>CM067359.1:156091005-156535782 GCA_034401795.1 Chaetoderma sp. LZ-2023a
GTGGTCAATATTTACAAATCCGAGGCCTGTATTGACTTCTAGAGGGGCTGGAAATGTAGCAGGGCAGAGATCGGTGTGGACGATTGTTATTATTATACACGCTATTCTTACAAATTTGCTCCTAAAAAATGTTCATATGCAATCTGCTGAGTTAGGGGGTGGGCTTCTAATACAGAGTTTTGCCATTTTGAAACTGCTAAGAAATCATTGGAGCTCATATGTCAAAGTTAGGGGGTGGGGTTCTATTAGAGCATAGGCTAGAATTAAGTGAAATACAGTAGTTAGTATTTGAAGCCAAAATTCTAATATTCTAATTGATATAAATGATTTCTTTTTCTAACGATATCATGCTGTCGTCATTTAACTTTAGTCATTGTTACATGTGGACCGAATGACTTCACCTGCCGAGACGGATCATGTATTAAATCTCGTAGAAGATGCGATGGACGAGATGATTGTCATGATAGGTCAGATGAAATGAATTGTCCCAGTAAGTGAAGAAGACAAACTATCGATCACCGCTTAATGTTTTCTTTTGCCTTGCAGAATAAACACCCAGAGCTTAGCCCATATGTTCTTGAATCATCGCTTTTAAGTTGCATGAAGATTATCTGCTGCATGTGCTTATGTTGTTTTTCTTGATAATAGGACATATTAAGCTAAACATTCATTAGCTCACCTGGCCAGAATGGCCAAGTGAGCCTATGCAGTGTTGACCATCCATCGTCTGTCCGTTTGGTATCAATTTTTTGTTAAATAACTTCTCAGGTACCACTGGGCCAATTTCAATTATCTAAATTGGCAGAAGCATCCTTATGGCATGGAGATCCAATTTCACATCAAGTGTATACTTACCTCCCTAATACTTTTGATATTGCTAAATATTGGCTTTCACTCAATAAACACTCAGATTAAAACAGTTAGGTGCCCCTACTGGGCAGTGAGTCAGAGCGTAGTCTGGCGGATGCCAGCCCCACCACCGCGCATGCGCAGACTAGCACTTCCTCTTTGCTAATTTATTGGCAGAGAGTCTACACATGCTTTTGTGCTAGTGCTTTTCGTGGCTCAATTCTAAGTGTTTTTGTGAAAGTTAAGAAGTGTTTATCCCTGATAAAGATGGCAGGAAGAGTGAGTTCGCCAGAGGAGGGCCCAGGACCTTTAAATCAGGTGACTTCTAGTAAAATTAGCGAGTTTTGTCCCGTTGTAATGTGTTTCCGGGACTCACGCTAAACGTGATAAGCGCCTTGTTTAGTTGGTTTATTTCAACTAGGTGCTATATAAGACTAATCTCTCTTTGTGTTTATGTCCACAGGTCTGTGTGAAGAAATATAATGGACATCACATCAGCAGAGGGTTTGTGTCTCTCCACCATGGTTCCATTTCCTACTAATACTGTTAGGTTATCTAACCAGAAATTCTATGTCCAGTGAGTTGGAGGCCTATTATAAAGGTCTTCTCACTTTGCCCTCTTGATCCAATTCCTTCCCCTAGAGGTGGAGAGAGTTAAGAGGCGTTCAGTTGGTGGAGTGCTCCAGTTCATCAGGTTGGATGGTTTGTCTAGACAAGGTGTCAGGTATCTAATTATTGATATGAGGTGATGTTAATTATTTAGAGAAAGGGAGATAATTAACAGTATTTGCCATTGTTATCAGTATATATCTGATGGTTGTGTAGTCGAAATGTCCATTCTGCACATGTTCTGGTTAGAGATACAATTCGTCCTTGCACTGGGATGTTTGTTGGGGATCGATTTTTTCCTGTCATAGGATTAATGACGTCATAATCAGCCTTGCTCTTTATTAACAATTAAAGTTGTCCGAAGCTGGTTTTCTGATAAATTATGATCTTTATGATCATTTCCTTCTCTTGAGTTGGTGAGTTTCTAAGCTTAACTAGATTGCTCATACTCCTCGTCCTTTGGCCTTTTTCAGAGACCTGGTTGTGCGTCCTGTGGACGATTTTTGAGGGACAAGTTTGGTCCTCATCTCTGTTTTCAGTGTAGCCCCTGTGGTCCCTTGCTTAATTGCGAGATATGTAAGCACTGGGGGGGGCGAGCTGATGTCCGAATTCTTGTGCTTGCAGGCGAAGGACAAGGTGGTGGAGGAGGAGAAGAAGAAGCTGAAAAAAGAGGTTGTAAGTAAGAAGGGTAAGAGGAAGGCCTCGTCCGCGGTGGACATGGAGGCCTTCCGGACCGAGATGTTGGGAGAGATGAGGAGGACAATAAAGGATTTGGTTCTAGAGTTGCTTCGTGGCATGCTTCCTGGACCAAATCCTTTGTTGGCCTCATCATCTGCTTCGGAGCAGGTAATCCCCACCTCTGAATCACCGTTCCTTAGTACGCTTCCGTTGTTTGAAGATTCAGAGGTGGCCCCATTAGAGGGGGCGTTCCACGACCCTGGCAGCAGGCTTATTGCCGCGCCCAATAGGGACCGTGGATGGTTGTCGCTGGAACCCGCGGGCTGCTTATCAGTCCAGGGGTATCCGCACACCGCGGGTGCCAGTACCTCGTATGGCACCTTCCCTGGCCAGTCCGGGTTAGCTCTCTTTGCTGACCCGGAGTCTAATCTGTCTGGCCAGGAGGATGAGGATTACCTGTTGGGGTCGCCGTCTGAGGACGTGGCCATGGATTATGACGTCTGTGCACCCCTCGCGGGGAATACAGGCGCCTTATTCCACGGTTCTACTCTCCCAGGGGTAGAATCCACGGTTCAGACTGTGGCCCTGGGCGCTGAAGGCCAGCGTTACCCCATACCTCGGCTTGCCGAGAGTGTCGCTGGTGCTGTCCGGGGCCGTGGTGGGGTGGTATATGCCCCGCGCTCTACCACGGCGCCTGCTCCTGGTCAAGCCAGTGAGATTAGCATGCCGGTATTGTCAGGCCCGCATGCTCTCCCTGGCTTGCCAGGGATATCAGCGTATCCGCCATCAAGCTCTGTTGCTTGCGCTCAGGAGGAAGACGAAGGCCCCCCGTCTTGTAGAGCGCTCGCAGCTAGCCACGGAGGAGGATTGGTCTGACGCTTGCCAGTGGTTGGTGAGTGTTAGACCAGATCTGCCCGTGGAGCAGTCGGCTAGCCAGCGTGATCACAGGCCGTGGTTAGCTGGTAAGCCTACTGCTAACGCTATGCCTTCTCTGCCGCTGGCAGAGCATGTCTTTGACATGTTCGAGGCGGCGGAGACGTCCATTAAGTCGAGTGGACGTCTCGCTAAGGCCCCGCGCGAGGTGGCCAGGCGTTGCCGCATCGTACCCCTGGACTACCAGCGGTACGGTGTGGTACCTAAGCCGAGCGTGGATGACCGCGCGGCTTTGGGTGAGGATGCGCGGCCAGGCTCCCGTTCTGACACGGGAGTCTTGTGTTCGAACGCGTTGCGTTCAGCAAATACCGCGTTGCGTGATGCGGAGGAGAGTGGGAGGGCTTCGATTGCCGCTCTGTCCCACGTCTCCCAGCTGTTACAAGGGGTAGTAACAGCATCCGCATCGCGCCAGCCAAGTCCGGTCACAGTCCAGCGAGCCATCCAGGATGGTATCAACCTGGCTCTGGACTGTATGACGCGGGCGGTGACCGGGCAAGGCGCACTTTTGCCTTGGATAATCTGTGCCCGTCCCAGGACCTCTACAATAGGCTACTACGTATGCCTATGACAGGTCCTGGTCTCTTTGGAGGTGAGGGATGTAGGCACCTCCAGGAGACGGTTACTCTGGTCAATAACCAGAGGGCGCTGCGCGAGCAGTTTGAGGTGCTTCGTCGTGCCAACGTTCGCGCCGCACCCCCTGCGTATCGTCCCCTGCAGGCTCGAGGTGGTAGTGGCCAGGTCAGAGGCCAACCACCATCGCAGCGTCGGCCTCGGCCGCGTGCGATTCGGCCAGCAGCGAGGGGGGCGCAGGCTCCTCAGGCGCAGTCAGCCAGGCAGCCGCCCGCGCACCAAGGTGCGCGCGGTGCTGGTCGTGGCGCGCGAGGATCTGGGTGGGGTAATCGTTCCTGATGGGACGGTTACCGCGGTGAGAACCACGCCGGTGTTTCTGGCAAAGGAGACAGTGCCGCTCTTGCACTCCTTATGTCCACCTCTATCCCTAGGTGGACCGGTGGGAGGCCGGCTAGCCGACCACATGCAAGAGTGGGAACGGTTAACTCAGGACCGTTTAGTCTTGCGATGGCTTTCAGTCGGGTATCATCCCGATTGGATGACAGGCCCGCCATCGCGACTGTCTCTAGTGCCGATCTGGACTCCAAATCCGAGAGATCCAGATCAAAGGTTGTGTATCGAGGAGGAAATAAATTCCCTCATACAAAAAGGAGCTATTCAGCCGGCACAGAGGTGTCCGGGCTTCTATTCAACCCTGTTCTTAGTAACAAAGAACACCGGAGGGTGGAGACCAATTCTCAACCTCAAGCCATTGAACAAGTTCATAGAGACGCCCAGTTTCAAGATGGAGACTGTGCGCTCGGTGTTGGCGGGGTTAGAGAGGGGAATGTGGACAGCGTCGATAGATTTGAAGGACGCTTATTTCCACATCCCCGTACACAGGAGTTTCCGTCGCTTCCTGAGATTTGCATTCCAGGGCAGACAGTGGGAATTCAGGGTGCTACCCTTCGGAATTTCCACGGCTCCTCGGGTTTTCACCCGTGTGGTTCTTGCGATCACCGCATACCTCCGCAGGAGAAGCATAGCAGTCCACAAGTACATAGACGACTGGCTGTTGAAAGCACACACCAGGGAAAGTTTATCGGCCAGTCTGGAGATTGTTTTGAAAACTCTCACAGACTTAGGCTGGATGATCAATTTCCCAAAATCAGAGCTGACTCCATCCCAGAAGTTTGTTTACCTGGGGATGTTCTTCGATCTAGAGACAGGATATGTTTATCCTACTCAGGAGAGAGTTCAGAAACTCATCTCATTAATTCAGTCAGTGTGCGACAGTCGTCATGTCCTGGCACGGGTTTACTTGAGAATGCTGGGGTTGATAGTTTCATTGGAACCAGTCATTCCTCAGGCCGCCTTACGCAGGCGGCCGATCCAGTTATTTCTCATGACACAATGGACCCAGAGTACAGGTTCGCTGGACTCGAATGTGTCAGTGTTGGCGCCTCTGATTCATCACCTGCAATGGTGGTTGGACACAGAGAATCTCTTGGTGGGGGTTATGCTAACCCCTCCCCACCCTCAGGTGACTGTGTATACAGATGCATCGATGGAGGGCTGGGGAGCTTGCCTGGAAGAGTCCACGATATCAGGGCTTTGGAATCTGGAACAGTCAAAGGAACATATAAATCTACTGGAGCTAAGAGCAGTAGTCCTGGGCCTGGAACATTTCTTACAGAAAGTCCAGGGCAGATTGTTCTTATTCGTTCAGACAACTCAACAGTTGTGACTTACATAAACCGCCAGGGCGGAACGAAGTCGCCCAGTCTCTGTATGATGACATGGAGACTGCTTTGTTGGTGCCTGGATCACCAGATTACCTTGAAAGCAGTTCATATTCCGGGAAGGTTAAATCTGCTAGCAGACTCATTGAGCCGAAGGATGAGTGTTTTACCCACGGAATGGCAACTAAATCAATGTGTGGCGGATCATCTGTTCGACCATTGGGGGAAACCCAACATCGATTTGTTCGCAACGAAGAAGAATGCGAAGATGACGACGTACGTCTCTCCGATTCCGGATCCAAGCGCTTTCGCAACAGATGCGTTAGCTATCAGCTGGGGGAGAATGTATGCATACGCATTCCCTCCAGCAATCCTGATTCCAAAAATTCTTCAGAAAATCAGACAAGAGGAATGCCAAGTGCTTCTGATCGCCCCGGATTGGCCAAGCCGATCATGGTATACGGATCTGCTGGACCTTCTGGTCTGCAATCCGGTTCCTCTGCCTCTGATGGACGATATTATCTTCCAGGGCAAGGCCCTTCACAACAATCCGTCAATGTTCAGATTGACTGCGTGGATGTTGTCAAGGAATCTAGAATTAAGGAGGGCTTTTCTGAGCAAGCAGCCATGTTTATGGCCAAAGCCAGGAGGGGGTCAACCTCCAGAGCATATAATTATAAAATCAACAGATTTGCAGAATGGTGCTCAAAAAGATGTATTGATCCAATGGATTCATCTATTCAGGTAGTAGCTGATTTCCTCTGTCACCTCTATGATGCCTATAGCCTCAAGCCTAACTCTATTGCTGGTTATAAGTCAGCTTTAATGTCTGTTATTCCTTGCTTGGCTAAGAGGGGAAGTGATGAAGTAAATACATTAAATGTATTAATTAAAGGCATGGGCAATCTAAGACCAAGGAATCCACCTGTGATTCCGTCTTGGAGTTTATCGCTAGTGCTTCAAGTACTAGGTGATAAGCCGTTTGAACCACTTAGTTCCATTTCTATGAAACTATTAACACTGAAGACTGTGTTTTTAATTGCTGCGGCCTCGGCTAGGCGTAGGAGTGAAATTCATGCCTTATCAGCCGAGGATGACCGTTTTGTGGTTTCAGGGGAAGGCCTTAAGCTGCTACCTAGGATTAATTTCTTGGCTAAAAATCAGTCGTTGAAATATCCAGGTCAACCTATTGTTTTACCTGCTGAACCCCATGGCAGGGCTTCTAAGGACACCATTTCCAGGTGGATTGTAGAATGCATTCAGTTTTGCCATAAATCCGCCACCGGGAAGCAGGTTGACGTGGCCAAGGCTCACAGTGTCCGCGGCGTAGTGACATCCACTGCCCTATTTAATGGGGTCCCTGTGGATGATATTATGTCGGTGGCTCAGTGGCACTGTGAGTCAAGTTTTACAGACCATTATCTCCGTGACACCTCTAATCCTCTCGCCTTGTCGATTTTGAAAAAATAACTAGGCATATATTTTTGATGGGGTTTCCTCATTGCTTATATATTTCACAATTAATTTATGGAAACAACCACTAATTTGGGACTGCATCGTTCTTCACCAATGGGAAGAGGATGTCAGCAGCCATTTCAACAAGGTCAGTCTTGTGTATGTGTTGTCCATTGTTGATTGTCTTGTCACGTTACCCGTTATTAATATGATGATGGTTTTGTGTATTTATGTGGTTCATTGTTGAGAGTATACGAAAATGGAGTTTTTTTTTTCGTCTCTGTCCTGTAGTACATGGCACTTGTACGTAGAGAGCGTATAGGACATTGAGGTCATTCGACTCTTCCTCCCAGGAAGGAGGGGGGGGAGCGCATATGACATTCGGTCATCTCTCATACATCGGGGGTGTTATCCGATGGTTAGTCAAATCCTGACTGTTTTTTCATACAGTTTCAGAAGTTTAAGTGCCTTAAACGCAGAAAAGCGTATAGGGATGAGCTGGTCTTTTGACCTCGCCTCCCTCCCGCCGAATTCACTGTCGAATTCTGGCAATATCAAAAGTATTAGGGAGGTAAGTATACTCTTGATGTGAAATAAACGAAATCAAGGATTTCTTTTTTCACGAGAGAGTTGATACTTACCTCCCTAGATACGGACCTGGCCTCTCCACCCCACAGAGGCTCGGTCTTCAGGCTCTTTGTAGTTGCATGTGTATCAGCCAATAAATTAGTCAGAGGAAGTGCTAGTCTGCGCATGCGCGGTGGTGGGGCTGGCATCCGCCAGACTACGCTCTGACTCCCTGCCCAGTAGGGGCACCTAACTGTTTTAATCTGAGTGTTTATTGAGTGAAAGCCAATATTTAGCAATATCAAAAGTATTAGGGAGGTAAGTATCAACTCTCTCGTGAAAAAAGAAATCCTTGATTTCGTTTAGTTTGTTAAAAGGAAGCCGATCGGACAATTTGGCTGATCGCCATATTGGATTTGGGCCAATTTTTTGAAACATTACAAAAATCTCTGAAACCACTCAGTAGATCAATTCAAAACTCATGGAATATCATATAGGGCAAGAGAGTTTGTTCAAGCAGACTTAATTGGCCAAATGGTTCAGTGGCGATCTTGGATGATCTAGTTTTCGTGAAAACGCCCTTCACAACCGCTGAATTGATCAGGCCAAGATTTGGGAAATATGATTATGGACTAAGGGGCAGTAGAGTTTGTGCAATGTAAGTGGATACGTCAAGAAACATGGCCAATCAAAATGTAGTACGTTCGGTGGTCATATTGAACTTTTTTTGGATATTGAAGCCAAAATTGTTTTTAATAGGTTTTTTGGTATGCTGATTTCAAATTTCCATTCTTCAAAACTGATGGATAAACAGTTTGGTGACCATCTTGGATCTTTTCCCCACCAAAAACATGCATACTAAAGCAATGGGAAACTTAAAATATCTTCTCGAGAACGACTTGACTGATTTAAATTATATTTGGCAGGAAGCATCGTTAAGGCATAGAGATCTGAGTTTGTTCAAAGGAATCTGATCGGCCAATTTGGCAAGATGCCATCTTGGATTTGGCCGATTTTTAGAAATGTCTTTAGAAATCATCTCCGATGCCACTTGGAGATCAATTCAAAACTTATAAAACATCAAGTGGGGAAACAGCCAAATTCTTCGGTGGCCATCTAAGATGATCTAGTTTTTGCAAAAATAATTTCTCCAGGAACGCTGAACTGATTGAGCCAAATTTTGGGGGTTTGTCCATGAAAACTTTATATGTAAAAAAACCCATGGCTTTTTCAGTCAATATTAGTGTGTTTGACTGCCATCTGGTATTTTCTGAAAATATCTAAGAAAATCATGAAAAGACTACTTATTAACCACTTGTCGAATTTGAATAAAACTTGGCTAAACCTTCTTCACAGAAACTGGATTGGTAAATTTTTCCAGTGGTCTCGTTTTGTTGGGTTGTGCCATTTGGCCCCTGATGAGTACCTTTGGATTGAATAATGAAAGCAGTAATGTAATACTGTTTGTTGTTACTAGTTACTAGCTTTTGTTCACTTAGAAATACATTTTCTAAATTGCACTATGTTTTATTTAGGCGTATAACACTTTTTTATATCAAATTTAATCCGGCAACCTCTGAACAGGAATGGCCTAACTACAGAAAAAATATTTTCCTGCCATGAATTGCCGTTATCAGAAAAATTATGAGCGGAATAAAATTGATGAAGTCTGTCATTAAACAAGTGATGAACCCTCTTAATAGAACTTAATTGAGTGTAAAACTCCTTCCTATAGACATGTAAATGCGGTATTGTGCCGAGCTATTTAAGAACAATTTGATTGAAAACTGTTCCTCAAGAAGTGACAGTTAAATTTTGAGTCAAACATTTGAAAATATTTCGTGGCTTTGATATTTAACTGCGTGACAGTAACTGTTTGAGCACTACAAGATATCAGACAATATTTTCAATGGGCAATAACTGTAGACCTGATGGATATTTCACAAATAATCTGACTGAAAGTTTGTGGTGGCGTAGCTACCAACAACTTTCAGTTAATTTTTTTCAAAATATACTGCATATATATAGAGTTAACCCCATAAAACTTGTAGTCGGTTGAAACACAGCGGGCAAACATTTATGGTATGTATTGCTGTACAAGTTGACTAGAATTATTAATTATGCCATGCTGTGTTGCTATAAAATGTCGATTGTTCTCAGAATCTAATGTCTAACTATATATTATATGCCTTGACTGTCAGACTAACATTCTTGCCTCATACAGATGTTGCTAGTAACTGTTACTGTTTCGTACCTGTTCTTTAACATTGCTTATAATGGGAGAATGACTGCGTGGGATCCCATGCTTCACTAGATACATGTATGGACAGTTGCACTCACATTTCTGTCTGTATATGGATGGAGGGAAAAGCTGGTGTTGCTACACAAACATGTTTGAACATGGCTTAGCAAAGGAATAGTGTATGTACAACACCGCTCAGAAATAACTACAAATGTTTCCAAAACAAAATAAAAAGTACTGTTGAATATTTTGAACATAATTGGATTGGAAGACATCGCTGCCTAATGCAGAAATGTTTTCCAATCACTTATGTTTAAAATATACAACAATATTTCCAACTAACATTTTTCTGTTGTTGCTTCTGATGGTATTAGCTCATTGTCATCATAATCTTGTTTCTGCATATATTAATGGTAATTAACCCTTTAACCCTTGAATTTATTCAGGAAAGTTTCAATTTTGTCCATTTGCAGACCAAGAGAAGACTATTTTTGAAAATTTACCACTGGAATGACTGGCTCGGTTATCGAGCCATTGATTTCAATGGTAAATTAAAAAAAAATAGTCCTTTGGTCTTCAAATGGACATTTCTCAAGACCCCTGCAGAAGCTGTTTTTAGCTGATATGAGTTTTAAAGGGTTAATTAGGTTTACAGCTGTTACAATCTTTGTTTATTTACAACCAGCGTTATCGCGTAGGTTTTTTGTTAGTACCAAAGCTATAAGCCAGTTCACTAGATATATCATAGCTGATTCTTTTGAAGGTTTGTTGACTGGCTAAATGACTGAGACTTTTTGTTAAAATGTTTTCAAAACATCAAAACATTATGCTGGATTCCTATTAAAAGCTCTTGTGAACAGATACAACTTGCATTCTTTGCAGCTCTTGAATCTCCTGACCAGCTTCTTATATATTCCTGGCATAGACTGACATTAAATGCTATGATATGGCCTGCTATGTGGTGTACATTTATGCTGATATCATGCTATTGTTATGCAAATATCATATTATCATGCAAATAACATGCTATTGAGATGCAAATATCATGCTTTTGTTATGCAAATATAATAATACTATTATCATGCAAATAGGCTACTACTATGCAAATGTCATGCTTTTGTTACGCAAATATATTATTATTATGCAAATAACTTGCTATTGATATGCAAATATAATACTATTATCGTGCAAATAACCTACTACTACTAGTACTACTACTACTAGTACTACTACTACTACTACTACTACTACTACTACTACTACTACTACTACTACTACTACTACTACTACTACTACTAATATGCAAATGTCATGCTTTTGTTATGCAAATATCATACTATTATTATGCAAACATATACTTATTATGTACATGTTATACATTTATTATGCAAATAAATTACTGGCATGCACATTTCATAATTAAGAAGTTATCATATACTATATATTATCATGCCCATATAAAATTATTGTATCATACTATTCTTATGGAAATATAATATTGTTATGCAAATGTCATCGAATTAATACATGCTACTTTATGAATATATCAAGTTCTTAGTAATGCATATTATTATGCAAGTACTTTACTTCATGAGGCATTTATACTATATTATACGTCAATTAATTATTATATAAAAAAATTATTTCTTATACAAATATTGTATGCTTATATATGTTTATGCAATTGCGATGTAAATAACATACAAGTTTACTGCAGATGTTACGGATCACATACTACAACCTTCTGTGGAATAGCAACAACTTAAGGCAAAGCAACATTTAAAAAATGAATGCATCATTTTATGTATTTACCATGCAAGTTTAAAACTTCACAATATACATACTGTTTTTATGGTTACCTAAGTCTTTGACTAAATAACACTGTAAGGGTACCTTGCATAAACCAGTAGGTCAAGCGACGGTTACATGAATATATTTCAGCCACATGCCGCCCTGATGAGTTCACATGTACCAATCAGCAATGTATCAGTGTCAGAGCGCAGTGTAATGGCGTCGATGATTGCGGAGACAATAGTGATGAAGCAGATTGTGGTATGTGCTCCATGGCAATCTAAACCTACATGACCAATGGAGGGATCTGATCTGTCACTCAAGTATATGACGTCATCAGTTATGTCGCATGTAGGCTGACATCACAATCGTTATGATGTATTATAACTTAAGCATGAAGCGTGAAAAGTCTGTCATGTGTATGAATTGTATATATTTAATGAATTTACAATTTAAGAAACAATCTGTTGAATATTTTGAAAATAATTTGACTGGGTACTGTTGCTGCCATAGTCATACATCATTGGAAAGCTAGGCCAATTTTCTATACATTTCTATGTTAGTTTTTATAGTTTTTTTAAATTGAATACCACTTGATTTAATGAATCTAGAGATAATAGTGTATTTTAAATATGCAAATAACTCGGGGAAAATATTACAAAAATATATAAAAAATAATGCATTAATTTTTAGGCAATTGAATTCGCTCTCCAAAGATGTATGACTTGAATAATATAGTGATTTTAGTTTATCATAGGAACGGTTTAAATTGTGGTGTAATTTAGTGCAATAGTATCTGAATGCGGGTCAGGTGTTTGTTGACAGCATTACCAGCCAGCAGTTGTGGCCTGAGCATTGATTTAGGGAAATCCTGGCGTAATGATGTCAAAGTGGGAAAGGTGTATTCAGTGTTCAAAGTATGTTTAAAATTAATCACAGAACACACAAAATGTGGGCGGAGCTTAGCTAGAAATGGGTGGGGGTAGTTAGAAATGGATTCCTGTCGATATTACTTTCGAATTCAATTGTTGAATTGAAGTACCGTATTTCGCTTAATTGAAGCCTAGGCTTCTATTAGGACAAGAGGTGTTCAATTTCCAAGCCAAAATCTCTGAGAAAGGGGGTTGGCTTACATTAAAGAGTTTTCCCAAAAAAGTTTTTGAAGACTGATACCACGAAAATGCAACGCACTTTCTCCCGTAAAAATTCCCACCGCCTACCCCTATGTTTAATGTACACCTCAAAACATCACCGGGGAAGTGAATTTATATTGATTTGAGTGCCTAAATATTGCGTATCCTTTAATAAAGGTCCTTTATTACATCAAAATTAAACCCAATTTCATATAAAATGGCATCGCGAAAAAATACAAATCATGTGATTGGGCTCCAATTGAAGAGTTTATTTTAGAGCGAGTACGCGGATATAAATATTCTGGAATCGGGGGCTCGGAACTCGGGAATTTCTATATATTATCATTGCGTGATCGGAACTGAGTATTATACTGATCTGAATAACGGGTACCCGTTTGATAAACTCCCGTTGGCGTATATCTCGCGAGAACACGGCGCCTCCCATCCCAAAAGAGCCACTGGCTCGCCAACTTAAGAAGCTGGCTATATTGTCGTTCATAATAATTCAATTTGGATCATTTAATGTTGATCGGCATTACAAAATTGATCGCATTTTCTCCCGTGCTTGTTTGGTACATAAATTTGGTCTTAAAATATATTTACAAGGAAGGTATTTAATCACACCAAGACTGTTTTACGCGCATTTTGACTAGAAAAGTGTGGAATAAACTTTATTATATCTTGACCATACGTGGCCTACTATTAATATTAATCTCATAGGTGGTCGATATTTACAAATCCGAGGCCTGTATTGACTTCTAGAGGGGCTGGAAATGTAGCAGGGCAGAGATCGGTGTGGACGATTGTTATTATTATACACGCTATTCTTACAAATTTGCTCCTAAAAAATGTTCATATGCAATCTGCTGAGTTAGGGGGTGGGCTTCTAATACAGAGTTTTGCCATTTTGAAACTGCTAAGAAATCATTGGAGCTCATATGTCAAAGTTATGGGGTGGGGTTCTATTAGAGCATAGGCTAGAATTAAGCGAAATACAGTAGTTAGTATTTGAAGCCAAAATTCTAATATTCTAATTGATATAAATGATTTCTTTTTCTAACGATATCATGCTGTCGTCATTTAACTTTAGTCATTGTTACCTGTGGACCGAATGACTTCACCTGCCGAGACGGATCATGTATTAAATCTCGTAGAAGATGCGATGGACGAGATGATTGTCGTGATAGGTCAGATGAAATGAATTGTCCCAGTAAGTGAAGAAGACAAACTATCGATCACCGCTTAATGTTTTCTTTTGCCTTGCAGAATAAACACCCAGAGCTTAGTGCATATGTTCTTGAATCATCGCTTTTAAGTTGCATGAAGATTATCTGCTGCATGTGCTTATGTTGTTTTTCTTGATAATAAGACATATTAAACTAAACATTCATTAGCTCACCTGGCCAGAATGGCCAAGTGAGCTTATGTAGTATTGACCATCCGTCGTCCATCCATTGTCTGTCCGTCTGGTATCAATTTTTCTTTAAGCAACTTCTCAGGTACCACTGGGCCAATTTCAATTATCTAAATTGGCAGAAGCATCCTTATGGCATGGAGATCCAAGTTTGTTAAAAGGAAGCCGATCGGACAATTTGGCTGATCGCCATATTGGATTTGGGCCAATTTTTAGAAACATTAAAAAAATCTCTGAAACCACTCAGTAGATCAATTCAAAACTCATGGAATATCATATAGGGCAAGAGAGTTTGTTCAAGCAGACTTAATTGGCCAAATGGTTCGGTGGCGATCTTGGATGATCTAGTTTTCGTGAAAACGCCCTTCACAACCGCTGAATGGATCAGGCCAAGATTTGGGAAATATGATTATGGACTAAGGGGCAGTAGAGTTTGTGCCATGTAAGTGGATACGTCAAGAAACATGGCCAATCAAAATGTAGTACGTTCGGTGGTCCTATTGAACTCTTTTATTGGATATTGAAGCCAAAATTGTTTTTAATAGGTTTTTTGGTATGCTGATTTCAAATTTCCATTCTTCAAAACTGATGGATAAACAGTTTGGTAACCATCTTGGATCTTTTCCCCACCAAAAACATGCATACTAAAGCAATGGGAAACTTAAAATATCTTCTCGAGAACGACTTGACTGATTTAAATTATATTTGGCAGGAAGCATCGTTAAGGCATAGAGATCTGAGTTTGTTCAAAGGAATCTGATCGGCCAATTTGGCAAGTGGCCATATTGGATTTGGCCGATTTTTAGAAATGTCTTTAGAAATCATCTCCGAAGCCACTTGGAGATCAATTCAAAACTTATAAAACATCAAGTGGGGAAACAGTTAGCCAAATTCTTCGGTGGCCATCTAAGATGATCTAGTTTTTGCAAAAGTTATTTCTCCAGGAACGCTGAACTGATTGAGCCAAATTTTGGGGTTTTGTCCATGGAAACTTTATATGTAAAAAAAACCCATGGCTTTTTCAGTCAATATTAGTGTGTTTGACTGCCATCTGGTATTTTCTGAAAATATCTAAGAAAATCATGAAAAGACTACTTATTAACCACTTCTCGAATTTGAATAAAACTTGGCTAAACCTTCTTCACAGAAACTGGATTGGTAAATTTTTCCAGTTGTCTCGTTTTGTTCGGTCGTGCCATTTGGCCCATGATGAGTACCTTTGGATTGAATAATGAAAGCAGTAATGTAATACTGTTGTTGTTACTAGTTACTAGCTTTTGTTCACTTAGAAATACATTTTCTAAATTGCATCATGTTTTATTTAGGCGTATAACACTTTTTATATCAAATTTAATCCGGCAACCTCTGAACAGGAATGGCCTAACTACAGAAAAAATATTTTCCTGCCATGAATTGCCATTATCAGAAAAATTATGAGCGGAATAAAATTGATGAAGTCTGTCATTAAACAAGTGATGAACCCTCTTAATAGAACTTAATTGAGTGTAAAACTCCTTCCTATAGACATGTAAATGCGGTATAGTGCCGAGCTATTTAAGAACAATTTGATTGAAAACTGTTCCTCAAGAAGTGACAGTTAAATTTTGAGTCAAACATTTGAAAATATTTCGTGGCTTTGATATTTAACTGCGTGACAGTAACTGTTTGAGCACTACAAGATATCAGACAATATATTCAATGGGCAATAACTGTAGACCTGATGAATATTTCACAAATAATCTGACTGAAAGTTTGTGGTGGCGTAGCTACCAACAACTTTCAGTCAATTTTTTTCAAAATATACTGCATATATATAGAGTTAACCCCATAAAACTTGTAGTCGGTTGAAACACAGCGGGCAAACATTTATGGTATGTATTGCTGTACAAGTTGACTAGAATTATTAATTATGCCATGCTGTGTTGCTATAAAATGTCGATTGTTCTCAGAATCTAATGTCTAACTATATATTATATGCCTTGACTGTCAGACTAACATTCTTTGCCTCATCCAGATGTTGCTAGTAACTGTTATTGTTTCGTACATGTTCTTTAACATTGCTTATAATGGGAGAATGACTGCGTGGGATCCCATGCTTCACTAGATACATGTATGGACAGTTGCACTCACATTTCTGTCCGTATATGGATGGAGGGAAAAGCTGGTGTTGCTACACAAACATGCTTGAACATGGCCTAGCAAAGGAAAAGTGCATGTACAACACCGCTCAGAAATAACTACAAATGTTTCCAAAACTAAATAAAAAGTACTGTTGAATATTTTGAACATAATTGGATTGGAAGACATCGCTGCCTAATGCAGAAATGTTTTCCAATCACTTATGTTTAAAATATACAACAATATTTCCAACTAACATTTTTCTGTTGTTGCTTCTGATGGTATTAGCTCATTGTCATCATAATCTTGTTTCTGCATATATTAATGGTAATTAACCCTTTAACCCTTGAATTTATTCAGGAAAGTTTCAATTTTGTCCATTTGCAGACCAAGAGAAGACTATTTTTGAAAATTTACCACTGGAATGACTGGCTCGGTTATCGAGCCATTGATTTAAATGGTAAATTAAAAAAAAATAGTCCTTTGGTCTGCAAATGGACATTTCTCACGACCCCTGCAGAAGCTGTTTTTGGCTGATATGAGATTTACAGGGTTAATTAGGTATACAGCTGTTACAATCTTTGTTTATTTACAACCAGCATTCTTTGTCACGTTATTATCGCGCTGTCATCGTGTGGTGGTTTTTTTACCTAGCAAAGCTATAAGCCATTTCACTAGATATATCATAGCTGATTCATTTGAAGGTTTGTTGACTGGCTAAATGACTGAGACTTTTCTGTTAAAATGTTTTCAAAACATCAAAACATTATGCTGGATTCCTATTAAAAGCTCTTGTGAACAGATACAACTTACATTCTTTGCAGCGCTTGAATCTCCTGACCAGCAGCTTATATATTCCTGGCATAGACTGACATTAAATGCTATGATATGGCCTGCTATGTGGTGTACATTTATGGCGATATCATGCTATTGTTATGCAAATATCATATTATCATGCAAATAACCTGCTATTGAGATGCAAATATCATGCTTTTGTTATGCAAATATAATAATACTATTATCAAGCAAATAACCTACTACTATGCAAATGTCATGCTTTTGTTACTCAAATATACTATTATTATGCAAATATATACTTATTATGTACATGTTATACATTTATTATGCAAATAAAATACTGGCATGCACATTTCCTAATTAGGATGTTATCATATACTAAATATTATCATGCCCATATAAAATTATTGTATCATACTATTCTTATGGAAATATAATATTGTTATGCAAATGTCATCGAATTAATACATGCTACTTTATGAATATATCAAGTTCTTAGTAATGCATATTATTATGCAAGTACTTTACTTCATGAGGCATTTATACTATATTATACATCAATTAATTATTATATAAAAAAATTATTTCTTATACAAATATTGTATGCTTATATATGTTTATGCAATTGCGATGTAAATAACATACAGGTTTACTGCAGATGTTACAGATCACACACTACAACTTTCTGTGGAATAGCAACAACTTAAGGCAAAGCAACATTTTTAAAATGAACGCATCATTTTATGTATTTACTATGCAAGTTTAAAACTTCACAATATACATACTGTTTTTATGGTTACCTAAGTCTTTGACTAAATAACACTGTAAGGGTACCTTGCATAAACCAGTAGGTCAAGCGACGGTTACATGAATATATTTCAGCCACATGCCGCCCTGATGAGTTCACATGTACCAATCAGCAATGTATCAGTGTCAGAGCGCAGTGTAACGGCGTCGATGATTGCGGAGACAATAGTGATGAAGCAGATTGTGGTATGTGCTCCATGGCAATCTAAACCTACAAGACCAATGGAGGGATCTGATCTGTCACTCAAGTATATGACGTCATCAGTTATGTCGCATGTAGGCTGACATCACAATCGTTATGATGTATTATAACTTAAGCATGAAGCGTGAAAAGTCTGTCCTGTGTATGAATTGTATATATTTAATGAATTTACAATTTAAGAAACAATCTGTTGAATATTTTGAAAATAATTTGACTGGGTACTGTTGCTGCCATAGTCATACATCATTGGAAAGCTAGGCCAATTTTCTATACATTTCTATGTTAGTTTTTATATTTTTTTTAAATTGAATACCACTTGATTTAATGAATCTAGAGATAATGGTGTATTTTAAATATGCAAATAACTCGGGGAAAATATTACAAAAATATATAAAATAATGCATTAATTTTTAGGCAATTGAATGCGCTCTCCAAAGATGTATGACTTGAATAATATAGTGATTTTAGTTTATCATAGGAACGGTTTAAATTGTGGTGTAATTTAGTGCAATAGTATCTGAATGTGGGTCAGGTGTTTGTTGACAGCATTACCAGCCAGCAGTTGTGGCCTGAGCATTGATTTAGGGAAATCCTGGCATAATGATGTCAATGTGAGTAAGGTGTATTCAGCGTTCAAAGTATGTTTAAAATTAATCACAGAACACACAAAATGTGGGCGGAGCTTAGCTAGAAATGGGTGGGGGTAGTTAGAAATGGATTCCTGTCGATATTACTTTCGAATTCAATTGTTGAATTGAAGTACCGTATTTCGCTTAATTGAAGCCTAGGCTTCTATTAGGACAAGAGGTGTTCAATTTCCAAGCCAATATCTCTGAGAAAGGGGGTTGGCTTACATTAAAGAGTTTTCCCAAAAAAGTTTTCGAAGACTGATACCACGAAAACGCAACGCACTTTCTCCCGTAAAAATTCCCACCGCCTACCCCTATGTTTAATGTACACCTCAAAACATCACCGGGGAAGTGAAATTATATTGATTTGAGCGCCTAAATATTGTGTATCCTTTAATAAAGGTCGTTTATTACATCAAAATTAACCCCAATTTCATATAAAATGGCATCGCGAAAAAATACAAATCATGTGATTGGGCTCCAATTGAAGAGTTTATTTTAGAGCGAGTACGCGGATATAAATATTCTGGAATCGGGGGCTCGGAACTCGGGAATTTCTATATATTATCATTGCGTGATCGGAACTGAGTATTATACTGATCTGAATAACGGGTACCCGTTTGATAAACTCCCGTTGGCGTATATCTCGCGAGAACACGGCGCCTCCCATCCCAAAAGAGCCACTGGCTCGCCAACTTAAGAAGCTGGCTATATTGTCGTTCATAATAATTCAATTTGGATCATTTAATGTTGATCGGCATTACAAAATTGATCGCATTTTCTCCCGTGCTTGTTTGGTACATAAATTTGGTCTTAAAATATATTTACAAGGAAGGTATTTAATCACACCAAGACTGTTTTACGCGCATTTTGACTAGAAAAGTGTGGAATAAACTTTATTATATCTTGACCATACGTGGCCTACTATTAATATTAATCTCATAGGTGGTCGATATTTACAAATCCGAGGCCTGTATTGACTTCTAGAGGGGCTGGAAATGTACCAGGGCAGGGATCGGTGTGGACGATTGTTATTATTATACACGCTATTCTTACAAATTTGCTCCTAAAAAAATGTTCATATGCAATCTGCTGAGTTAGGGGGTGGGCTTCTAATACAGAGTTTTGCCATTTTGAAACTGCTAAGAAATCATTGGAGCTCATATGTCAAAGTTAGGGGGTGGGGTTCTATTAGAGCATAGGCTAGAATTAAGCGAAATACAGTAGTTAGTATTTGAAGCCAAAATTCTAATATTCTAATTGATATAAATGATTTCTTTTTCTAACGATATCATGCTGTCGTCATTTAACTTTAGTCATTGTTACCTGTGGACCGAATGACTTCACCTGCCGAGACGGATCATGTATTAAATCTCGTAGAAGATGCGATGGACGAGATGATTGTCGTGATAGGTCAGATGAAATGAATTGTCCCAGTAAGTGAAGAAGACAAACTATCGATCACCGCTTAATGTTTTCTTTTGCCTTGCAGAATAAACACCCAGAGCGTAGTGCATATGTTCTTGAATCATCGCTTTTAAGTTGCATGAAGATTATCTGCTGCATGTGCTTATGTTGTTTTTCTTGATAATAGGACATATTAAACTAAACATTCATTAGCTCACCTGGCCAGAATGGCCAAGTGAGCTTATGTAGTATTGACCATCCATCGTCCATCCATTGTCTGTCCGTCTGGTATCAATTTTTCGTTAAATAACTTCTCAGGTACCACTGGGCCAATTTCAATTATCTAAATTGGCAGAAGCATCCTTATGGCATGGAGATCCAAGTTTGTTAAAAGGAAGCCGATCGGACAATTTGGCTGATCGCCATATTGGATTTGGGCCAATTTTTAGAAACATTAAAAAAATCTCTGAAACCACTCAGGAGATCAATTCAAAACTCATGGAATATCATATAGGGCAAGAGAGTTTGTTCAAGCAGACTTAATTGGCCAAATGGTTCGGTGGCGATCTTGGATGATCTAGTTTTCGTGAAAACGCCCTTCACAACCGCTGAATGGATCAGGCCAAGATTTGGGAAATATGATTATGGACTAAGGGGCAGTAGAGTTTGTGCAATGTAAGTGGATACGTCAAGAAACATGGCCAATCAAAATGTAGTACGTTCGGTGGTCCTATTGAACTTTTTTATTGGATATTGAAGCCAAAATTGTTTTTAATAGGTTTTTTGGTATGCTGATTTCAAATTTCCATTCTTCAAAACTGATGGATAAACAGTTTGGTGACCATCTTGGATCTTTTCCCCACCAAAAACATGCATACTAAAGCAATGGGAAACTTAAAATATCTTCTCGAGAACGACTTGACTGATTTAAATTATATTTGGCAGGAAGCATCGTTAAGGCATAGAGATCTGAGTTTGTTCAAAGGAATCTGATCGGCCAATTTGGCAAGTGGCCATCTTGGATTTGGCCGATTTTTAGAAATGTCTTTAGAAATCATCTCCGAAGCCACTTGGAGATCAATTCAAAACTTATAAAACATCAAGTGGGGGAAACAGTTAGCCAAATTCTTCGGTGGCCATCTAAGATGATCTAGTTTTTGCAAAAATTATTTCTCCAGGAACGCTGAACTGATTGAGCCAAATTTTGGGGGTTTGTCCATGGAAACTTTATATGTAAAAAAAACCCATGGCTTTTTCAGTCAATATTAGTGTGTTTGACTGCCATCTGGTATTTTCTGAAAATATCTAAGAAAATCATGAAAAGACTACTTATTAACCACTTGTCGAATTTGAATAAAACTTGGCTAAACCTTCTTCACAGAAACTGGATTGGTAAATTTTTCCAGTGGTCTCGTTTTGTTCGGTCGTGCCATTTGGCCCGTGATGAGTACCTTTGGATTGAATAATGAAAGCAGTAATGTAATACTGTTTGTTGTTACTAGTTACTAGCTTTTGTTCACTTAGAAATACATTTTCTAAATTGCATTATGTTTTATTTAGGCGTATAACACTTTTTTATATCAAATTTAATCCGGCAACCTCTGAACAGGAATGGCCTAACTACAGAAAAAATATTTTCCTACCATGAATTGCCATTATCAGAAAAATTATGAGCGGAATAAAATTGATGAAGTCTGTCATTAAACAAGTGATGAACCCTCTTAATAGAACTTAATTTAGTGTAAAACTCCTTCCTATAGACAAGCAAATGCGGTATTGTGCCGAGCTATTTAAGAACAATTTGATTGAAAACTGTTCGTCAAGAAGTGACAGTTAAATTTTGAGTCAAACATTTGAAAATATTTCGTGGCTTTGATATTTAACTGCGTGACAGTAACTGTTTGAGCACTACAAGATATCAGACAATATTTTCAATGGGCAATAACTGTAGACCTGATGAATATTTCACAAATAATCTGACTGAAAGTTTGTGGTGGCGTAGCTACCAACAACTTTCAGTCAATTTTTTTCAAAATATACTGCATATATATAGAGTTAACCCCATAAAACTTGTAGTCGGTTGAAATACAGCGGGCAAACATTTATGGTATGTATTGCTGTACAAGTTGACTAGAATTATTAATTATGCCATGCTGTGTTGCTATAAAATGTCGATTGTTCTCAGAATCTAATGTCTAACTATATATTATATGCCTTGACTGTCAGACTAACATTCTTTGCCTCATCCAGATGTTGCTAGTAACTGTTACTGTTTCGTACATGTTCTTTAACATTGCTTATAATGGGAGAATGACTGCGTGGGATCCCATGCTTCACTAGATACATGTATGGACAGTTGCACTCACATTTCTGTCCTTATATGGATGGAGGGAAAAGCTGGTGTTGCTACACAGACATGTTTGAACATGGCTTAGCAAAGGAAAAGTGTATGTACAACACCGCTCAGAAATAACTAAAAATGTTTCCAAAACAAAATAAAAAGTACTGTTGAATATTTTGAACATAATTGGACTGGAAGACATCGCTGCCTAATGCAGCAATGTTTTCCAATCACTTATGTTTAAAATATACAACAATATTTCCAACTAACATTTTTCTGTTGTTGCTTCTGATGGTATTAGCTCATTGTCATCATAATCTTGTTTCTGCATATATTAATGGTAATTAACCCTTTAACCCTTGAATTTATTCAGGAAAGTTTCAATTTTGTCCATTTGCAGACCAAGAGAAGACTATTTTTGAAAATTTACCACTGAAATGACTGGCTCGGTTATCGAGCCATTGATTTCAATGGTAAATTAAAAAAAAATAGTCCTTTGGTCTGCAAATGGACATTTCTCAAGACCCCTGCAGAAGCTGTTTTTGGCTGATATGAGATTTACAGGGTTAATTAGGTTTACAGCTGTTACAATCTTTGTTTATTTACAACCAGCATTCTTTGTCACGTTATTATCGCGCTGTCATCGTGTGGTGGTTTTTTTTACCTAGCAAAGCTATAAGCCATTTCACTAGATATATCATAGCTGATTCATTTGAAGGTTTGTTGACTGGCTAAATGACTGAGACTTTTCTGTTAAAATGTTTTCAAAACATCAAAACATTATGCTGGATTCCTATTAAAAGCTCTTGTGAACAGATACAACTTACATTCTTTGCAGCGCTTGAATCTCCTGACCAGCAGCTTATATATTCCTGGCATAGACTGACATTAAATGCTATGATATGGCCTGCTATGTGGTGTACATTTATGCTGATATCATGCTATTGTTATGCAAATATCATATTATCATGCAAATAACCTGCTACTGAGATGCAAATATCATGCTTTTGTTATGCAAATATAATAATACTATTATCATGCAAATAACCTACTACTATGCAAATGTCATGCTTTTGTTACGCAAATATACTATTATTATGCAAATATATACTTATTATGTACATGTTATACATTTATTATGCAAATAAAATACTGGCATGCACATTTCATAATTAGGACGTTATCATATACTAAATATTATCATGCCCATATAAAATTATTGTATCATACTATTCTTATGGAAATATAATATTGTTATGCAAATGTCATCGAATTAATACATGCTACTTTATGAATATATCAAGTTCTTAGTAATGCATATTATTATGCAAGTACTTTACTTCATGAGGCATTTATACTATATTATACATCAATTAATTATTACAGAAAAAAATTATTTGTTATACAAATATTGTATGCTTATATATGTTTATGCAATTGCGATGTAAATAACATACAGGTTTACTGCAGATGTTACAGATCACATACTACAACTTTCTGTGGAATAGCAACAACTTAAGGCAAAGCAACATTTTTAAAATGAACGCATCATTTTATGTATTTACCATGCAAGTTTAAAACTTCACAATATACATACTGTTTTTATGGTTACCTATGTCTTTGATTAAATAACACTGTAAGGGTACCTTGCATAAACCAGTAAGTCAAGCGACGGTTACATGAATATATTTCAGCCACATGCCGCCCTGATGAGTTCACATGTACCAATCAGCAATGTATCAGTGTCAGAGCACAGTGTAACGGCGTCGATGATTGCGGAGACAATAGTGATGAAGCAGATTGTGGTATGTGCTCCATGGCAATCTAAACCTACAAGACCAATGGAGGGATCTGATCTGTCACTCAAGTATATGACGTCATCAGTTATGTCGCATGTAGGCTGACATCACAATCGTTATGATGTATTATAACTTAAGCATGAAGCGCGAAAAGTCTGTCATGTGTATGAATTGTATATATTTGATGAATTTACAATTTAAGAAACAATCTGTTGAATATTTTGAAAATAATTTGAGTGGGTACTGTTGCTGCCATAGTCATACCTCGTTGGAAAGCTAGGCCAATTTTCTATACATTTCTATGTTAGTTTTTATAGTTTTTTAAAATTGAATACCACTTGATTTAATGAATCTAGAGATAATGGTGTATTTTAAATATGCAAATAACTCGGGGGGAAATATTACAAAAATATATAAAAAATAATGCATTAATTTTTAGGCAATTGAATGCGCTCTCCAAAGATGTATGGCTTGAATAATATAGTGATTTTAGTTTATCATAGGAACGGTTTAAATTGTGGTGTAATTTAGTGCAATAGTATCTGAATGCGGGTCAGGTGTTTGTTGACAGCATTACCAGCCAGCAGTTGTGGCCTGAGCATTGATTTAGGGAAATCGTGGCATAATGATGTCAATGTGGGAAAGGTGTATTCAGTGTTCAAAGTATGTGTAAAATTAATCATAGAACACACAAAATGTGGGCGGAGCTTAGCTAAAAATGGGTGGGGGTAGTTAGAAATGGATTCCTGTCGATATTACTTTCGAATTCAATTGTTGAATTGAAGTACCGTATTTCGCTTAATTGAAGCCTAGGCTTCTATTAGGACAAGAGGTGTTCAATTTCCAACCCAATATCTCTGAGAAAGGGGGTTGGCTTACATTAAAGAGTTTTCCCAAAAAAGTTTTCTAAAACTGATACCACGGAAACGCAACGCACTTTCTCCCGTAAAAATTCCCACCGCCTACCCCTATATTTAATGTATACCTCAAAACATCACCGGGGAAGTGAAATTATATTGATTTGAGTGCCTAAATATTGCTTATCCTTTAATAATGGTCGTTTATTACATCAAAATTAATCCCCAATTTCATATAAAATGGCATCGCGAAAAAATACAAATCATGTGATTGGTCTCCAATTGAAGAGTTTATTTTAGAGCGAGTACTCGGATATAAATATTCTGGAATCGGGGGCTCGGGACTCGGGAATTTCTATATATTATCATTGCGCGATCGGAACAGTATTATACTGATCTGAATAACGGGTACCCGTTTGATAAACTCCCGTTAGCGTATATCTCGCGAGAACACGGCGCCTCCCATCCCAAAAGAGCCACTGGCTCGCCAACTTAAGAAGCTGGCTATATTGTCGTTCGTAATAATTCAATTTGGATCATTTAATGTTGATCGGCGTTACAAAATTGATCGCATTTTCTCCCGTGCTTGTTTGGTACATAAATTTGGTCTTAAAATATATTTATAAGGAAGGTATTTAATCACATCAAGACTGTTTTACGCGCATTTTGACTAGAAAAGCGTGGAATAAACTTTATTATATCTTTAACATACGTGGCCTACTATTAATATTAATCTAGTAGGTGGTCGATATTTACAAATCCGAGGCCTGTATTGACTTCTAGAGGGGCTGGAAATGTAGCAGGGCAGAGATCGGTGTGGACGATTGTTATTATTATGCACGCTATTCTTACAAATTTGCTCCTAAAAAATGTTCATATACAATCTGCTGAGTTAGGGGGTGGGCTTCTAATACAGAGTTTTGCCATTTTGAAACTGCTAAGAAATCATTGGAGCTCATATGTCAAAGTTAGGGGGTGGGCTTCTATTAGAGCATAGGCTACTATTAAGCGAAATACAGTAGTTAGTATTTGAAGCCAAAATTCTAATATTCTAATTGATATAAATGATTTCTTTTTCTAACGATATCATGCTGTCGTCATTTAACTTTAGTCATTGTTACCTGTGGACCGGATGACTTCACCTGCCGAGATGGATCATGTATTGATTCTCGTAGAAGATGCGATGGACGAGATGATTGTCGTGATAGGTCAGATGAACTGAATTGTCCCAGTAAGTGAAGAACACAAACTATCGATCACCACTTAATGTTTTCTTTTGCCTTGCAGAATAAACACCCAGAGCTTAGCGCATATGTTCTTGAATCATCGCTTTTAAGTTGCATGAAGATTATCTGCTGCATGTGCTTATGTTGTTTTTCTTGATAATAGGACATATTAAACTAAACATTCATTAGCTCACCTGGCCAGAATGGCCAAGTGAGCTTATGTAGTATTGACCATCCGTCGTCCATCCATTGTCTGTCCGTCTGGTATCAATTTTTCTTTAAGCAACTTCTCAGGTACCACTGGGCCAATTTCAATTATCTAAATTGGCAGAAGCATCCTTATGGCATGGAGATCCAAGCTTTTTAAAAGGAAGCCGAATGGACAATTTGGCTGATGGGCATATTGGATTTGGGACTATTTTTAGAAATATTACAAAAATCTCTGAAACCACTCAGCAATTTTCGAAACTGTCGGATAAATGGTTTGCTGGCCATCTTGTTGATAAAGAGCATTCTAGTTGAAATGCCTATTGTCCAGGTGGGCGATACATGTCGATTGTTCTCAGAATCTAATGTCTCGTTATATATTATATATTATGTCAGACTAACATTCTTTCCCTCATACAGATGTTGCTAGTAACTGTTACTGTTTCGTACCTGTTCTTTAACATTGCTTATAATGGGAGAATGACTGCATGGGATCCCATGCTTCACTAGATACATGTATGGACAGCTGCACTCACATTTCTGTCCTTATATGGATGGAGGGAAAATCTGGTGTTGCTACACAGACATGTTTGAACATGGCTTAGCAAAGGAAACGTGTATGTACAACACCGCTCAGAAATAACTAAAAATGTTTCCAAAACAAAATAAAAAGTACTGTTGAATATTTTGAACATAATTGGACTGGAAGACATCGCTGCCTAATGCAGAAATGTTTTCCAATCACTTATGTTTAAAATATACAACAATATTTCCAACTAACATTTTTCTGTTGGGGCTTCTGATGGTAGCTCATTGTCATCATAATCTTGTTTCTGCATATGTTAATGGTAATTAACCCTTTAACCCTTGAATTTATTCAGGAAAGTTTAAATTTTGTCCATTTGCAGACCAAGAGAAGACTATTTTTTTTAATTTACCACTGGAATGACTGGCTCGGTTATCGAGCCAGTAATTTCAATGGTAAATTAAAAAAAAATAGTCCTTTGGTCTGCAAATGGACATTTCTCAAGACCCCTGCAGAAGCTGTTTTTGGCTGATATGAGTTTTAAAGGGTTAATTAAGTTTACAGCTGTTACAATCTTTGTTTATTTACAACCAGCCTTCTTTGTCACGTTATTATCGCGCTGTCATCATGTATTTTTTTTTTTACCTACCAAAGCTATAAGCCATTTCACTAGATATATTATAGCTGATTCTTTTGAAGGTTTGTTGACTGGCTAAATGACTGAGTGAGACTTTTCTGTTAAAATGTTTTCAAAACATTACGCTGGATTCCTATTAAAAGCTCTTGTGAACAGATACAACTTGCATTCTTTGCAGCTCTTGAATCTCCTGACCAGCAGCTTATATATTCCTGGCGTAGACTGACATTAAATGCTATGATATGGCCTGCTATGTGGTGTACATTTATGCTGATATCATGCTATTGTTATGCAAATATATTATCATCCAAATAACCTGCTATTGATATGCAAATATCATGCTTTTGTTATGCAAATATAATACTGTTATCATGCAAATAACATGCTACTACTATGCAAATATCATGCTTTTGTTATGCAAATATCATACTATTATTATGCAAACATACTTATTATGTACATGTTATACATTTATTATGCAAATCATAATTAAGAAGTTATCATATACTATATATTATCATGCCCATATAAAATTATTGTATCATACTATTCTTATGGAAATATAATATTGTTATGCAAATGTCATCTGTCATCGAATTAATACATGCTACTTTATGAATATATCAAGTTCTTACTAATGCATATTATTATGCAAGTACTTTACTTCATGAGGCATTTATACTATAGTATACATCAATTAATTATTATATAAATAAATTATTTGTTATACAAATATTGTATGCTTATGTATGTTTATGCAATTGCGATGCAAATAACATACAAGTTTACTGCAGATGTTACAGATCACACACTACAACTTTCTGTGGAATAGCAACATTTTTAAAATGAACGCATCATTTTATGTATTTACCATGCAAGTTTAAAACCTCACAATATACATACTGTTTTTATGGTTACCTAAGTCTTTGATTAAATAACACTGTAAGGGTACCTTGCATAAACCAGTAAGTCAAGCGACGGTTACATGAATATATTTCAGCCACATGCCGCCCTGATGAGTTCACATGTACCAATCAGCAATGTATCAGTGTCAGAGCACAGTGTAATGGTGTCAATGATTGTGGCGACAATAGTGATGAAGCAGATTGTGGTATGTGTTCCATGGCAATCTCAAGACCAATTCCAGCCCACTTACTTTCAATTCAATGGATGCTTTTAAGTAGGGATAGTGTAATTTCAAGGCTGAAAGACACAACCTGTCTATTATTTGATGCTGCTGAAGTTCTTATTGTAGGCAAAGGTCATGCCAGGTGGTCATATAAATTGGATGGTCCTGTGAACCAGGTGGTTCTAATTTTGGGTGATCCTATAAATCAGGTCTTCATATAAGTCAGGCCATTATCAAAATCATGTGGTCTTGTAAATCATTTGGTTGTATAGGTCAGTTTGCCCTATTAGACAGCTTGTAATGTGTGTCAGCCTGTTTTATAAATTAATTCATCAGGTTGTCCTATAACTTATGTGGTGCTTTTTGCCAGTTGGTCATATAAAACAGGTGCTTCTCTAAGCCATTTGATCTTATTTACCAAATTATATTGATGTCATTTGATAACCATCTTATTTTTTAAGACAGCATTTAAGTGTCTCGCTGCTGCAAGCTACCACACAATCATTTCAATGAGCAAAAACTCTTGAGTTGCTGAATATTTTGAAAACAATTTGGCTGAAAGTTGTTGGTGGCTTGGCTACTGAAAATATTTAGCAGGTCCAGGGATATATCCGTTGGATATGTCCTCTGCAAAATACTCAACTGCATGTTTTTGCAGACGAATATTTTTAAAACAATTTGACTGAAAGTTGTTGGTGGCTAAGTCAGGAGGTTTTGCTCATTGAAATTATTGTCTGGTGGCTTGCAGCAGCGAGACAGTGAAAGACAAAACTCTAATGTTCTAAATGAGTTAAGTTATTTTCTTTTTCGAATGATATCATGCTATCGTCATTTAACTTTAGTCATTGTTACCTGTGGACCGAATGACTTCACCTGCAGAGACGGATCATGTATTGATTCTCGTAGAAGATGTGATGGACAAGGTGATTGTCATGATAGGTCTGATGAACTGAATTGTCCCAGTAAGTGAAGAAGACAAATTATCGATCACCGCTTTGTTTCTTCTTTTTTTGGCTTTGCTGAAAATAACCCAAGACCTTATTACATATTTTGTTGAATCAACATTTTTAGGTTGCATGAAGATTATCTGCTGTCACATGTTTTAAGATAATAGGAAATATTAAGCATTCACTGACTACCATAAGTAACCTTTTCCAAACTCCACGTTATCTAATATATGTGTATGCAACTGTTTCGACAAATTTTGTTCAAATTCGTGCGTGCGTTCTGTGAACATGAATGCCTTTTCCACTGGAAAACATTTTCTACCACAAATTACTGTTCTGAAGCAAAGATATGAAGTATGTACTCAAATATCGGCTTCACTGCCTTCACCGAACTTGTAAATTAACCCCTTAACCCTCGAATTTTTTCAGGAAAATTGATATTTTCTCAAAGAAAATCTCCATTAGCCGACCAAGAGAAGACTGTTTTAAAAAATTTGCCGCTGTAATGACGGGCTCAGTTATCGAGCCAGTCATTCCAGTGGTAAAATTTTCACAAATAGTCTGCTCTTGTTCTGCATGTGGGCATTCCTCGAGCCCACTGCAGAAGACATTTTTGGCTGATAAAAGTGTTAAAGGGTTAAGTGTAAAAGTTAATCCTATAGACAGAAAAAAACAGTTAATGTGCTTGGCTACTTCAGTACAATTCGTTGAAATTATAATCCACATGAAGCGGCAATTAACATTTGGATTAAACTTTTGAAATATTCTGTGCCTGTGCTATACACTGCCCTGACATTTTGACATGCTATATTGTAGAAAATGCCTATAATTATTACCTCAGGCATGCTTTGTCGCTATAAAATGGAGATTGTGTCCAGAATATAATGGCCAACTAGTATACCCCTTGACCTCGTACAGATGTTGCTGTTGCTGTGGCATACATTTATGCTGATACCATGCTATTATTATGCAAATATATTATTATCATGCAAATAACCTGCTATTGTTATGCAAATATCATGCTTTTGTTATGCAAATATCAAACTATTATTATGTAAATAACCTGCTATTGCTTTGCAAATATCATGCTTTTGTTATGTAAATATCATACTATTGTTACATGGGCTGTAACACTGCTTATAATGAAAGCATGAGTGTCTTGGCTTAATAACCTGTTTGCTATTGCAGACCAGAAATAACATACTTTTTGATGTAAGAAATATTCTGGTAAATATTTTGAAACTAATTTGACTGGGTGGGACCTGTTGCTGCCACACAGGCAGCCACAGGTTCCAAACTAATTATTTAAAAATATTAAACAGATTTCCAGTACAGATGGCTTGAGAAATTGAAATTTCAACTGTCAGGAAATAGTGCATGCACATAGGCAGGATTGCAAGACTCGATAGTGTTGCCTTATTGGAAATCATAATCTTGTTTTTGTTTACTTAGACATGACAGCTTTAACATTCAAGCTGGCCAAAAACTTTGTTTTTTGCACTGGTCTTTAGAAAATATCCATTTGCAGACCAACAGAAGATTTTTTAAAACCTAGCCACTGAAGAACTGGCTAGATAACCGAGCCAGTCATTCCAGTGATAAATTTTCAAAAATAGTGATTTTAATTATCTTGACCCAGCTTGAGGGTTAAATGGTTAAGTAATACTTTTTTGCAGCTACAATCTTTGTTTATTTGCAGCCAGAATTTTGCATCCTGCCATTATAAGGATACAATATTTCACTGTTATCGTTTAGTTTTTGTTACATTGTCAATCCCGTTACCATTTCAATCAATATATCTTAACTGATTGTTTTGAAAGCATTTCAGTCAAATTGTTTTCAAAACATTCTACTGGATTCATATTGCCCACTCTTGAACGATATAACATGTATTGTTTTGCAGCTTTTAAATATCCAGACCAGCAGCTTTCATTGTTGTATTAGTTTCCATTATGTGCTACAATATTACCCGCTTTTATGCTAATATGCCATTGTCATGCAAATATAATTCTATTTTTATGCAACTATCATGCTTTTCTTATGCAAATATCATTCTCATTCTATGCAAATATCACGATTTTGTTATGCAAATATCATTCTCATTCTATGCAAATATCTTGCTTTTGTTATGCAAATATCATTCTCATTCTATGCAAATATCATACTTTTGTTAAGCAAATGTAATGCTATTTTTATGCAAATATGCTTCTATTAATCAAATATTGTGCTATTGTTATCAAATATCCTAATATTGTGCAAATTCCTATACAAATAGTATGGAAATATGATATTATTATATAATTATGATATGTCTGCTATACAAATATTATACAGTCATTTCATAATTAGAAAGATATATTCAATTATCATGTACATACAAAATATTATGCAAATATTGTATTAAACTATTCATATGGAAATAAAATGTTATTATACAAATGTTGTAGAATTCATACATTTGTGCTATTTTTATGTAAATATCAAATTATTCGTAGCACATGTTATTATGTAAGTACATCACTTTGCGAAGAGACACTTATAGTGTATATTATATAAATTATTATGATGTGAAAAAATTAATTATAATACAAATCATTTATGTATGTATATGAGTATAGAATTAATATCCAAACTCCATAGAGTTTTCTGCAAATGCCTGAGAAAATTATGCAAGTCAGATACATTAATTGGATGTGACATATTTCTACCTATGCTGTAATGCTTCATGTAGTAAGATGGAGCAATGAGCTGGCTGTTCTGCAAATATCATTATGGTGCAGCTTGGGAAGGGTTTTATATTGAGATTATATCTTCAACTATGCCACCGGCTCTCAATGGGTGAATCTGATCTGTCAATCAAATATATGACATCATAATCTATTACATCATATGTAGGCGGACGTCACAATCAAAATGCTTAATGAATGACATAACTAGATCCCTCGAGAACATTGAGTAGTCTGTCAATTGTACGAATTGTATGTCTTTACTATTTAATAAACATTCTGTTGAATGTTTTGAAACTAATTTGACTGGGTGCTGTAGCTGCCATAGGCAGCAACAGCACTGAGTCAAATTAACTTCAAAATTTTCAACCCGTTAGCTGTATAGTTACCATAAAATTGGGATTCTAGAAATTTCAGGATTCGAAGTAGATAAATCGATCCCAACACGTGCAAATCATGGCTGAAGCTTAGCCTGAGGTTGGCGGGGCATCACGAGCAATGGATCCCTATATTATATGTCAGCCTTAGATCATATCGCATTCATAGTGCATTCATGACCAGTAACATTTTTTCATGTCATATAATTTGAGAATGAATGTCCCTGTTTAATGAGAAAACTTCCTTTATGGGAAATTCCCTTTTTGATTTTGAAAATATTATCCCAAATATCAAAATTCGAGACAGCAGTATTCCGACTGTTTGTAGTACCTATTTTAATGGTGGAACACATTTTAGGCAAAACTTAACTGAAGATTGGTCTATTTTATAGTGTGATAGATTGTCTAGCAAGTTTCTTGGCGTTTTTATCAATGGCTCGTTTGTCTAGAAAACCAACAGTTTAATGAAAATCACCATCTTCAAGCTGCATATGTAACATGCAAGTTTAAAACTAATACCGTTATACATTTCTTATGGTCGCAGAATTCTTTGTTCAAGGTGACCTTTTAAGAGTACATTGTATAAGCTAAGACATCATATGAAAATTACAATTTTATTACAGCCACATGCCGTCCCGATCAGTTCACTTGTGCAAATCGACGCTGCATCAGTATCCGAGCGCAGTGTAATGGCTTCGATGATTGTGGTGACAGGAGCGATGAAGTAGATTGTGGTATGTAGGGGTCAAGACAACAGCTTCCTTGTAATGTATGACAAATGGAGCATTCTAGTTTATTCATCAATCATATGATGTCATAATCAACTATGTTACATGTAGGATGAAGTCAAATGAATTATGAAGGACGTAGCTAAGTTTGTCGTCACGAATGCATAATTGATGACGGACTAAGCATTGTTGTACAAATTGTATGTCTTTACTATTTAATAAACATGCTGTTGAATATTTTGAAACTAATTTAACAGGGTGCTGTTGCTGCCTATGGCAGCAACAGCACCCAGTCAAATTAGATCCAAAGTATTCAACAGCTTACCAGTAAAGTTTTCTGGAAATTGATACTCAGAGTGGATGTATCAATCATGGGTGAGGCGTGGGTGTAGATTAGCTAGAGATGGGGTAGAGCTAAAAGTGGATTTCTCCATTACAGTCCAGCTCAGAAATAATATAACCCACACTATTATATTGTGAACATAATTGGATTGGAAGACATTGCTGCCTAAGGCTACACCTTACACCAAAAGGAATTTGTCATTCTACTCTGTTAGTGTTAACCCTTTAACCTTCGAATTTGTTCAAGAAAACTTAAATTTTCTCATTGAAAATGTCCATTTGCAGACCAAAAGAATTTAGCAGATGATGACTGGGTCGGCTATCGAGCAAGTCATTCCAGTGGTAAATTTAAAAAATGGTCTCTTGTTCTGCAAATGGACATTTCTCAAGACCACTACAGAAGCCGTTTTGGGCCGATATGCAGGTTAAAGGGTTAATCAGTAAAAATGTTTTTGATACCTGGTGAAGCTGCAATGTATGGAGACATAATGTCATGCTTTTCTCACAGTTGAAGTTGTGGTAACCGTGACACCAGCAGACCTGCGTATTCGTCTTGGTGCGGACATCATCGTCCAATGTTCAGTAAATGTGGCTGGGGTCACAACACGATGGACTAAGGATGGGCATGTAAGTAAAACTACTGGTACCAGTCTCTGCTTGAAACAAGCCATATATACACTGAATTACATTTTTGCCGTCACCCTGTTAGGAAAGGAGTGAATTGCATTTGGTTTTGTCTGTCTGTCTGTCTGTCTGTGTCTATGCCTTCCTGCCTGCCTGCCTGCCTGCCTGCCTATGTGTCTGTCTGTCTGTGTCCCTGTCCGTCCGTCCAGAGTTATGTCTCAAATATAATTTTTATATTGAGTATTAATAAAGTGGATCGGGATTGGATCAAATTCTGGATCTACCGCAGTGCAATTGGGTTCAAATTTTAACACACTACATGTTGTGCACATAAATTATGATTCCACACTGTGGTCAGGCTCCATCTGGAGAATATCTAGAAAATCTTTAAAAATCCTGAAAATCTTAAACAAGTGCTGAAAATGTGGGGTGAGGATGGGGTAGAGATGGGGTGATGTTTGGGGGATGGGTGTGTGTGTTTGTGCATGCGTGTGTGTTGGTGTTCTCTGTCATGCAATGTATCACTAAGATTATTATAGTTTCCTTTTTAGAACCTATATAGTCCAGTAGAAATCAACAGAAATATAGGCTAACCCGGACATTTTGTATAACAGACGATTTTGTGTTCCAAACACTTTTTATGACTGTCCAGAGTCCACACAAGAAATTCTCACAAATTCACACTTGGGGAAACCTGATTTTTAACCCTTTGAAGTTAGGGAACGAAATGTGAAAAATATTTAGCATACATAGGTAATCTGTTGAGAATTTAAAAAAATTAGACCTACTAACAATTGCTATTGTCAATTGTGTATATGACAACAGATCCCAGTCAAATAACCTGTAAGACATACTAATGTAAATTAAAATTAATCAGTAAAACCTGTCTATAACAACCATATATGATTTGATACATGAGTGTGAATTCCAGAACATGGTACATCAATGTATGGCCAGTTTTTTTAAAGATCTGACGGAGAGAGTTACACATATTGACAGCATGTTGATCGCAACTATGCAGTCAATGATATAAATATTCCTAACGCTATTATTCTTACTATTACAATAATATATAGTCCAGGGTAAATTTAGAAAATGTTACTTGACGTAAGTTAAGTCGATTCAATTATAAAACGATAAATATATAGAGTCAAAATCACATTGTTCATGCTAATTAATGGTTTAGTACAATTATGTCTAACCCTACGTAAGAAAAAACATGTGTTGTATGTAATGTTTCCCATGATAGCAGCAGTTCTAGAAAACTTAGTCATAAAGGGCTTTCAACACTGCTTGACGCTTCAAAGCTTCGTGGAGATAGTATTGATTTGAAACTATCTCCGTCGAACGAACATTATGTACACGATAAATGCTACAAAAATTACACGTTGCCTAGAAATATTGCAAAAGTGCAACAGCAAAACAGAAACGATGAAGGAGTGCGACCATCTACCCCTACACTGCGCTCCGAATCTAATCATTATGATTACCATACTCATTGTTTGATATGTGCTGAAGAGCTCGACTTTGATGCTGTCCGCCGTCACCCTGAACGGCATTCTCACATAAGCAATATTGAATATGTTAGTAAGGGTAAACTCAGTGTAGTCCAGGGAACCTTGTTAAATGCGTGTGGCAAAAGGCACGATTCGTTAGCGAATGATGTTAAAGCAAGAATACTTTTTGGAGGTGACCTATGTGCTGTTAAAGCCAAATATCATCGTCAATGTATGCAAGAATTCATCTCTTGTAGAAACATCAGTTCGTGTGGTGCTTCTGGAAGTAATGCCTGGAACTTTGATGAAATGAATGATGTGGGCTTTAACCATCTATGCAATTGGCTAACAGCACCAGAACAGCATCAGCGCCAGTTCACTTTACACGACCTTCGTACACAATTGACCACCTACTTGCCAAATGGTGTACCCGCATATAGCATAAAGCACGTCCAGCGTCGTCTGCTCGCCCGATTTGGGACAGATGTGACAATATCCCAGGTTGAAGGCAAGACAAGTGTGGTCACATTGACTGATAGAGCATCTTCTATCATACACGAATCATATGCAGCATCAACCAGTGACGAGAGTGATGAAACTATGCGACTTGTTAGACTGGTGGGATCTATGATTAATCGAACAAGTAAAGATATTGATCAACCATCAGATGTGTATCCAGAACCATCCAGTTTAGACCTTGAAAAGCTTGAAATCGAGGTGCCAGATGCATTGAAACATCTTATTTCATGTATCTATTCTGAACCTCGTAGTGAATCTGCCAAGTTGAAAAATAAACTTAAGATGGTATCTGTATGTCATGTTATCATGCAAGCTGTTGGAAAGCAATCATTTGTATCACCACTGCTTCTGTCCATTGGTTTGTTCATCCACCAGTCTACCCGCTCCCGTGTTATCATAGATATGCTCTCATCCCTGGGACTCAAGTGCTTCCTATGACCAGGTAATTGCATTTCAGAGATCTGCAGTTGGAAGCACATCCGTTGAAGACCTGTGTCCTGGGCTCGTGGAGAAGAAGGATGGAGGGGATTTCTGTCAATGGGTAGCCGACAATTTTGATTACAACGAGGACACGATTTCCGGTTACGATACAACGCATGTGATGGGGATCATTTCGTGTCAAACAATGACATCAACCGAAAGCAGGGCTAACCCAGTTGGGGCAATATGTCGTAAAACTATAACTGCTGATGAGATCAAAGAATCTGGTGATTTTGGGAGCTTCATGCTACCCTACACGTCTTCTAATAAATCCCTAATGGCAGATGTAAGGATAAAGACCATTAACCCCATCAGCTTACCTATTGCTATGCACGGTCAATTAGACACATTGTGGTTGTACTCTAGCCTTCTCACAAGTCAGCCACCAAACTGGCAGGGGTTCATGTCTGAAATAACGACATGCAACAATTTCCACTGCACGGCAGTAGTTTACAACCCCATGGTACCTTTGAATCCAGGAACAAATGAACCTGTATATAGTAGCATGATGTATGTGCAGTCCCAATCCCTAAAGGCAGGACTGTGTTGCGCAACCATAACATTTGACCAGCCATTGTACTTAAAAAGCTACAAAATTAAGCAAGACACTCATCCACAGTTTAGGAACATGTATATAAGGCTGGGTGGCTTCCACCAACTAATGTCCTTTCTTGGAGCGGGCTGTAAGATCATGGAGGGGAGTGGGATCAATGATTTGTGGGCAACCGTGTAGGCTAGGAATTCCCTACCTATGATAATGGAGGGAAAAGCTTACACAAAGACATTAAGACCATGCCTCCTTACAGATGCCGCATTGCATCTTTTGCTATTTCACATCATGAGAACATACTTACCTCCCTAACACTCTTGATATACTAATATATCGGCTCTAATTTCAATAATATTCAGAATTATAAAAAGTTAGGTGCCCCTAATGGGCAGGTGCAAGTACACAGTCATGCACATGACAAACACCACCCTCTGCGCATGCGCACACCGGTACTTCCGTTTTCTAATATATTGGCTGAAGAAGCAACTTGTGAAATTCCTCACAGGCTCTTTCTGATTTCTACGAGAACTAATTACATCCCAATCCATCATGGCTGATGCAAGAATGTTGGAGGAGTCCTCCTCGTCATCATCCAAGGTGACATTGTTCCAGGCCTTTATTTTAGGCTTGTAACTTTTGTGTGTTGCCGGTTTTCGTAGCGGCCGTTTTCGGCGGTACCGCGTTTTCAGGTGCTGGGAATCCTTGTAAATTTTTTCCAGCGCCTAGGGCTAATAAACTCTTGTGTTTTATGCTTACAGGTGTGTCTTGTGTCTATACACGGTTGCCTGGTCTTCTTTGGAAGGTATGTTCACGTCCCAGGATGACTTATCATCGTGATATGTCTAAGGGTTGGAGATATAATATATTAATAAATAAAATATCTCCTTCCTTTTGTCCCATCCCCCTCATCAGTTCTTCTGGAAGAGGAGTCTCGGCGGATGGATGGACATGTTTTCCTGCACAAGAGAATGGTTGCCTGTGCTCAGGCTAAGGGAGTTTATTAATTATGGCGCATGATTATTTGAAAATAATTACATTTTCTGCTGCCGTTTGCTATTGCACTATTTTCTCTCTTGCGTGTGCATGGGTTCTCGAGTATATATAATTTAATATTATATTAGTCGAGAGCTGGGAATGTCTGGAGATCCAGATATTTCTTGCATTAATCTGACGTCCCCTCTCCTGGTAGGAGCTTCTGCATAGAGAGGTTTGATATCATAATCAACCAGAGTTTGCTCTTTCCTTAATGTCATGATCCTAGGTTAGGGTAGTATGTGATGTGTTCATCTCCCTGTTATTAAGAGGGTTGAGAGATAGCTAGATAGTCATAATCTTTCTCTCTCTCTTAATTTGGGGTTCTGGTTGTATTTGGTGTGTATTAACTTGAGAAGTCTCCTGTCCCGTCAGGGTGGTCGTAATAGTGGATGTCTTCTCTCGAGTTGGTTTTTTGGTTTCTACTTGAAAAATCCGTTATCACGGCTTTGAGACTGTCATACTCATTGTCTTTGTATCAGTTCTTCTCTTTGCAGGCGAAGATGATGGCGGAGGAGGGGAAGAAACCGAAGAAGGAGGGTAAGAAGAAGGCCTCTGAGAAGGGTGTGCTCGAGGCCTTCAAGAGTGAGTTGGTGAGTGAGATGCACAGGACTTTGAAAGACCTGATGCCTGACTTCAACTTCCTGCGCATCAACCTCAGTGCAGGTAGCCCCCGTCCCTGGATCATGGCCTATTGGCTCGGACAAAGCGTTGAGTGATCCAGGGGCGGCCGTCTTGGACCCAGGCTTGATGTTCGCATCGCCTGGGGTGCCAGCGGCGCGAGAAGCATCAGGCGGGACCAGACCAGCGGGCCTGACCACGATCACTCGCGGAGTAAACTCTTCATCTGCCTTTGGGCAGTCTCCTGGTCAGTCTGGATTAGTTTTCTTTACTAATCCAGAGTCTAACTTTCCTGACCAGGAAGATGACGAGGACTACCTGCTCGGTCCACAGGTGGATCATGAAGACATGGATGTGACCGCCTACACTCCTCTCTTGGGGAGCATGAACGCTCGCACCTATGGCACTGTTCCCTCGGGAGCAGGTTTCATGGTTCAGCCTGTGGCCCGCATTGGAGCTGACGGCCGGCCGTATAAGATTCCACGGTTGGACGTGGAGTCTCATACGGACGTTCCGGGCCGCGCTGGTGTGTATGATCCCCCTCATACAAGCGCGGCCTTGGAGCCTGGTTTGCCTATGGAGAATGCTACGCCAGCCCTCGCGGGCCCGTATACGTTCCCTGGGCAGCCAGGTTCGTCTATAGCCTCCTCCTCGGCCGTGCCTGCGAATGCCATTGAGGATGACGAGGGCCCGCTGCTCGTCGGCTGTTCGCAGGTAGCCACGGACGAAGACTGGTCGGAGGCATGTGCGTGGCTCCTCGCTGTGAGACCAGAGCTCGCCGTGGACGAGACGGTCGCCGGTAACCCTCGGGCATGGTTACAGGCGAAGCCGTTGGCCAGCACGGCTCTGTCTCTGGTGTACGCGGATCATGTCTTAGATATGTTCGCGGCGGCAGAGGAGTCGATCCGACCGAGAGGCCCCCCACGAGGTAGCTAGGCGATGTCGGGTTACTGCCAGTCAGTATGCTCGGTATGGCCTGGCACCCAGACCGAGCGCGGACGACCGCGCCGCTCTGGGGGAAGATACACGTCCGGGTTCCCGGGCTGACACAGGAGCGTTGTGCACGGGCGCTATGCGCTCGGCGAATGCCGCCTTGCGTGACACCAAGGAGAGCTCGCGAGCAGCGATCAGTGCGCTGTTGCATGTCTCTCAGCTGCTATCGGGGGTGGTAGCGGCGTCGGTGCAGCAACAGCCTAGTCCCGTGACAGTCCAACGAGCCATCCAGGATGGCATCAACCTGGCGTTGGACTGTCTGACTAGGTCGGTCACGAAGTCGCTGAGGACGAGGCACACTTTTGCACTGGACAATTTGTGCCCGTCTCAGGAGCTCAAGTCGCGCTTGATGCAAGCGCCGATGGCGGGCCCTGGACTCTTTGGAGGTGAAGGTTGTCGGCACCTCCAGGAGACGGTGACTTTGGTGAACAACCAGAGGGCGATGCGGGCACAGTTTGAAGTGCTGCGCAGGGAACACGGGCGTGTTCAGCCCTCGGCTGCTCGACAGCTGTATGCTCGTGGCGGGGCTGGCAGTGTCAGAGGCCAGCCGGCCGGCCGGTTTCAGAGACCGTGTCGGCTACACCAGCAGCAGCGTGCGGTTGTGCGACAGCCGCCACCTCAAGCGCTACCTGCCAGACAGCAGCCCGCGCACCGTGGTGCGCGTGGCGCTGGTCGCGGCATGCGGGGAGCGGCGCGTGGTAACCGGGCCTGATGCAAGAAAATTTTTTCCGGTTATCACAAGTACCACTCGGGTGATGCCACTCGTGTCAGAGACACACCCACTTCTAAAATATATGGGCACCCCGTCAACCCTAGGTGCACCAGTGGGAGGTCGTTTGACTTGTCACATTCAGAAGTGGGCGCGGTTAATTCAGGACCGCTTAGTCTTGCAATGGCTTTCGCACGGATACCGTCCAGATTGGATAAGGGGTCCGCCGTTGCATTTGTCTCTGGTTCCGGTCTGGACTCAAGTTCCAAGAGATCCAGACAAGCGGTTGTGCATAGAAGAGGAGATAGATTCTCTCGTTCTAAAAGAAGCAATTCAACCGGCGCAGGATTGCCCAGGCTTCTATTCAACCGTGTTTCTTGTGGCAAAGAACACCGGGAGGTGGAGTCCAATTCTCAACCTCAAGCCTCTAAACAAGTTTTTAGACACTCCGACTTTCAAAATGGAAACAGTCAGATCAGTGTTGTTGGGGTTAGAGAAGGGGATGTGGACAGCGTCTATAGATCTCCAGGATGCTTACTTCCACATTCCAATTGCAAGGAGTTTTCGTCGGTTCCTGAGATTTGCTTTTCAGGGACGCCAATGGGAATTCAAGGTTCTTCCATTCGGCATCTCGACGGCTCCACGGGTCTTCACTCGAGTGGTACTTGCTATCACGGTATACCTCCGCAGGAGAAATATAGCTGTTCACACTTACATAGACGACTGGTTGCTAAAAGCACACAACCCAGAAAGTTTGACAGCAAATCTGGAGATAGTTTTGGAAACTCTCACAGATTTAGGCTGGATGATCAACTTTCCGAAATCAGAGCTGACTCCATCCCAGAAGTTTGTTTACCTGGGTATGTTCTTCGATCTGGAGATAGGATATGTTTATCCGTCCCAGGAGAGAGTGGGAAGTCTCCTCTCGTGCATTCAGTTGGTTTGCGACAGTCGTTATATTCTAGCACGGGTCTATCTGAGAATGTTGGGTCTGATGGTTTCGATGGAACCAGTCATTCCTCAGGCGGCCTTACGCAGGCAGCTGATTCAGTTGTTTCTCATGACCCAGTGGACGCAGAGTTCAGGTTCACTGGACTCGCGCATTCAAGTGTTGGACCCTCTCATTCATCACCTTCACTGGTGGATGGAGAGAGGAAATCTCCTGGCGGGGGTCATGCTGACCCCTCCCCACCCTCAAGTAACGATGTTTACGGATGCATCGATGGAGGGTTGGGGAGCTTGCCTGGAAGAAGCCACTATATCAGGGCTTTGGAATCTGGAACAGTCAAAGGAACATATCAACATGCTAGAATTGCGGGCTGTAGTTCTAGGCCTGGAACACTTCTTAGAGGAGGTGGAGGGAAAATTTGTGATGATACGTTCAGACAACTCTACAGTAGTGAGTTACATAAACCGCCAGGGCGGAACGAAGTCGCCCAGTCTCTGTATGATGACATGGAAGCTGCTTTGCTGGTGCATGGATCATATGATCACCTTGAAAGCAGTTCATATTCCGGGAAGGCTGAATCTGTTAGCAGACTCATTGAGCTGAAGGATGAGTATTCTGCCTACGGAATGGCAACTAGATCAATGTGTGGCGGATCACCTGTTCAATCATTGGGGAAAGCCCAACATAGATTTGTTCGCAACGAAGAAGAATGCGAAGATGACGACGTACGTTTCTCCGATTCCAGATCCAAGCGCTATCGCAATAGATGCGCTAGCTATCAGTTGGAAGGGAATGTATGCATACGCATACCCTCCCACAATCCTGATTCCAAGGATCCTTCAGAAGATCAGACAAGAGGAATGCCAAGTGCTTCTGATCGCCCCGAATTGGCCAAGCCGATCATGGTTTACGGATCTGCTGGACCTTCTGGTTTGCAATCCGGTTCCTCTGCCGCTGATGGACAATATTATCTTCCAGGGCAAGACCCTTCACAACAATCCGTCAATGTTTCGATTGACTGCATGGATGTTGTCAAACAATCCGCGGTTAAGGAGGGCTTTTCTGAGCAAGCAGCCAATTTCATGGCCAGAGCCAGGAGGGGGTCAACCTCCAGAGCTTATAATTATAAAATCAACAGATTTGCAGAATGGTGCTCAAAGAGATGTATCAATCCGATGGAAGCATCTATTCAGGTAGTAGCTGATTTTCTCTGTCACCTGTATGATACCTATAGTCTTCAACCTAATTCTGTTGCTTGATACAAATCAGCATTGATGACTGTTATCCCTTGCTTGGCAAAGAGGGGAAGTGATGAAGTAAGTGTTTTAAATACTCTTATTAAAGGTATGGGCAATCTCAGACCTAGAAATCCTCCACTGACACTGTCATGGAGTCTTTCTCTGGTGCTGCAGGTTTTGAGTGGTAAGCCTTTTGAACCACTTAGTGCTATATCTGTTAAATTATTGACACTTAAAACTGTATTTTTAGTGGCAGCGGCTTCAGCCAGACGCAGGAGTGAAATTCATGCCTTGTCTGCTGAGCCTGACCATTATATAGTTACAGGTGAAGGCCTTAAGCTTCTACCAAGATTGAATTTCTTGGCTAAGAATCAATCTTTAAAGTATCCGGGTAAACCTATTATTTTACCTGCCTTAACCAGATATGATCCTGGTGCTAAGGTATGGTGTCCAGTCCGTGCTTTGAATAAGTACAAGAAAAGAACTCAGGTTTGGCGGACGGACCCATGTTCCCTATGGTTGTCATATATTGAACCCCATGGTAGGGCGTCAAGAGACACTATTTCCAGATGGATAGTGGAATGTATCCAATTCTGTCATAAGACAGCCACTGGAATCCAGGTAGATAGAGCCAAGGCTCATAGTGTCCGTGGTGTGGTAACTTCCACGGCATTATTTAATGGTGTTTCTATTGAAGACATTATGTCAGTAGCCCAGTGGCACTGTGAGTCAAGTTTTACCGACCATTACCTTCATGACACTTCTAACCCACTCGCCGTCTCAGTCCTCAGGAAATAAAATATTTATGCAGAGGTTTATGTTTGTAAATAGTTTGCCTCCTCTGCTATTTTCAAATATCACATTTGTTGGTAGGGTATCCCTACTATTAGCTGGTACACTTCTCTTCATCTGGTGGGGGAAGAGATGAGTGGCGCATCCAAGACATCAGAGGTCAGTAGTTATGACCATTTTTTGATTTTCTGTCTTGGTGATTGTGTCATTTTATTTTTTAATATGGTGATGGTTAATGTCTCTTAATTGTGGTGTTTCAGAGAGTTTTTGAAATAGAAGCAATTCTTCTTTTTCCAATGTCTAGTAATACTTTCATTAAGTATTAGAGAATGTGCTAGTCATTTAAAGCAGCATTTTTTCCTAAACCTTCCTCAGAAAGAGGGGGGGGGGAGCTCATTTGCCTTTTGATCAATCTCTCTTCATCGGTCGATTATCCGATGCAAAATTCTATTCCTGGTTGTGGTTTCAGTCACAAATTCAGATGTTTTAAATCTCTTGAGAATTCAAAGAGCCTAGCCTCTTCGAGGGTGTGCAGGTTTTCAGGACCTTGCCTCCCTCCCACCAAAATTTACTTTCAAATTCTGGTTTTTATCAAGAGTGTTAGGGAGGTAAGTATGTTCTCATGATGTGAAATAAGTAAATTTGGCAAATTTCTTTTTCACGAGTGAGATGACATACTTACCTCCCTAACGGGATCCCGGCCTCACCACCCCATGGAGGCCTGGTCCTTTGGCTATTGAATAGTTGCTTCTATGTCAGCCAATATTTAGTAACGGAAGTACAGGTGTGCGCATGCGCAGAGGGTGGTGTTTGTCATGTGCATGACTGTGTACTTCCACCTGCCCATTAGGGGCACCTAACTTTTTATAATTCTGAATATTATTGAAATTAGATCCGATATATTAGTATATCAAGAGTGTTAGGGAGGTAAGTATGTCATCTCACTCGTGAAAAAGAAATTTGCCAAATTTACTTAATTCAACCCGATGTTGATATAATTTCTCTACAAGGCAGTGCTGCAGACAACAAACGCAGCAGTACATCTGGTGAATCTGAATTTGCGGAGCTGCAAGATGAAGAAAGTGATGTTGATCCTGATCCGGATGATATGTGGTCAGAGCTGCACAATTTATACGATACTATTATGTCACATGATATTTCAGCAGACGATGTTTGTGACAATGACCATTTGCAAGACCTATGTAAGCAAGTTTCTAATTTGAAGGAAAATGTAGAGAAATCAAGAACTGGTAAATTGTGGTCGTTGTTCGTGGAATTTGTCGCCATTGTACGATTGTTCATCAGGGCTGGACTGGTAATTGGCTCCTTTATTTAAAGGTGACACAACTAATGTTGCTAATCTTTGCTGCTGCAGGGCACAACAATTACACAAAGTGTTGTCGCCTTTACCTCCAAGATTCTGATGATCTATGTACTTGTCTGGATGGTCCCATGCACGAAGGGCACTTTGCTGTACGCAGGAATGCTAAACTGTATGGGAGTGGTACCTGGTCTGATATGACAATTGAACAGAGTCTAATGGGAGCTGGGAAGACACAGGATGGATTGATCAATATAGCGCCCAAGGAATCCTCTAGAACAAAATGGCTTCTCACTGCACACATCATAGCACAGTACACACACACTCTGCGGTCATTGACTGACACGTTCACCGGGACATGGTCGGAACAACACAGAGATGTTCATCCTGCAAATATGAGACGAGATGTAGAAGACAAGAAGAAATTCATTCTGTTTCTCAGGGAACACAATCCATTCGCAGTTGAAGACGACCAACTGAAAAATATCTCAACTGGTTTGATTGCAGACCATCGTGTTACTGCCGATGATGCCATTGATATTGGTCGAAGAATTCATGAGAAGTTAAATGAGAAAAGGTTTGGCGACATTATGCTAAAGAAAGCAGATCAAGCTGTAACATTTGCTGTCATGCGAAAGGTAGTTAAAGTAGGAAATGAAGATGTCCATATGTCTTCCCAGGAGCTGTACCATCGCTTAATGTCAACTGCATCTGTTTCAGGACCTCCAGACAAAGCGATCTTTGAATACGAGCTTGCAACGGTATGTCCCGCCCTCTTCCACGATGACGGAACTATGAGGAAATCGCAAAAGTCACAACTGGCGAAGTATATAATTGAAATGAACACATAATGCTACAGCAAGAGACAACAGAGCCAGCTGCAAGAGTATTTGATGACTGAGCACTTTTGCATCAGATACCATGGCCTAAGGTTGGAACAATGGAGACCGTTTGTAGCCCATTCGTAGCATCAGTAGTACATTATCAGAGGCTTGATGCGCCTGTATGCGTTATATTTGATAACTATCAAACTGAGACCACAAAAGATCAAGAACAATAGCGATGATGGCTTAATCAAGTTGGCGCTCCTGATGTAGCTGTCCAAGACAACACACCTGTTCCAGGAAACAAAACTGGATTTCTATCAAACAAATGCAACAAGCAGAATACCATAAATCTGTTGGCAAAACATTTATCAGATGCAGGTGTTGAGGTGGTACATGCAGTAGATGAAGGCGATGCTGATGTGGTTATTGTAAGGAGAGCATTAGAATTGGCAGGAACTGAAAGAACAACGATAGTTATTGCTGACGATACAGACATATTGATCTTACTCCTCTATCATGCAAGCACCTCTGCAAATATTTTCCTACAAACAAAGCAACATCAGCTATGCATCAAAGTGGCCACAGAGATCTTAGGCAAAGAATTGTGTATGTGCCTGCCATTCATCCATAGTATGTCTGGATGTGACACGACATCAGCTTTATATGGCATGGGCAAAGTGAAGCATATGAAAATGATCCAATCTTCACCAACCCTCAGACAAGATGTACTTGCATTTGGCGACCTCTCCAGATCAAAGGCGGATATAATGGTTATTGGTGAAAAGTACATTACGTCTTTGTATAGTGCTGGATCAAGAAGTCCTGGCTTAGACAATCTCAGATACATGACTGCCATCTCTCCTAAGCATGTACCAGTTGAAAGGATGCCACCCACACGTAGGGCAGCATACTTCCATAGCCTTCGGGTTCATCTCCAAGCAAGCACATGGCTTCACCTAAAAACTGTGTTAAAGAAAGAAGAGTATGGTTATGCAGTAGAACAAGGATCGGTGACGGCGATCATTACGGACAAGTCAGCAGGCATTCCTTGTAGCATACATTGTAAATGTGAAGGTCACTGCCTTAACAGCTCGAAATTTGAAAGTGAAAATGCATAGACAAATTTCAGCCATTCTGCCTGTTCGCTGTGTTTCACAACAGTCTCTCAGTTTGCATTAAATTTATAGTTTATCAAGTGACTTTGATGATGACATACTTTAAACTGTACAACACTTACCAAAACATGGGTTTTTAGAGTCAAAATACATATTACCTGGTTATTGGTCATCGTCTTGGCGGCCATTTTGAATTTCCTCTAAAAAACATATTTCCCCATGTGTGAATTTTGGAGAATTTTTCTGGGATGTATTTTGGGCCATACCGAAGTGATTAAAACAAAAATTTGTTTGTTATACAAAATGTCCGGGTCCATGTCAATTTCTACTGTACAACTTCTAACCAGTTTGAATTATTTTCAGCTACTCAGACCAAATATGTTGGAGTTCCCTTGGAATGTAGAATCCAGTTTTAGCTATGCCCCGCCCATCTCTAGCTAAGATCCACCAATGATTTGTCCATTTTGGGATCAATCGATTCCTGCATTCTGAATCTCGTTTTCCAGAAAACTATACATGTAAGTTGTTGAAGATTCTTAAAGCAATTTGATTTGGCGCAATATGGCAGCAATAGCAACCAGTCAAATTAGTTTCAGGATATTTAACAGAATGTTTGGTAAATTATTAGTAAAAACATACAAATTGTACAACTTGTCAGACTTATAAGTATTTATTAAGGACTATTTCGCATCATTCATGATGTAATTGATTATTGCGTCAGCTTAAATGTGATATAGTTTGGATTATGACATATGATTGACCAAGAAACTGGATTACTCAATTAAGTATATGCTGTTTGCATAGGGAAGAGCTTTAAGTGTCAGGCAGGTGAGCGTCGGGGCCATTTGGCTTCTTGGTTTTAATAAAAATTCTGAATTCTCATTACTGTTGCAGGCACTACCCGCAACGGCGACTGTCATCGATGGCCGCCTGTCCATACTTCGTGCCACTGAACTGGATACTGGCAGTTACATCTGCGAGACTATTGGCCTACCAACACGCTACACAGCTGTCGTCATTGTATCCGTGGAACGTAGTAAGTGTTATATTTAGTCTATTCCACAGACTGGCAGTATGCTCTTGTTGGAGTCTGTGAATGCCTGTATGTTATTGCATGTGATTGGCTAATGGGTTAATGCCTATGTGTCATTGGCCCTGATTGGTTAGCAGGTTAATGCCTATGTGTAATTGATGATTTTGAAACTAATTTGACTGGGCTCTGTTGCTGCCTTAGCCAGTCAAATTAGTTTCAAAAGATTCAACAGCTTACCTGTATAGTTTTCTGGAAATTGAGATTCAGGGAGTGGAGGGATCGATCTATCCAAACAGGGGATAAGCGTGTGGTGAGCTTAGCTAGAGATGGACCGGGCATAGCTAAAACCAGATTCCTCCATTGGTTAACAGGTTAATGCCTATGTGTGATTGGTTAACAGGTTAATGCCTACGTGTGATTGGTTAACAGGTTAATGCCTATGTGTGATTGGCTAACAGGTTAATACTGATTGGCTAACAGGTTAATGCCTATGCATAATTGGCTGACAGAATAAAAGAAAAGTGAGAGTTGGTTGATTATGGACTCGATGGATCACGAGTGGGTTGGGAAGAGATTCATTGTGCGGGCGGGGGGGATCAGTGGGTGGGTGTATGTGTGTATGCATGGATGCATATGTGTGCGTGTGTGTGTGTGTGTGTGTGTGTGTGTGTGTGTGTGTGTGTGTGTGTGTGTGTGTTTTCAGGTGGTAGTGGTGGTGGGTTGTTGAATTAATTGTCTATGTAGCATCATGAAGTACCAAGGTACAAATCTTAGATGTATTCTGATTGGTTGAAAACTAAATTTTGTCAGCCTTTTTAAAATGGAGATATGTATCAATATTTATCTATTAAAGACTGAATTTTCTATCTTCGATGGCATGATAGAAGAATACCATGTATTCTATTACCTGAATATTATCTGAATATGTCTTACAAACCACCTGCCAATACCAGGCACTTAGCGTCTTACCCTATGGTATCTACCTGGGTTAGGCACTGAAACTCACGAGTTAAAAGTGATCACTAAAAAGAGACAGTAATTTAACTGACTGCTGGGAGTCATGGGACAGTAATTTCAATGGGCAATAACTCTGGACATGCTGATTATTTTGTAAACAATTTGACTGAAAGTTGTTGGTGGCTTCCCACCAACAACTTTCAGTCAAATTGTTTTCAAAATATTCAGCATATTCAGAGTTAAACCCATGGAAAATGTAGGATGGAGAAATTCAGCAGGCAGTCAGTTAAGGAACTACCAATTTTTAAGAAAAAAAATCAGATCAAGTATGCATTACAGACAGTCTTGATGGCATGCAGTTATCTTAGGATTTTTAGCTTAACTTTACGAACTAAAATGAGTTATTGCGATAGCCATCCAAATTATGTTTAACTCAACTTGCCGATGCATATCCCATCGAGGGGTAATCATACAACACACAAACTGGGGCACATGCATCACACTGACCATTGGGGATCAAAAGCTCAAAGGTCAAGATCACTGTGACCCAGATAAAGTTTTTCAACATTGACGTTTTCCAATTAACTCAACATAGCAGTTTATATCTCATGTGTGGCTGGCCATAGTGTACTCAAACATAGACACATCCTTTCTTGTAATGAGAGTGTTAACACAATGGTCATTATCATGGATAGTCATTCTGCATTTAGACTTCGTGTATGGTGGTAGAATGGAGCTTTCCTGTTTTAGCTATGCCCCGCCCATCTCTAGCTAAGCTCCACCGACACCTCGCTCGTGTTGGGATCGATCAAACTCTGAACACCCTGACTATCAATTTCCAAAAAACTACACAGGTAAGTTGTTGAATATTTTGAAACTGATAAGGCAGCAACAGCGCCCAGTCAAATTAGTTTCGAAATATTCAACAGCATGTTTATTAAATAGCATGGAATTACAAAGACATACAAGTCATACAATGTGTCAGACTGTTTGAGATTTGATGACTGTCTATATGGAACGCTTTGTGACGTAATGATTGTGATGTCATCATACAGGCCCTGAGCTGATTATGACGTCATTCGAAGTCAGATGATGGATGGATACTCTGGAAAGGCCAATTGTATTTAATGTCAAGCTTTATAGTTCATAGCAATGTTGTAAATTCGAACTTCTCTTTTCTAACTATCTATCTGAATTATATTCCATGTATGATATACAAAATAGCATTAACCATTTAACACTCACCTCAGCTAAAAACTGCTTCTACAGTGGTCTTGGTAAATGTCCATTTGCAGAACAAGAGAAGCCTATTTTTGAAAATTTACCGCTTGAATTACTAGCTGAATAACTGAACCAGTCATTCCAGTCATAAATTTTCAAAAATAAACTTGGTCTGAAAATGGCCATTTTCTATGAGAAAGTTGAAATTTTCTTGTACAAATTTGAGGGCTAAAGGGTTAATGTGCATTGTTATTTTCAGTTGATAGGTGTGGCAGCGATCAGGCAGAATGTAGCAATGGTCAGTGTATTGGACGTTATCTGTTCTGCGATGGTCAAGTCGACTGTGCTGATGGATCAGATGAGGTCAATTGCAGTGAGTATGTTACGATCAAAGGAACAATGCAGATATTTGCAATAGAGTAGCCAAATACGATTTTACCAACCATGTTCAGTACTAGTCTCTACGCAGCCTTTCAACCAGTGAGAGTCTGTAAGTTATTAATAAATATAATGTCTCCGCAGCCGAATCATTTTTGTCTCGCCTGCCTCATCATTGATGTTACGTTTCTGTGTTTAGCAAATCATCTTTGCGTATGTTTTATGATTGCTTAATCCCACTGGAACCAAACTTGGATGCATGGTTGCCTATGCGATACAGAGCCAGCATAATGATAGCGATATCACATCTAAGGTCAAAGGTCAACCTCATTCTTACCTTGCTATTTGGTGTCCTCTCTTCCAACATTAAGATTTTGCTTTTAGCAAATTATTGATATTTTTATTTCAGGATTGGTTATTCCTATCAGATTAACTAATCTTGGATACATGGTGTACCGATAATGTTAGGAAGCATCATGATGACATTAGGTCACAATGTCAAAGGTCAAAGTCACTGTGACAATAACGAGACAGGTGATACATTTAATTAAGAGGAACTGTTGTATGACAATCAGATTCGTTACCATGGCAATATAATGATGCCTGTTGTAGTCATAGCTGTGATTGGCTGACTCATTACTGTGGGAATGTGACGTAAATTAAAACTGTAATCTAATGTAATACTACTATTATGATGTCACCTGTTTCTCACACCCAACTGCCAACCAATGTGACATTTTTTGACAAGATGATAACCCTTTATAGTCACACTAGAGATAGTCTATGAAGTGCAGTCTGTTATTTTTTGGACTAATTTGTGTAGAGTTTCTTGCATGATAGAGTTCAGATCTTATAAGACTGATGGTCCATGTGAGTGTCTCTTGCTATTTGTTGAAATGAAAGGCTGAAGATTTTAGTGTATGTTTAATGATCTCTTTCACATCTAGTTTAAAATAAAGAGTATGATTTAACCTTTTAACGATCAAGATTTGTCCGGAAAATTAAAACATTTGGTAAATGAATGTCCATTTTTAGGCCAAGAGAAGAGTATTTTTGAAAATTTGCCACTGAAATGAATGGCTCGATTATTCGAGCCAGTCATTACAGTTGTACATTTTTTTAAATACTCTTCTCTTGGCTTGCAAATGCACATTTCTCAAGAGGCAGAGGCTGATTCTTGCTGGCTTGGTCTTTAATCCTGACCACTCTGATGTCAATATCCTATATTTTACTGGGAATAACAAAGAAACTGGTGTACATTTTTCAACAATTTTGGTGGAAGATCTTCCACCAAATTTGTTGAAAAATGAACACCAGTTCAGCTTTTAGTTTAATTTGAAATTTTGACATCAGAGTGCTCATGGTTAAGGGGCTAAGGACAATAATGCAAGCATTGATGAATACTATTCTGGTTTCAGCACACCATCCATGTGAACCGAATGAATTCCGTTGTCGCAATGGTTTGTGTGTGTACCAGATCTGGAGATGTGATGGTGAGAATGACTGCGGAGATGTTTCTGATGAACAAGGATGCCGTAAGTACAACATCAGTTAATTAATCAGGGGAGGGAGAGGTGGCGGAGTGAGGGGTTGAGAATGGTGTGCGTGCGTGCGTGCGTGTGTGTGTGTGTTACACACGTGCACATGTGTTTGGTGTCACTCATCTGACCAGACACCCATCTAATTAGTTCATCAGAATTGTCAAGTAGTACGATTTTACGTTTGACATAATTACTCATTCGTTATTCAGGTTTGCACACACACGCACGTACGCACGCACGCATACACACACACACACACGTTAAGTAACATTATTTTCTAGTCACCAACAGAAATGTGATGATAGACTGGGATATATATCATTTTTACTGGATATTTATAATGAAATTATCATTTATCAGTGGCAATGACAGTGACAATAACAATAATTTGACCATTTAGTAGTCAAGGTGTCCAAAACGGGCCTCTGCATTCTTGCTAGATGTCCATTTGCAGGCTAATTTAGAGAAGAACTTTCTTGAAAGTTTACCCCGGCAATGATTGGCTCAACAACCGAGCCGGTCATTCCAGTGGTAAATCTTTAAAATGAGTCTTCCCTCGGCATGCACATGAACATTTTCTATGAGAAAATTTACTTTTTCTTGACTAAATTTGACCATAAAAGAGTTAAACTATATTTACATGTATTATATTTTAAATCCTTTCTTTTATCAGCAACCAGTCCCCCTGGAGCGGCGTGTAACTTTGATGAGTTCATGTGCGCTAGTGGTGATCAGTGTGTTCCAGCCAGCTATCAGTGTGACAATGAAACGGACTGCTTGGATCGGTCAGATGAAATTGGATGTGGTATGTATCGATATATGTACATACTTTAAATGGACACTAGACTTTATGTTTAATGATTTAATCTTAGCAATTGATCACGGTAGTAAATTTTAATTTTCAAGTCATGAGAAGAATGCTTGTGAAAACTTGCCGTTGAATTAACTGGCTCGGTTAGAGTTTTCAAAAATAGTATTCTTTTGGTCTGCAGATGAATAGTTCTGAAGACCACTGTAGAAGCCACCACTGACTGACTTGACCATCGTTAAACTTTTAATGGTCAAGCTGGCCAAAACCAGCCTCTGCAATGGTCCTGGGAAATGTCCATTTTCACGCCAAGAGAAGACCATTTAAAAAAATTTACCACTAATGACGGTCTCGATAATCAAGCCAGTCATTTCAGTGGCAAATTTTCAAAAATTGTATTGTCTTGGCTTACAAATGGACATTATCTAAGAGAAAATCTAAATTTTCTTGACCAAATGTAACAATGAGAGTTAAATAGTTAGATTTCTATCTAAGGGCCTATGAAATTGGACAACCAGTTTCTGAAATTACCCAGTTATTATTATTCATGAGTGTCTTTTTAAATGTCGTAAGGTTATTGTTATAATTGGTCAAGAAGATATGTTTTAGCTGCGGATTACTGTCGCAGCGAGTGTAAGTTGGAATATCTATCGGTCAGTCTGTCTGCGGGTCAGTCAACTTTTCAACAAAGTCACATTTATCATGCATAAGCACATGTTTTCTCATATGGACGGTCAATTTCATGGCTAAGAGACAATTTAGTACTATGATCATTCTCAGAAAGAGATTCATTAACCATTTAATTATCAAGACTTGTCAATAAAATTTTTTAAAGTTTCTTTTGAATGACGATTTATCGACCAGGAAAGGACTATTTTTGAAAATCAACCATTGGAATAACTGGCTCAATTATTGAGCCAGTCATTTCAGTGGTAAAATTTCAAAAAATATTCTTTTGTCCTGGAACTGGACATTCATCAATACTACTGCAGAGGCCTGTTTTGTCCTAATTGACAATTAAATGGTTAACTGGAATAATATTTGTGGTTGTTATAAAATTCTTTCTCAAACTTCTTTCTTTTCAGTACCACCTACAATTACCCTGCCACCTATTTCTACGATTGAGGTGGAAATTGGAGGCACAATTACAATCGTATGTGAGGCAATTGGTGTACCGACACCTCTCATCGTCTGGCGTCTGAACTGGGGACATATTCCTACCGGATCGCGAGTGGTGACGAGCGGCGATGACGGGCGTGGCAAGTTGACGATCAGTAATATTCTTGTGTCGGATGCCGGTGCTTACACATGTGAGGCAATCAACACAAAAGGAAGTATATTCGCCACACCGGATGCTATCATTATCATCAGACGTAAGTACCGTAGACCATCATTCTGAATGCCTTGATCGTTCCTGTAACTCTGTAATTTGCTTATAATGGAGGATCCCATCTGTCACTCAAATATCTAATGACATCAGCCGCATCACTTGCTAGCTGATGTCACCATCATAATGATATATAGCTACGTCATGAAAATCGAAGTCTCATGAGTGCACAAATTGTATGTCTTGGATAAATTTACAATTTAATATACATTCTATTGAATTATTTTGAAACTAATTTGACTGGAACTGTTGCTAGGCAGCAACAGCCCACAGTCAAAATAGTTTCAAAGTTTTCAGATTTTGAGATTTCTCCAGACCACTGGAGAAACAGTTTTTGGCCAAGTGACCATTAACGGTTCAATATAAATGTTATTTGTTTGCACAGAGAGTGTGATGTAAATAAACAAATAAAACCTTAGCTGTCTGACTGGTGAATTTCTACAGAATGCATTTTCCATGCGGTTTAACGCTGAATATGCTGAATATTTTGAAAACAATTTGACTGAAAGTTGCTGGTGGCTAAGCCAACAACAACTTTCAGTCAAATTGTTTTCAAAATATTCAGCAGGTCCTGAGTTAATTACCTGCGTGAATGTTACTGTGTCATATATAGGTACTATAGTGCCAGGTATACATTTCTGCACCATACCATTAACCCCCATTACCTCTTGGAAATACATTATGTCATTTTCCAGGCAGCTATGCAGTGAAGATGTTTTAGACGAACATTTTAAAACTTATTTGACTGGAACCGGTTGCTGTGGCAGCAAAAAACTCCCAGTCAATTTGGTTTCAAAAGATTCAACAGAATGTTCCCTACATTATAAATAATAATGTCCTTTCCAGTAGGTGAAGGTGAACGACGACATTTAAGTTTCAAATTAGTTTCAAAATATTCAACATAATACTTCATACATTGTAAATAATTTAACATATTTGATCTTTTCAGTTATGGTCAAATTTGATTAAAAAAATTAAAATATTCAATAATCGAAGGTTCACTTGCAGGCTAAGAGAAGATTATTTTTGAGAAATTAACACTGAAATCATTGGCTCGGTTACCGAGCCAGTCATTCCAGTGGTAAATTTTCAAAAATAATATTCTCTTGGCCTGAAAATGGGGATGCTTCAACATCACTGCAGAGGCGGTTTTTGGCCGAATTCCTCATGAAAGTGTTAACCCTTAACACACTGATGTCAATATTCTATCTTTTACTGTTTCAATAGCAAAGAAACTGGTGTAAATTTTTCAGCAATTTTGGTGGACGATGTTGGTGTCTTCAACAGCACCATCTTCCACCAAATTTGTTGAAAAATTTACACCAGTTCATCTTTGAATTTAATTTAAAAATTAAAAATTTTAAAATGTTTTACTTGTCACACAGATACACCCTCACAATGTATCCCGCCGATGTTTAACGCTGAAGCCCTGTCTCGGTCACAATGTGTCCAGTGTTTCTGTTCTGGCATAACGGACAACTGCTTCAGTAGCAGCCTCTACCTCTCACAGGTGAGATAACAAAATAATACATCTAACCCTATAACCCTGGAATTTGTCATATGGAATGTCCATTTGCAGACCATGAGAAGACATTTTTTGAAAATCTACCACTGGAATGACTGGCTCGATAACCGAGCCAGTCATTCCAGTGGTAGATTTTCAAAAAATGTCTTCTCATGGTCTGCTAATGGACATTTCTCAAGACCACTGCAGAAGCTGTTTTTGCTGATATGAGTGTTAGAAGGTTAAAGAATGTACGATTGTTCTACATCTGCGACCTTTGATTAAATTTTGCATAGGTTGTCTCGTGTAAAACTTTATAATTGGCATGCTGCAACAGCGATAATTAACACAATTTTTTAATATCCAGCTATTGAACATAGAGAATGTATTTTTCAATGTTTTTCACATAATTGACTATTTTTTAAAAGAAGGCTATGAGCTTTCGTTTAAATTACTTTCGAAATATTCAACAAAATATATTTTTACATTATCAACTATTTGTAGTCTTTTATCTGAAATTGTCTTAGTGACTAGCACGGTAGTGACAAGTCAGACACTGAGAAATTTGAAAAATAACAAAAGAATAATTTTAAAAACTTGCTAATGGAACATCAAGACGGTCATTCCAGTGGTGTTGTGTTGTGGAATTTCCATTTACAGACCAAGAGAATACAATTTTTGAAAATTTACCACTGGAATGACTGGCTCGATAACCGAGCCAGTCATTCTAGTGATAAATTTTCAAAAATTGTATTTCTTGACTTGTAATTGGACACTCAGTAGGCAGATATTTAAATTTTCCTGACCAAATTTGACCATTAAAGGGTTAACCCACAAATTATCATTTACTTTTACAAAATATATGGCTACTTAACCTTTAACACTTGAATTTGTTCAAGAAAATTTCAACTTTCTCATAGAAAATGTCCATTTGCAGACCAAGAGAGGACTATTTTTGAGAGTTTACCACTGAAATGACTGGCTCGGTTATCGAGCCAGTCATTCCAGTGGTAAATTTTCCAAAATAGTCCTCTCTTGGTCTGCAAATAGACATTTCCCAAGATCACTGCAGAAGCCGTTTTTGGCTGATATGAATGTTAAATGTTTAGTAAAATTTGAACTGTTCATGTGTTGATTGCAGGTGCCACTGGGTCGTCAGATCAGCGTTCTTCAGAAGGATACTCAAACACAGATCGAACAAAGCTATATTGCGTATGATCCCAGTACACGTGTCTTCAGCATTCCCGATTTCCGCACATATCTGGATCCACAGAGCAGCTATTACTGGATGTTACCATCACAGTTCCTCGGCAATCAGGTTGGTATGGCAACCAGAGTTATAAGCACTGGAAGTGTGACAATGCATCTTATTCTTTCCGGTTCTAACAGTGGCTGTATTTGACTGAGATTTTTCCGTAGAGTAAATTTACTCTTGCAGTTGCCAAAATGTGCTCTGCGCAAATGTACCAGTCGAATACAAAAACCTTAGCAGTAATGAAGGTGCAGAAACCATCTAAATCGCCTAAATTATACTATCTTGAAAATAAAATGCATTTTTCCTTGCTGTTTTCACTTTTCAGACATCGTGAATGTTGAATAATAGTAGAATTCGGCTCCTAAGTTCCACATTTTCATGTTTTGCATCACATGACATATTTCATCAAACATGCCACACGTTTTGGCTCGGGCTTGTTTCGTGCTTTATGATCTTCCCGGGAAATACCAGTCGATAAAAAATCTACTCTACGGAGCCAAATATACTCTAACTTCACGCCCAGTCGAATACAGCCAATGCATCTTATTCCTTCCGATTCTAACAATGTCACATTTATCTGTAGTAATTTTGACTTGATGCGTAAAAAATGACAATGCTTATGACATCAACCCATAGAAACCCTATAGCTTTAAGAATTTAAACATGATCAGACAAGAAATCATTGCCTATCGATCCCTTTCATGATACATTATGACAGGGGAGATATTCATTCTACCTTTATAAAATGTGACACGGCAGATAACTCTCTCCATCGTTGTATAAGTTGTAACATAGGAAATAACTCGCTCTTCACTTTTGTAAATTGTGACAAGGACCGTTGCAAATTGTGACAAGGGAGATAACTCACTCTTAACCTTTTTAATTTGTGACAAGAGACCTCATTCTAGCTTTATGTAAGTTGTGATAAGGGAGATAACTCGCTTCTCACCTTTGTAAATTGTGACAATTCTTCAACCTTCTATAGGTTGTAATATTGAATTAATTATTTGTCTTATGTTTTATCAGTAATAGGCAATAACTCCTTATAAGAACAGCCAATGTTTAACATGGCATCTCCGTTTCGGAGGGTTACCGAGATCTTGACATAAAGCTGTCCCAAGCTGGAGGTTGAGGGTCCCAGCCAATTCTGTAAATAGAAAACTATGCGACTCACTGTTTCACAAGTTGGACAAATTGTAATATCTTTGCTGTTTAATAAACATGCTGTTGAATGTTTTGGAGCTAAATTGACTGGGCGCTCTTGCTGCCCACAACAGCACCTAATCAAATTAGTTTCAAAAAATTTAACAACTCATTTGTGTAGTTTTATGGAAATTGATATTCAGGAAGTTCAGAGATCGATCGATCCCAACACGAGCGAGGTGTTGGTGGAGCTTAGATAGAGAGGGGCGGGACATAGCTAAAACTGGAAAGGTTCATTGATTCGAAACTTTGAAATCCGAATTCCCTGAATCTAAATTTTAAGGTAGCTAAAGCTATATACAGTTAAGTTGTGGAATATCTTTTGGAAAATGATTTGGCGGGCGGATGCTGCATTTCCGGTATTTATTAGTAATTAATGTCATATTATTGTTCTTGTAGATGTCCAGCTATGGAGGAGAGCTACGGTACACATTATATTTCAACAACATTGGCACCTCACGACCATCATCTGAACCTGATGTTATTCTTATTGTAAGTATAACAGATGCTATAAGTATGTGTCAACTTCGTTTGTTCAGTCAGCTGGTTTCATTATTCAAGTGCGAGATACTATAGTTGTGACTTAGGCAGCATTGCTAAAAATGTTAAAAGTTTAACAGACAGACTGACTGACTGGCTGGCTGGCTGGCGTGTGGGTGGGTGGGCGGGTGGATGGACAGATGGCTAGATGGATGGATGGATGGACAGACATATACTAATTACAAATGGCAACTAACAATCTTGCTGTATCTCTTACTGCATCTGAGAACAACATTAACCCATTAATGGTCAAGCCGGCCAAAAACATCTTCAACTGTGCTGCTAGAACATGTCAATTTGCAAACCAGGAGAAGAATATTATTGAAAATTTACCATTGGAATGCCTGGCTCGATAAATGTCCCAATCATTCTAGAGGTAAATTATTCTCCTCTTGGTCTACATGAAAATGAATGTTTTCTATAAGAAAATTTAAATTTGTTTTAACAAATTTAATGATAATTGCATTAAGTTGCATACAGCCAGGTTGATTTCCACCAGATTTTATGAAATTCCACTATTGCAGTTCTCAATGCTTTAGTGTAGTCAGACCGTTAGTCATAAATGGTACCCTTCTCTCTCAAGCTTAGAAAACTAAATAGCATTCTGTTATTCCTGCAGCCTAACATCCAAACATTTTATTGTCCTGCCTTATCAAATGCTCTCCTGATTAGTAGACAAACATATATATATATATATATATATATATATATATATATATATATATATATATATATATATATTGTTTCCATTTGCATTTCTAACTAGATCGTAATAGACAACTCATCCATATAAGTGTAGCAATGTCATTCCATTTTCTTTATAAGATGTGACAAGGGAGATTATTCCTCCTCCACTTTTAGGAGTTCTGATAAGGGAATGTACTTTTCATTTTTATATTGTTTCCATTCACTTTTATAACTAGATCATGACAAACAACTTATCCTTATAAGAGAAGCAATGGTATTCCCTCTTCGTCCTTTTAAATGTTGTGATAAGGGAGTTAACTCAGTGCTATGAATTATTAACATGGAAGATAAGTCAATCTTCATTGTTATTAGTTGTGATAATGGAGATTTTATTATGTTGTGACGTGAGAGGTAACACACTTTCCATCTTCATTAGTTGTGATGAGGGAGGTGACTCGGTCTACATATCTCATAATTGTGATAAGGGAGATAACTCACTCTTCATCTGTACAAGTTGTAATAAGAGAGACAACTCACTTCATCTTCATATTTTGTAATAAGGGCAATAACTCAGTCTACATCTCTCATAATTGTGATAAGGGAGATAACTCACTCTTCATCTGTAAAAGTGGTACTAAGGAGGACAACTCACTTCATCTTCATAAGTTGTGATAAGGGAAATAACTCACTCACTCACTCACTCACTCACTCACTCACTAATCTTTTTAATTTGTGATAAGGGAGTTTATTCTGACTTCAATAAAAGACAAGGTAAAGCTAATTATCAATGCTGGCTTCAGAGAACAAAGTTCTCCTTAACCTTTTTATGGCTAAGCCGGCCAAACCGGCTTCTGTAGTGGTCTTGAGGAATATCCATTTGTGGGATATTTCAAAAATTTACCACTGGAATGACTGGCTCGTTGACTGAGTCAGCCATTCCATTGGTAAATTTTCAAAAATGGTGTTCTCTTGGCCTGCAAATGGACATTCAATAACCACTGCAGAAATCGATTTGTGGATGATATGAGTGTTAAATGGCTAAAGGGCTAGAGTAACCTTGCAAGTTGCACATACCAGGACATTTCCAATCATCTCATCAAATACCTCACTCATATCCAGGTGTCTTGGAGAAGGAATATATAGAAAGCCAATTCTATTCTACACATTCAACACAATATTTGTGCTATGTCCATGTAATCTAATTAAACCTGAAAATAAAACTAAAACCAGAAAAACATTGATAAATAAAAAGGAGCAACAACAGAATCCAGTCTAATTAATTTCAAAGAATTGAACCCTTTGACCTTTATAGACAAAAAAACCCCGATGTATTCTTTATGATGTAAGGAATATTCTGTTGGATATTTTGAAACTAATTTGACTAGAAGCTGTTGCTGCCCATGGCAGCAACCGCTCCCAGTTAAATTACTTTAAAAATAGCCAACAGCTTTCCTCTCTAGCTGTCTTTAAATTGACACACTGGTATTTCAAGTGTGAAAGGGTTAGCAGCTTGCCTGGAGCGTTTCTTTGAAATTGAGGTAGTGAGATATTTGGAATGAATGAAGAAATCGGGTTAAATATGAAATGAGAATAAATCGTGACATGTCGCAAAATCTTAAGTTGCAGAAGATGGTCAAATTTTCTCAAGACGATTAAAATATTTTTTTTATTGGATGTCCATTTTCATGACAAGAGGTGAATAGTTTTGAAAATGTACCACTGGAATGTCTGGCTCTGTTACCGAACCAGGCATTTCAGTGGTAAATTAAAAAAAATTATTTTCATTTGTCCTGACATTCCTCAAGACCACTGCAGGCTTTAGTTGCTGAAAGTGGGCCTTAGCAGAGATAAATATAAAACTCTGTTTATCACTTTGTTGCTCTGAGTATTGTAATTGACTAACTAATAATTAAGCTTATTGAAAAAAAAAGGTTTGTGATAACACAATCGTGTCTACTTGTCTGTCCATCCATCTGTATCAGTTTGTGTGTCCATTGGGCTATCTCCTCCAAAACCATATGGCCGAATTCAAACAAATGTGTTATGCTGGATACCCATATGAATATGGACTGCAAGACAAGGTTTATGTTAGGCTCCGGAAAATGGTAAAATTTATGAGGATTTTCCATGTTATGGCATCGACTGCACATTCTAATTTTCATGTTTGGTTTATTACTTACAGGGCCATGGTAGAACATTGCAGTATGTATCGTCCAAGCATTCCACGCCGGGCGTAACAGACACCAGAAGCATACCAATGATAGAGGTGAGTCTGAGACCTAGGAATACTGGGGGGAGGGTGGGAGGGGAAGGGGGAGGTTAATAGACTAACCCTTTGAGTCCTGAATTCCCAGAATCACAATTTCAAGTTGACCCTGCAGATAAGCTTTTAAAAACGAATTTGACAGGAACCTTAGAGCTGATGCCTATTAACCCCTTAGCCCTTGAATTTGTTCAAGAAAATGTAAATGTAATGTCATCTCAAATTTTGTATTGCACCAATAGATTAGGGTTTATAGATTCCATATCATTCATGTACTGTTGCTTTCCCTTATCTGTATCACAATTATCTGCTTTGTAATATCACGTAAAGGTTGAACAGTGATCGCCACCATTTTGTCTCTTCAAGCGATAGTGTGTGATGTCATGTAAGTGCCAATGCAGTGCATTCTTTATTATGTAATACTTATCCCGTTGAATATTTTGAAACCAATTTGACAGCAACAACTCCAGTCATATTAGTTTCAAAATGTTCACTAGCTTACATGTATGATTGTTTTTATACCGCATTGACCAACTAAAGCTGACACATCTATGAATGAGAGTTTATACCGAGGCAGACACAATAGGACTTTTCTGATTGGTTGAAAAGTAAATCATGACAACCATCATAGGCTGTATAAATGTATCAACATTTAGCTAGTAAAGACTGCATGTCTTTCGTTGTCGGCATTATAAAAAGCTAAAATGTCATGGATGGCTTATGGGCGGCAAAATCTTGCACCTGAATGGTTAGTATTTAAGGTGAGATTTCCTTTAAGCCTTTTATCATGCCGCTAAAGAAAGATATTCAGCCTTTAGTAGCTAAATGTTGGTACATTTCTACACCCTTTGATGACTGTCATGATTTACGTTTCAACCAATAACAAAAATTGTGTCGCTGCGGTATATATGCTCAGTCATAGAGGTGCCAGCGATAGTTTGCCAATGTGGTGTAAAAGCGACCATACAGATAGGCTGTTGAATATTTTGAAACTAATTTGACTGGAAGTTGTTGCTCCTCTGCCAGCAACAACTTCCAGTCAAATTAGTTCCAAAATATTCAACAAGATAAGTATTACATAATAAAGAATGCAATGCATTGGCACTTACATGACATCACACACTATTGCTGGAGGAGACAAAATGGCAGCGATCACTGTTCAACATTTACGTGATATTACAAAGCAGATTTAATAGTGATACAGATAAGGAAGTGTGACAGGATATAATGATATGGAATCTATAAACCGTAATCTATCGGTACAAAGCAACATTTGAGAAGAGATTAGCATCCCTTTAATCTTTAGCTAAGATAAATAATAATAAATTGATACTATACTAATATGTGCTTGTGTAGGGTCCATGGCGAGAAGAAGTACTTAAAGATCGCCGAGTGAGCCTTGAGAGAATTGGTCGGGCAGATTTACTGATGATCTTACAGAATGTTACTGCGATCCTTATCCGAGCTGTACATGATGGCAGCATGAGTGATACAAGGTATGCTGTTGCACCAAAATAGATTCACCCATTAAAACTCAAATTTGTTCAAGAAAATTTCTATTTTCTCATAGAAAATATCCATTTGCAGACAAAGAGAAGACTATTTTTGAAAATTTACCAATGGAATGGCTGGCTTGGTTATCGATTTAGTCATTCAAGTGGTAAATATTCAAAAATAGTCTTCTCTTCGTCTGCAAATGGACATTTCTCAAGACCACTGTAGAAGCCATTTTTGGCTGATATGAGTGTTAAAGTGTTAACGCTTTTATGTCTGAATAAATTCACCAAATCTTCTGCGTGGACTGAATTAATTTTCTTAATTGTGCGTAAATTTGACAGTTTTCTCAAAATTATGAAGAAATATTTATTGAAAGAAATTATCTGACATCGATGCTATTGTACAGACACAGACATGAAATGGTTAATGCATACTGTTTGGGATAAGTATTTTGCTCTATTGTTACATTCACCCTGTAAGGGAAAGTGAGTAATGCTTTCAGGCCGGTGCGTGCGTTTGTGCGTGTCCGCAGTTGTATCACAAGAACCAATGATCCAATGGACGGTTCCAGTTTTTGCTACGCCCCGCCCACTTCTAGCTAAGCTCCACCAACACCTCGCTCATGTTGGGATCGATTGAGCCCTGAACTCCCTGACTATCAATTCCCAGAAAACCATACAGATAAGCTGTTAAATTATGTTGAACCTAATTTGACTATGCTGTTGCTGCCTATGGCAGCCGCAGCACAGCGTGCAGTAAAATTAGGTTCAAAGTCTTCAACAGCATGTTTATTAAATAGTAAAGACATACAGTTCATACAGCAATGCTTAGTCCGTCACTAATTATATGTTCTTGATGAACCTATCTACTTCATTCATAACGTCATTGATTATGACGTCATTCTACTTCTGCAACTTTGGTCCCGTTCAGAAAAAATCTGAAAAATCAAAGCAGAATTTACAATGTGATAAAGACTAGAGGATGAATGTTTGCAATAACCAATTGCTCTTGTTAAAATCCTCTTTTAAAATAATTTTTAGCTTTAGATAGTGTGACAACTAGATAATACAGGTCTAGGTAATATATGCACAGTATCTTTATTGTTAAATATTTCTTTCTCTGTATTCGCTTTCAGATTGAGCAATCTAGCTCTGAGCACAGCAGGTCGCAGCGACATTGGTCTCGGTCGAGCTATACTTGTTGAGGACTGTAATTGTCCAACAGGCTATTCTGGCCTTTCTTGTGAAGTGAGTATGTGTTAACTCAAATATATTTACTGATCCTCACGCTCATTCGATTACTCACTCACTCACTCACTCACTCACTCACTCACTCACTCACTCACTCACTCACTCACTCACTCACTCACTCACTCACTCACTCACTCACTCACTCACTCACTCACTCACACACACAATCGCTTGCTCATATGTACACATGCACCCATCCATCCATCCACCCACCCACCCAACCACCCACTCATTCACACTCACTCACTCACTCACTCACTCACTCACTCACTCACTCACTCACTCACTCACTTGCTCACATGTACGCACCCAACCACCAACCTAACCACTCACTCACTCACTCACTCACTCACTCATACACTCCCTAGCTCACACGCACACAGTCACCCACCCACCAACTCACCCACCCAGCCACACACACACCCATACACATCCACCCACCATTCATCCTATTTACTGATGTTCATCATACCTCCATCACTCGCCGCTCCCTTTGTCCTGCCCACTCACTTTCACACAAACTATTGTTGCCCATCCTCGGCACAAAGTATTACATGCCCCCATGGAACCGTGTAACACAATACTCCTGTGAATAGATTTTGTTTAGAAAGCCGATTATGTTGTTATTTTTGCTTATATATAGGAATGTGCTGCTGGATTTTATCGTATTCTCCGTGGGCATTACTTTGGCGAGTGTGTACAATGTCAGTGTAACGGCCACTCCAATGACTGTGACAAGCAAACGGGTGAATGCTATGTAAGTATCTCATTTCCTTCATCATTAATATAAACTACTTGAATAATAACACATTAACCCTTTGATGATCAAGATTTTTCAAGAAAATTAAAATTTTTGTTCAGTGAATGTACATTTGCAATCCAAAAGACTTTTGGGAAATGTACCACTGTAATGACTGGCTCGACTATCGAGCCATTCATTCTAGTGTTAAATATTCAGAAATAGTCTGCAAATGGACATTACTCGAAGACCACTTCTGAGGCCAGTTTGGCCATTAAAGGGTTAATGGTCAAGATGGCCATAAACAATCCTTCATAGTGGTCTTCGAGTAATGTCCACTTGCAGGTCAACATAAGACAATTAAAAAAAAATTTACCAATGGAATGACTGGCTTGATAATGTTTTAAAATAATATTTCAATGTTATGTCTTCCTGAAAGATTATAGCGGAGAGGGGTTCCTTTATTTATATTTCAATAATTTGCTTGAGAAACTCGCGGTTAATGTTGATTTGTGTACACCACCATTTTCACAATTTAAGCGATACAAATATAGGCTCAGATACAATAAGGTCTATGATATAATTATAACAGTTACTATTCTGTTGATTATTTAAAGAAAATAATTTTCCGGGAACATAAGTAGACTGTGTCATCTGTGTTATGGGAAAGTTGACTTGTATACGTTTATGCTGATGTGACATGTTTCAGGGATGCCTACACAATACACAAGGACCACAGTGTGAGATTTGTTCTGAAGGTTACTATGGTGATGCGCGTGTTGGCTTGGCGACGGATTGTCAAGCTTGCCCATGTCCACTTGTTGAAAACAGGTATGAGAATGTGAACAATAACCAAACTGGGAAAGGTGGTTTCAGTTTCATATTATTTTGAAAACAATTTAACTGAAACCTGTGATTCATATACATCTGTCTGACACAGCAAGGATATAATATAAGACTGTTTTAGGGTTATTACTGCCAAATAATCCATAGTTAATTATTAGTGATGGTAAGCACATGAAATATAATGGAAAAGGGAATGGATGGATGAATGAATGGCCAAGCGGTGTGGTTCTCTGGATGGATGGATGTATTGGTGGTTGGGTAGGTGGGTGGATGGGTGGGTGGGTGGGTGAGTAGATGGATGGATGGATGAATGCCTATATAATCTAATAATGTGAACTACAATATTTCATGTATAATTCTGTCAATAGAATTACTGTGCATTGTTTTGTATGGTTAGTTCTATAAAGGTCAAACCAACCATGTCCATTTGGTGAATATTTTAGAAAGCTTAGCCACTTGAATATCTGGATTGGTTACCAAGCCATGAATAAGCCATTTCAGAGGTAAATTTTCACAACATATTCCTTGTTTTGCAACTTGACTTCCTCTATGCAGACTCTTTTTTCCCAGAATTCTAATTTCAACATAACTGCACAGGGTACAGGTTAGCTGTTGAAGATTCTGAAACTATGGCAGCAACAACAACTCCCAGGCAAATTACTTTCAAAATATGCAACATAATTTTTATTAAATTGTACTCATCAAATAATTACAATTCAGACCCTTTCATGAACAACTGGTGCCGCTTTCATGACGGACCTATATCATTTTGACTATGAAGTCAGCTAGCATGTGACATTTCTGATTATGACACCAAGTAGTTGAGTAATAGATCAGATGCTTCCATCTTCGTTACCTTCGTTAAAACACCCGCAAAGGTTGGTCTTGGGTGACTTGACGATTAAAACTTTAACCCGCAAATTTGTTTTAAAAATTGTTAATTTTCTCAATAAAAAATGTCCATTATCAGCCCAAGTGAAGACTATTTTAGAAAATGTATCACTGAAATGACTGGCTCGGATATCAAGCTAGTCATTTCAGTGATACACTTTCTAAAATATTCTTCTCTTGGGCTGCAAATGGACATTTTTCAAGGACCACTACAGAAACCGTTTTTAGCCAACTCGAGTGTAAGAGTGTTAAATGTTTAATTTATTCCTTGAATTTCTATTTAGCTTTAGCCGCACATGTATTTTGGATACGGATAGGCAGGTGACCTGTACAGCGTGTCGTCAAGGATATGAAGGCCGTCAATGCGAAAGGTGTGCCGAGGGGTTCGTTGGGTATCCAAATACACCTGGCGGTTACTGTCATGAGAAAGGACCAGGTATGTGGGGTAGCTATGCCCAGCCTATTTCTAGCTATGCCCAGCCCATTTCTAGTTATTCACAGCCCATTTCTAGTTATGCCCAGCCCATTTCTATCAATGCCCAGCCCTTTTCTAGCTATATCCGGCCCCCTTTCTAGCTATGCCCGCCTCCTTTTAATACGCCTGTTTTAAAAACAAAAAGGGGTCGTATTATGTGATGGCCCATGTTGTATGTCTGTCTTGCCATCTGTCCATCTGTTAGCAAATCCTTGTCCGGCCATATCTCAAAAACTTCTGAATCTACATTTTAAATTTTTGCTCCAGTACACATATTAGGTGGAGACGATGCATCATGATTTGGTTTCAGTGAGATCCATCCGTATTTGTGAGAGTTAAACCCCCCCCCCCTTGAGTTTTAAACCTACATATGAAATTTGATTTCCAGTGAACATATATGTTGAGACGAAGTCTCATAATTTTGTTTCAGTGAGATCTGTCCATGTTTGCCAGAGTTATGCTCACGGAAAAGATTAAAATTCCTTAAAGACGGGCGTATTAAGCCCCACTAGGTGGCGGCACTCTTGTTAGCTATGCCTGACCCATTTCTAGCTATGCCCAGCCCATTTCCAGCCAGGGGCCAGCATATTTCTACGTATGCGCAGTCCATTTCTAGCTATAGCCAGCCCATTTCTAGCTATACCCAGCCCATTTCTAGCTATACCCAGTCCAGTTCTAGCTATACCCAGTCCATTTCTAGCTCTACCCAGTCCGTTTCCAGCTATGTTCCTCCTATGTTTTACACATGCTGAAATCTATTTGAAACTTTAAAGCCTGAATTTGCAAAATCTAGGTGACGGCACAGGTAAGCTGGTGAATATTTTGAACCTGATTTTAGTGGGACTCCCTGCCAAATTAGTTTGATGAATTCACAATTTAATAACCATTCTGTTGAATATGAAAGTAATTTGACTGGGAGCCTCATTACATATAGTTTGAACATTTTTGTGACAGACTTTTTGATTTTCATGACGTAGCTACGTCAATATGCTTGTAATGTCACCTAACATGTGACATATTTGTGTACGAGGTTAGATACTTGGTTGACCAATCAGATGTCTCTATTTGGACTGCTCGATACATAAATCCCCCTCTTGAATTTGTCAAAATCTCATGGTGAATATTAGACAATGGATGAATCCAGTTTTTAGCTATATCCCACCCATCTCTAGCTAAACTCCACCCATGATTTTCCTGTGTTTTCCTGAATACTATACAGGTAAGCTGTATAGCAGCAACAGCGCCCAGTCAAATTTGTTTCAAAATATTCAACAGCATGGAAAAACATACAATTTGTACAATTTGACAGACTATTAAGTGTTTATGATGGACTTAATTTCATCATTCATAGCATAATTGATTATGATATGAGCCTACATGTGACGTTGTTCATTATGACATCATATGATTGTTTGATAAAGTGGATTCATCCATTGTTCTTTTGCATGACTCCTGTTTCTCAGAATTGATCTAGATCAAACTCGTCTTAGCTATTTTTCTTGTGGACATGAGGAGGCCTATTAATATTGTCTCAAAACACCAAATGTCAAAGCGGTGGTCATCAATTTATAGAAATGGCTTTTCTGGACAGTAGTTCAGCTTACGGGATCTTCACCAGACTTAGATGACAGGTTGTGCCATTAATCTTCAAATTTGTTCAAGAAAATTTATATTGTCTCAGAAAATGTCCATTTGCAGACCAAGAGAAAATTATTTTAGAACATTTATCACTGGAATAACTGGCCCACTTATCAAGCCAATCATTCCAGCGGTGAATTTTCAGAAATATTCTTTTATCCACAAATGAACATTTCTCAAGACCACTGCAGAAGCCATTTTTGGCCAGCTTGTGTGTTAAAGGGTTAATTGCAGACAATTACAATAACCTGATACCGGTATTGTGAATATCGTAAAATCAGTTAGAAACTTAAATTTGAATAAATCAACAATTTGTGATTATCATTGGGTTCCCCTGTTTTCAGATGATCAGTGTGATGCCCGTGGAATGGAATCTATTGATGAATCAGGACGTTGTGTCTGTAAGGTGAGCACACGCATGCCTCTGATGATTTAATATTCTTACGAATTTAACCATTTAATTGTCGAGCCAGCCAAAACTGGCCTCTCCAGTGGTCTGGAGGAATGTCCATTTGCAGGCCAAGAGAAGACTGTTTTTGGAAATTTAATACTGGAATGACTGGCTCGATAACCGAGCCAGTCATTCCAGTGGTAAATTTCCAAAAATAGTCCTCTTGGCCTGCAAATGGACATTCAATTAACAAATATGAAATTTGACCATTAAAGAATTAATAATCAAATTTGAACAAGGAAATTTCTATTTCTTCATGAAAAATGTCCATTGGCAGACCATGAGATTAGTTTTGAAAATTTACCACTGAAATGTGGTAGCTATGCCATGCCCATTTCTAGCAAATGTCCGCCGACTTCATGTATGTTGTAATTGATTTGAAACATGAATTCACAGAATCTAAAATTTGAGGTAGCTTAATACAGGTAAGCTGTTGAATATTTCGAAACTATTTTAACTTGGGTTTGTTGCTGCCGAGAGCAACAACAGCTCTCCGTTAAACTAGTTTCAAAATAATCAACAGAATGTTTATTAAAGTGTAAATTCACCAAAGACATACAATTCATATATTTTAGTGAGAGACCCTTCGATTTTTGTGACAGAGCTATATGTCATTATGATTGTGATGTTAGCTAACACATGACGTATCTGATTATGATGTCAGTTGACTGAATGACAGATCGTATCCTTTCATTGACATTCTCCAGACCATTACATAAGTCATTGTTGACCGCTGTGACTGGTAAGTAGAGAATATTGTTTGCTATAACCTTTAATATGTGTAAATTTATTTGTTTCATAGGAGAATACTCGTGGCCCAGTGTGCGGTGACTGCACAGAGGACACTTTCTTCCTATCTCAGTCGAATCCATTAGGCTGTGTATCATGTTTCTGTATGGGTATGACCAAGGTCTGTACATCAACATCATGGAACAGAGCTCAGGTATGTAGCTAATTACCAAATCATACATTCAGAGAGGACTTAACCAAAAGCAGACTGATAGCTTAACCTTGTAACACTCGAATTTGTTCAAGACAATTTAAATTTTCTCATAGAAAATGTCCATTTGTAGACCAAGAGAAGACTATTTTTGAAAATTTACAATAGGAATGACTGGCTCTGTTATAGAGCCAGTCATTCCTGTGGTAAATTTTCAAAAATAGTGTTCTCTTGGTCTGCAAATGGACATGTCTCAAGACCACTGCAGAAACCATTTGTGACTGATATGAGTGTTAAAGGGTTAAATTTAAATTTAGTTTGTTATTAGGATTCTCGGTTGCAAGATAAGTCACGCTAACTTAGATGTCATACAGTATCCCTCTGAAATAACTCAAAACAAAAAACAGAAACGTGATAATTAGTACAATTTTGAACACGATAAAAGAAAAGTTTTGTTGAATATTTTGAACATAATTGGATTGACCACAAAAGTGTGGAATAAACTTTATTATATCTTGAACATATGTGGCCTACTACTATTAGTAGTAAATTAATGAGTGGCTGAGATTCTACAAATCTGAGGCTGATATTGATTTCTTGGGGCCGGGACTGTATCAGGGCCGAGATCGCTGTAAAGTTGTATGATCCCGCAACATGATTGCTGTTATTATTCTGCTTTATGCACACGCTATTCTTACAAAATTGGTCAAATTTGGTCTTAAAAATATTTCGCTCCAGAGCCAAACTGCGGTGTTAGTGGGTGGGCTTCTAATACAGAGGTTTGCCATTTTGAAACTGCTAAGAAATCATTGGAGCTTATATGTAAAAGGTAGTGGGTGGGCTTCTATTAGAGCATAGGCTTTAAATATGTGAAAGGCGGTACTGTATATATATATAAATGAGTAAGCAACATTGAAACGAACATTCAGACTTCTACTTACCTTGTTAGTTGTCAAGCTGGACATTGGTCTTGAGAAATCTACATTTGCAAGACAGGAGAAGACAATTTTGTAAAATTTTCAATGTTTATTCCTTATTCAATAACATAGCCAGTCATTCCAGTGGTAAATTTTCAAATATTTTTGTTGTTTTGACTAATCTTGAATGTTAAATTATTAGACTTGCAGCAGCAGCAGGTAGTTATAAAAAGAGTCTTTGATCAGGTATGCAAAGTAATTATTAACATCTTAACTATATTAATTATATTCACAGGTGTCAGTGACCTTTACAAATGACCAACATGGTGTGTCATTGACCGATATGATGCGACGCCGAGTTATTGAAGGAGACTTTACTATAGACGGGAGAACACGTTCTCTTATGTACCGACGTTTCAACAGTTTGCCACAAATTACCTATTTCTGGTCATTGCCACGCAGATTCCTCGGTGATAAGGTTTGTTGTTGCCCTCACTCCAGGGGAACACGTCTGTCTGTCTCTGTGTGTGTGCGGTGTGTGCGTGCGTGCGTGCGTGCGTCCGTGCGTGCGTGTGTGTGTGTGTGTGCGTGCGTGCGTCCATCTGTCGGTCTGCACCTGTATCTCAAAAACCCATAATCCAATTTTGCTAAAATTTTAACACAAGGAGGAAATTTGCCATACAAGTGTATTTTCCGACATTAGCCGTGATCCAGATAAAGAACCCGGATCAAGTTCTGGATCTATAGATATCTCTCAAACTACTGGTCCAATTTTGCTCAAACCTTAACTCAACAAAAGGTGCGAGCATACACTAGGATTCCACAACTTTGAGCATACTCAACATTGTGGAATCCTAGTGTATGGTTGCACCCTTTGCTGTGCTAAAGTTTGAGCAAAATTGGACCAGTAGTTTGAGAGATAGTTATAGATCCAGAATTTGATCCAGTTCTTTATCTGGATCCGAAGAAATAAGGAAAATCCAAAAAAGTTTGGAAAATCCGAACAGTTTACAATGTGACAAGATCTGGCGGGTGAGGGTCTGCAATTGCTGATTGCTGTTGTTTGCATATGCGCTGTGTTATTTCACCCATTCAATAACAAATCCCTGATAAAATATAATCTTTATGAAGTAGAACATATTCTGTTGAATATTATGAGATTTAATATGACTGGAAGCAGTTGCTGCTTAAGGCAGCAACAGCTTCCAGTCATATTATTCTCAAAATATTCAACAGCCTTCCTGTTTGTTAGTCTTGTAATTGAGCTACAGGGTATTTATGGGTGAAATGGCTAAGTGTGTTAATTATGTGATGCCTAGAATATACTCCAAGACATGTTAGTTAATCCGGTAAACCTCGAGCCAAAAAAAAAAATTCTAGTTGTTAGTAAGTAAGCCCATCAATTGATGTCTGAGTCCAGTTTAATGTTTTTTCTGTCAAATTCAAGTTGCGCTGTTCATTGAAATAAAATTGTGTTTAAGTTAAGTTTCTAAATTTGTTTAAGATTCACCAAGTCATCAGAGTATTAGAACTATTCACTCATGGTTAACCTTAAGCCCTCAAATATGTTCAAGAAAATTTAAAGTTTCTTGAACAAATTTGATGATTAAAGTTTCCTAGTTCATGGAAAGACCTCTATAATCGTAAAATTGGTACCTTTACATATGATTCAACAAAATACATAATCATCGTTATAAATATTCATTAGATTATAGAAAAATGTTGACAATGTACCTTGAGTAGTATTCTCCAATTCTTTTGATTTGTATGTTACTAGATTATTGGTTATGCTATGATCCATGTATTTCTCGTTGTTTGCAGGTGACTTCCTATGGTGGCTCTCTGAGGTACACCATTTCCTACCAGCCAGGCCTAGACAGAACACCACGCTCGGATCCTGATGTGGAGCTTATTGTAAGTCATAACACATCTTATTGTCAATTCCATCATACATTAATTCCACAGAACTTAATACGTAACTGGTTGATTATTTAAGACCAATTTAAGTGAATGATATTGATGCATTATGCAAATATATGACTTTCAATTGAATTGTTCGCAAAATAATCATCAAACCTTCAACGGTATAGAACATAGTACATATAACCTGTGCATTTAACCCTACCACTCTGATGTCAATATTTTATCTTTTACCCTGTCAATAGCAAAGAAACTGGTGTTCATTTTTCAATGATTTGGTGGAAGATGTTGCTGTTTATGATAGCACCATCTTCCACCAATTTTGTTGAAAAATAAACAACAGTTGATCCTTTAACTTAATTTGAAAATTAAAAATTTTGACATCAGAGTGGTAGGGGTTAAAATAACAAATGTAATACACTATATTTGCAACTTAGGCAGCGTTGTCAGAAATGTGACAAATTTTACCCACCCACTCATCTAACAGACAGACAGACAGAGAGACAGATGGATGGGTGCGTGGGCTGGCAGCCATTCCAGTTAAAAACTTTCAAAAAGTTTTCTTAGTCAAATTTGAGTTTAAGAAGGTTAATTCTCACAGAGCGATACCAAACAAATATGTCAAACAGCTCATCCTCAGTTAAAAGTTACTTCTCATCCAAGCATGTGTTCTTAACTTGATGGCCTGTAAATGATTTTTTCATATCTCGTCTTGTGTTTTGTTTTACAGGGTAATGAGATTACGTTGATTTACCGCCATCCAACCAGTGTGGATGCTGGGGTTCCAACGTCCTTCCAAATACCACTGTATGAGGTAAGCGTTTAGTCAATGGAGTAATCCAGTTGAAGTTATGCCCCACCCATCTCTAACTAAGCTGCACCCATGCTTCACCAGTGGGTGGAGCAATCGATCCCTGCACTCCTTGAATTTCAATTTCCAGAAAACTAACCAGTTAAGCTGTTGGATATTTTGAACTAATTTGACTGGTTGCTGTTGCCTATGGCAGCAACATCACCCAGTCAAATTAATTTCAAAATATTCAACAGCATCTTTATTAAATAGTAAAGTCATACAATTCGTACAACCTGATGCATTTAAGATGGACTAAATCGAGGCTTTCATGACATAATTGATTATGACATCAGCCTACACATCACGGAATTGATTATGATGTCATATGATTGATAGATAAATTGGAATCCGCCTTTAAAAATTTTTTTTATGAGTTAATGGCCAAGAATTGTCGGCAAAATTTAGAGTTTGTTTAATGAATGTCCATTTGCAAGCTAAGAGATGAATAGTTTTGAAAAATTATCACTGGATAGTAAAAATTATAACAGACATCGTCACATCAAATGTTACTGCGGTAGAGACTCATGTGACGTCACACACTACAAACCTATCGAGCCACATATCCCAGTGCTAAATTGTCCAAAATAACTTCTTGCCCTGCATATGAACAGTTTAAGCAAGACCCTGCTGTTGCCATTTTGTCCGGCTTGTTTGTTAAAGGTGACTGATGAAGCATTTCAATTAAAATTTACTCGTAGTACATAAAAGCCAATACACATAACAATGTGCATGTAAAATTCCCTAGCATAAAACACATCATTCTTTGCAAAATTTGAGCTTAAAAAGTGAACAAAATAATCAATTTTTTTGCTTAGCGAGTTACCACGTCGTAGTAAGTGACGTCACCTAAGTCTTCCATGTTAAGATTTGATGTGTGCTATCATTTTTGCCGTATTTGCCAAGATTACAGGTATGAAAATCTTCAAACTCTTACCTGATTTTAGACCTCTTAATGGAAAAGCGAAAAAATATTAAATCATCAGTTTTGTCTGAAATGCTCCAAACAGCTGTGCTTCTGGTTGATGTCAGTAATTTCAGATCTTTTCAGGTACTTCAGACTAGACTCTATTTTCATACCTGAGATTGTCACCTGAATGGCATTGATACATAGAAACCTTAATGACATCATACTTAAGATCCTGAGATGATTTCAGCTAAAATTCTCTTGTGATGTCACTGAGATGCATGACACACATGACATACTATATACTACATATCCACAATTTTCAAATCAAACTTGATATACCATTGTTGAGCTTCGATTACGTCGCTTCCCAAACAGTTACATTAATGAAAATTACTGGACTACTTGATGCTTTCATGATGAAGACAGCTAAAACAGGCCTCTGCAGTGTAAAATTTTCAAAAATACTCTTCTCTTGACCTGCAAATTGACATTCAGTAAGGAAGTGTTTTGATTTTCTTGACCAAATGTAGTCATTAAAGGTTGAACTACTTAATTATCTGTATCGTGAACTAAAAGTAGGGAATGTTTGAAAAGCTTTGCTGGTTACCTGAAAATGGTTAACGAATGTGTTTATCATGGAGATGAGTGAGAAGGGGAGTGTTTTGTTTTGCTGCAGAAATCAAATGAACAAAAATGTGTTTACCCTTCTTTCACAAAGTTAACCACCAATTGTTACTGTTTCCGTAGGACCGATGGATCCGTAGCGACGGTGAGCCAGCCACACGTGAGCACATGCTTATGGCGTTAGCTGATCTTGATGCGGTTCTTATTAGAGCAACGTACACAGCCAGTACAGCACAAGCCAAGTCAGTAAAATATAAATTTAAATTAATTTTTCGCTTGTTATTTCCAGTAAGTTATAATGTATACGTTACACTAAATTCAGAATATAGATTAATACTTCTAAAGCTGAGGTCAAGTTTATGTTATGTGAACTTTAATCAATGTTTGTAAGTCATGTGCCTTGAAAGTCAAGATTTGATGTAGATATATACTGCCACCGCTAATTTTTTTTAGTGTCTCATTTGGAAAAAACATGAATTTTAACCCGTGAATGTGAATGATGCTGCGAAGTTCAAACAACGCAACTGAATGGAAACTAATCATTGTCAAAACAGAAAGTGCTTGGCCCTTTAATGGTCAAGCCGACCAACACATGTCTCGACAGTGGTCCTCCATTTACAGGCCAAGAGAATGCTATTTTTTACATTTTCCCATTGAAATGAGTGGTTCAGTAAATGAGCCAGTCATTTCAGTGTTAAATTTTCTAAAATAGTCTTATTTTAATTAATTTAATTAATTTCTAATACATTTTTCTGAAAAGAAAATTTTATTTCCTTTATATATACATTAATTTTACTGGTATTCTGATTTATATTGACTGATTAGTATATTTAATGTTGCAGACTGAGCGATGTGTCGCTGGATATTGCAGAAAATCGCATAACTGGACAGGGGCGTGCTGAGGCTGTGGAGGAATGTGTATGCCCCCGTGGCTACAGAGGACTCTCATGTGAGGTGAGAAATTTGGGATAGGAGTTTAACCCTTTAACACTCATATCATCTAAAAATGGTCTAAAAAATATCCATTTGCAGACCAAAAGAAGGCTATATTTGAAAATTTACCACCGGAATGACTGGCTCGCTAACCGAGCCAGTCATTTCAGTGGTAAATTTTCAAAAATAGTTTTCTCTTGGTCTGCAAATGAACATTTTCTCCGAGAAAATTGGAATTTTCTTGAACAAATTCTAGGGTTAAAGGGTTAATGCCCTTAGCGCTTAAACTTTTGAAGGGTCTCATTTCTCAATGAAGGGATCCAATCTGTCACCTCTGTATTTGACATCATAATCAAATAGGTCACATGTTACAATGGAGCTGATGTACCAATCAAAATGACTTAGCTCTGTCACAAAAGTTGAAAGGTTTGTCACGCAAGTGTATGAAGTGTATATCTTTGATGAATTTATAATTTAATAAAACATTCTGATGGGCAGCTAAAGGCCCAGTCAAATTAGTTTCAAAATATGCAACAGCCTCCCTGTATAGTTATCTTGAACTTGTGGGAACTCAAGTTTTAACATTTCAAATCAATTCCAGCATGCATAATACGTGGCCGGAGCTTAGCTAGAACTCGGACCTATCTATTTCAAGACAGCTGCGCAGGAAATCTGTTGAATATCTTAAGACTAGAAGTCTGTTAGTGTCAAAGTGTTAATGAAATACTGTCATCTCCTTAGACTTGCGTGATTATGTGATTAAATCGAAAATCCCAAATATTTTTTCAATCTTGAATTTATATGATTAAAGATTAAATAATCGAATAATCGTGAATAATTCTACAGCATAAAATATTTCAAAACCTACCTTTTAAATACGTTTTAATGTGATCGGTCATGCAAATTTACATTTTGCTTAGTGAATGCATGCCCATTTGCAGGCAAAGAGAAGACTATTTTTGAAAATGTATCACTGGAATGACTGGCTCAAGAATCGAGCCAGGCATTCCAGTGACACATTTTCAAAAATAGTCTTCTCTTGGCCTGCCAATCGACCTTTCTCAACACCATTGGAGCTTTCGTCATTGATAATCTTTTTTGCTGTTATAACTGGGTAATTTGTACTCAAGCTGATTAATCGAGTAATCACGATTATTATTAAATAATCGATCGTGATTACTGAAAGCAATAATCGTGCAAGCGTACATCCCCTTATAAATGGCACTTTCATCAGGACCCAAAGTCATGAAATCAATTCATTTGACCCGCTATATAAAGACGCCCTTTTCAAAAGAACTCATGATCTGATTGGTGTCCTATATATACAATTTTGAAAGTACTTTGATCAAAGTAACTGCCATTTTTTAACTGATCATCTGTCTTTACTGATTACAGCTTTTCATTTAGACACTCAATGATCTCATTTGGTCAAGAAATCTAAATTTTTCTCATATCCATTTGCAGAATAAGAGAAGCACTGAAATGAATGGATTGTATATCAAGTCAGTCTTTAGAACTTTTCAGGAATAGTCTCCTTTTGGTCTGTAAAATAGATGTTTCTCAAAACTACTTGTCCACGACAGATGCCATTTTCGGATGACATGACGATTGAACCGTCAAAATTTTAACCCTTTGACCTTCACAGATCAGAAACACCAAATGCTTTTTGACATAGTGAGTAATCTGTTGAATGTTTTGAAATTAATTTGACTGGTAGCTGTTGCTGCCTATGGTTTCAAACTATTTGCCAGCTTTCCTGTAGGTGACTTGAAGTTAAGATACTGCAACATTAACACATTCACCGATGAATTCCCCATATCATTATTAGCTCACCTGGCAACAATGGCCAGGTGATCTTATGCCGTAGTGACCATCCGTCGTCCATCCATCTGTCCATCAACTTTTTCTTTAAACAACTTCTCTAGAACTGCTGGGACTATTTCAATTCTATTTGGCAGGAATCATCTTTAGGGCATAGAGATCCAAGTTTGCTCAAATCAAGCCATCTTGGATTTCAGCTGATTTTTAGAAATGTCTTTAAAAATCTTCTCCAAAAGCGCTTGGGGAATCTATTCAAAGATTATGAAACATAAATGGTTCGGTGGCCATCTTGGATGACCTAGTTTTCACAAAGACTACTCCATAACCACTGAAGCGATCAGGCCAAAGTTTGGGAGATATGATTAGAGACTAAGGGCCATTAAAGTTTGTTCAAAGGAAGTTGAGCCATCAAAAAACATGGCCGCCGTGGGCCAATTAAAATGTAGCGTCTTTGGTGGCCATATTGGATTTTATTATTTAATGGATTTTAAAATTGGTTTTATATATGTTTTTGCATATTGTGATTTCAATTTGCCATTTTTGAAACTGTCGGATAATCGGTTTAGCGACCATCTTGGATCATTTACACGCCAAAAGCTCCCATGGTAAAGCAATGGGAAATCTAAAATGTCCTATTCTTGAGAACCGCTGGGCCAATTTTAATTGTGTTTGACACGAAGCATCCTTAGGGCATAGTGATTCAAGCTTGTTCAAATGAAGGTGATCGGCCAATCTTGGATTTTGGCCGATTTTTAGAAAAATATTTTTAAATCTCCAAAACCACTGGGAATCGATTCAGACCTCTTGAAGCATCATGTAGGGCAAGAGTTAAGCCAAGTTTGTTCAAGAGAACTTGATTGACCAAATGCTTCGGCAGCCATCTTGGATGACCTAGTTTTCGCAAAAACGACTTCTCCAGAACCTATGAAGGGATCAGGCCAAGCTTTGGGAGATATGCTTCTCCGAAACTGTATGAAGCATCGATTTAAAATTCATGAAATATGATCATAGGGAAGAGCTGAACCAAGTTTGTTCAAGGGAACTTGATTGACCAAATAGTTCAGTGGCCATCTTGGACGACCTAGTTTCCGTGAAAAGAACTTCTCCAGAGAGTCCAGAACCGCTAGACGCGTCGGGACAAAATTTGTGAGATATGACTAAAGACCATTAGAGATATGTCAAACCAACATGTTCACCATGAATCAATAAAGATTTTACTTTTTTGGTGGACATCTGGTATTTTCTGCAAATTTCTGAGAAAATCATAGAAAGACAGCTTATTAACCACTGGGCCAATTTTAGTAAAACTTTGCTAAACCTTATTCACAGAAATTTGATTGGTAAATTTTTCCAATGGTCATCTTGTTTTGTTCGGTTGCAGGTAAGCGACACAGGCCCCTTAGGCGTCTTGTTAACAATCCCATACAGGAAAACTTGAATATTTTGAAATTAATTGGACTGGAAGCCATTGCTGCCTTAGGCAGCAACAGCTTCCAGTCAAATTAATTTCAAAATATTCAACTATATAAGTTTTATATGATAAAGAATATACTTTTTCACGGATTTAGCTGTGAAATGGTTACGGGCCAAAATTTGTACATTCCCAATATAATTTCAACATTTTCTGAAGCTATTGAAAACAAACCGAGCAGCAATATAATAACCTTTAAGAAACAAGTACGAGTGCACTATGAGTGCACTATGATTGCGTCATAGGTGACCAACCGACAGACCGACCACTCATATTAGTTGCAAGTCACAGATAACAATATTTGTTGCGGTTCTCTGAATTATATTGTCAATCATTCAAAAGTTCATGCATAAGAGAGTGCAGCCGAGGGTAGGAATTCCTGTCATCAAATCTTTGTAATCTAAAATAAAATGCTCTATTATATTTTGAAACATTCAAATATGTATTCAATTAAATTTAACAAGGGGACGGGGTATTTATAACATAATTTCCTACCCTGCTTGGTGAAGTCACTTGGGTATGAGAAGCTACCTAACAGTGTGTTTGTATTTTATTAGGATTGTGACAGTGGCTATACACGTTCAGGCGGAGGACTGTACTTGGGTCTATGCGAGCAATGCGAGTGTAATAGTCATTCACATGACTGCGATCCAGAGACTGGTGTCTGCAGGGTAAGATATAATATTAATACTTAATTAGTCGAGAAAATCTAAATTCGTGATCATTGAATTCCCATTCGCAGGCCAAGATAAGACTAATTTTGAAAATTTATTACCAAAATTATTGGCTCGCTTATCAAGCCATGTATTTTTGCGATAAATGTTCAAACGTTTTCTCTTGGCCTGCAAATAAATGTCCTTCAAAGATCACTGCCAAAGACATTTTTGGCCGGCTTGGGTAATAAATAGTTAATACTGTACTCCCAGTCATCTGTATAGCCTCAGCACCCCATACCCTCATCTCGTGCTCTAATCTCATTGACATAAATATTTGTCATAGATTGGGGAATACGGGATAAGGAAATTCTGGAAGGTCGTGGAATCTAAGAGATTAGCAACAATGCCTGGAAATCATGAAGAATCATCACATTTCTCATCTGTCATGGAAAAGTTGTGGAAAGTTAAGGCTCTGAGCCATAAAGGTCTTGCATATCTATTTTAAGACCAGAAGACAGATAAGCTGTTCAATATTTTGAAATTAATTTGACTGCTATGTGCAGAAACAGCTTCCAGTCAAATTAATTTCAAAAATATTCACCAGAATGTTACTTACATTGATAAGAATTTTTTGTTCTTGGTCTGTACAGTTTACCAGGATAATGAGTTAGAATCTGCTGGGATTTGGAAGTATGAGTGAGAAAATAAAGTTTCTTATCAAACACGTTCACATGTTGTCTTATAGAATTGTCAACACAACACGGAAGGCGACCACTGCGAGCGTTGTTCCACTGGTTTCTATGGTGATGCGACTCATGGATCGACAGCAGATTGTCAGAGGTGCCCATGTCCGCTAACAGAGCCTCCAAATCAGTAAGTTTGCATTGTTAGATCATCTGACATAGAAGCCCTTCAAAGGGAACATCAACCATTTTGTGGTCAATGTAGCCAAAACCGGCCTCTGTAATTGATCTTGAGAAAGGTCCATTTGCCGGTTAACAGAGTAATATCATTGAAAATTTACCACTGGAATGCCTGGCTTGATAACTGAGCCAGTCATTCCAGTGCTAGTTTTTCAAAAATATTTTTCTCTTGGCCTGTAAATGTACATTTTCTTGACTACCTTTGACCATTACGGGGTTAAACTCCATTGTGTGTGTGTGTGCTATAAAGAAGGTAGAATCGACTACCTCAGATGGAAATCATAGCTTGGATGTCAGTATTGAGTGCACTCTAATTATCATGTTGATCTAATGTGAACGGCACATAGAAGAAAGGACACCTACCCACCCACCCCATATACACCAATCACAGCAACTCCTATTTAACTGTCTCATTGCTGCAAGCCATCAGACAAGAATTACAATGAGCAAAAACTATCTATTTGCTGAATATTAGCAGTTCCAAAGATATAAGCCTTGGCATATGTCATCTGCAAAAACTCTGTAGTCAGATGGTTAACATGATGCCTTCACAGTGGTAACATGGCTCAGGCAAGATCTAACAGAAAGAAAAGCTTTCGATCCAATCCTATGGTACATCTTTATTACAAAAATGGTTCCGATTAAATTTGTTAGAATTTGTAGACCTCATTTTTGATGGCCTTTCAAGTGAAAGCCATGCACATTCAACAGAGTTAACTCCCCTGAAGAAATAACGACTAAGTTCTAGAAAGCATGCATGCATCAAGTGTGATATGTAAATATTTTTTTGTGTTGGGGAAAATATGTCCATATTCACCAAGGCCGTCGCCCCCAGTAAAACTTGAAATATGTCAAAATTTTGTGCCACCTGACTAATGCATATCATTGAATAAACTTTTGATGACATTTCGCTTGTTTTTCCTTTGCCAGATTCAGCCATACCTGTGTTCTCGACAACGATGGACAGGTGACATGTAAAGCTTGCCCTGCCGGACACACAGGACGCAAATGTGAAAGGTGTGTATTCCATGTCTATATCAGTACTTAATGTGTCTCACCTCATGTCCATGGGTTGGTGCCGGATATAATATTATAGTCATGGGTTGTGAATGTCTATTCAAATGATATTATATGGTTCAATTACACAGAGTATGTTCCACCTTACTGGGCATGTCAGGTCAATAAAAAATGTCTTTTATATTATTGTTAAGAATGTACCTTTCCAATTTATCCAATTAGGTGATGTGTAGGACGACATAATCAATGATGTCATGAATGATGTAGATAAGTTTGTCATGAATGGTTAATTGGTGATGGACTATGCATTGTTGTACGAATTGTATGTCTTTACTATTTAATAAACATGCTGTTGAATATTTTGAAACTAATTTAACTGGGCGCTGTTGCTGCCATAGGCAGCAACAGCACTAGGCAGCAACAGCACCCAGTGAAATTAGTTTCAGAATATTCAACAGCTTATCTTTATAGTTTTCTGGAAATTGATTGTCAGCCAGTTCAGGGATCGATCTATCCCAACATGAGTGAAGTGTGGGTGGAGCTTAGCGGCGGGGCATAGCTAAAACTGGATTCATCCATTGTCCAAATATTAAGAATCCTTCACTGAATCGATTGGCTCTTTAAACCTTTAAAATGATCAAAATTTGTCAAGAAAATGAACGGAAGAATACTTTAGAAAAAAGCTGACCATTGGAATACTTGTATGTTTGATTAATTATCAGGTTGAAAACTAAATTTTAATTTATGTTTTATTTTTAAAAATTCAGATGTCTCCCTGGTTACGATGGTAATCCACTACAGCCTGGTAGCTACTGCCAGAAAGGTTAGTATTCCACTTGCTCAGAAAATGCTGTTATATACACACATACGCACGCACACGCGCACCAATATGACAATGCGTGATGAAAACCCCATCTATCCATCTATTTGTGTGTGTGTCTGTCTGTCGTGTGTTATTGCATACGTGATTCTTCACTTCTGGAGCATGACCATATAAGCTCTGCTTGTAATTATTTAAAATTTACGTCAGAAATTCTTCATGACAACTACTAACTTTCGATTTGTCTGATTAGATAGGTAATGTTATTATTTGTGCCCACAACCCTCCCCCCCTCCCCACTCACACCCCACTACCTCCCCCGCCCCTTCCTCCCATCGACAGTGAACAAAGAGCAATTGTCTCAACCATGGCACATTTCTCATTTATATTTGTATATTTTCTTAATATAGGATAGCTTTAAATATCTGTTCTACTCCATTCTCAGTTGAGCCTGATAAATGTCAATGTGACCAGCGTGGTACGATCCCCAACACACACTGTGACAGCGTCACGCAACAGTGCCAGTGCAAGGTGAGTCTCAGCAACCAGCGAGGTCAAGGTAACAGTTTTTAAATGATTTAAATTTAGTCAGGAAACTTCGATGCTCTCATAGAAAGTCTCCATTTGTAGACTAGAAAATGATTTTCTAAAAATTTACCACCGAAATGACTAGCTCAGTTATTGAGCTAGTCATTCCATTGGTAAATTAAAAAAATAGTTTGTCTTTAGGTCTGCAAATGGACATATCTCAAGCCAGCTGCAAATGCTGTTTTTGGTCAGCTTGACCAGTAAGGAGTTAACTCTTACCAATCTGGTGTCAATATTCTATCTTTTACTGTATCAATAACAAAGAAACTAGTGTACATTTTTCAACAATTTTGATGGACGATGTTGCTGTCTACGACAGCACCATCTTCCACCAAATATGTTGAAAAAATGAACACCAGTTCATCTTTTAATTTAATTTAACAATTTAAAGTTTTAACACTAGAGTGACCAGGATGGGTTAACCAGCATGAGTGACCAGCCCACAAGGTTAGTGAACAGTGCATTCTACTTACTCTCCTTACTTAATCCTTGAACCCTCAAATTTATTTCAAATTTAAATTTTCTCATAAGAAATGTTCATTTGCAGACAGAGAGAAAAGTATATTTGTCAATTTAACAATGGAATGAATGACTGGCTCGATTATCATATCATTCCAGTCATAAATTTTCAAAAATAGTTTTCTCTTCATCTGCAAATGGACATTTCTCAAGACCACTGGTTTGGCCGGCTTAGCCATAAAAAGGTTAAGGAGATGTTTGTCCTCTGAAGCCACCATTGATAACTAGCACTATCTTGTCTTTTATTGAAGTCAGAACTAACTCCCTTATCACAATTTAAAAAGGATGATTGAGTGAGTTATCTCCCTTATCACAACGTATGAAAATTAAATGAGTTGTCTCCCTTATTACACCTTTTACTGATGAATAGTGAGTTATTTCCCTTATCACATTTAAGATATGTAGACTGAGTTACCTCCCTTATCACAGACGATGGAAAGTAACCTCTTACGTCACAACGTAATAACATCTCCCTTGTCACAGCTAATAACAATGAAGATTGAGTTCTCTTTCATGTCAATAATTCATAGCACTGAGACATAAAGATGACCAGAACTTTCCCTTGTCACAACTCATAAAGGTGGATGAGTAATAATCTCCCTTGATGCATCTTATAAAGATGAAATGGATATATATATATATATATATGTCTACTATTCGGGAGAGCATTTATTATTATTATTAATATAATTATTATTATTATTATCATCACAGGCTTATGTTCAAGGTTTAGGATGTACTACCTGCAAAGCTGGATATTTCAATTTGGACTCTGAAAATGAACGTGGTTGCCTCCCCTGCTTTTGTAGCGGTGTTGCTACTGAGTGCCGAAGCTCTGGTTTCTATAGAGATAGGGTAAATATAAAAATAGATTAAGGAATGTATGAACAATGGAGGAATTCATTTTATCTATCAATCATATGATGCCATAATTAACGTCACATGTAGGCTGACGTCATAATCAATTACGTGTGTGTCATAGCTAAGACTGGATTCCTCCATTGTTTTAGCCCTTTCACCTATAAATTCCACATATCTCAATCTCAGGCCAAGCAAACAAGAAAGCTGGTGAATATTTTCAAATTAATATGGCTGGAAACCATTGCTGCAGCAACGACTTCCAGTCATACTAATTTCAAAATATTCAATAAAATATGCTATGCTCATAATGAATTTACTTTCTCAGGGATTTGTCTTTGAAAGGGTTAATAAAAATCTTTTATATATAATTGCGGACAGCTCATTGTCTCTTCATATTATGACTGGAGATGAAATTTTAGCATGTATGTATTTTATAGAATGGCTGAGTGGTGAGGTGGAGTCTGGGGTTCTGGGTATCTTGAGGAGGTGTATACTGATGTGGTAGATTATATGCAACAGCTGGCTTGTAGCAACATGGGTTTAGCCACTTCAATGGTCACGCTGGCCAGAAACAGCTTCTGCTGTGGTCTTGTGGAATGTCAATTTGAAGGCCAATAGAAGACTATTTATCGAGCTTTACAGGAAGTAGTGTATGGCTTGACTTAGTAATCCGATTCATGACCAACATTCTGGCATCTAAACGATGTGTTGAAAGTTAAGGTTTTTCAAAATTCCACAATGGCGTGATATGCACCGGTCCAGTCCTCTAGTTTTGAACATTCTCCACTGGCATGCCTGTCCTTGATAATTGAACTAGTCATCTGAGTGATAAAGTTTCAAAAATAGTCCTCATGGCCCTCAAATAGACTTTCACGAAACACAAATTTGGATGTTCTTGATCAATCTTGATGTGTATAAATGGTTACCTCTTTAACAACGAAACCTGCCAAAACTGGCCTCTGCTGTGGTCATGAGGAAGGTCTATTTGCAGGCCAAGGGAAGGTTATTTTTTAAATTTGATCACTGGAATGACTGGCTTGATAATCGAGCTAGTCATTCCAGTGGTAAATTTTCAAAAATAGTCTGTTGACCTGCAAATGGACATTCAAAAAGGAAATATTTTAATATTTTTGAACAAATTTAGACATTAAATGGTTACTATAATGGGATAAGATAATGGTGTGGTCCTTTCTACCCTACATTTCTAATGTGAGAAATTCTTTGCATGATGTTAATTTTATGCTTAATAATTTGAAACTAAGTCGACTGGAATCTGTAAAAAAAATAAGCTTTGTTTCAACACATTTATCCCTTAGACCGCTGAAATGTCAGATTCCAAACTTTAACTCCATTCTACGCAATAGCTTATGTTAATTTTGGAAACAATGTTGCTGTAAGCGGGTGCTGTCTATGACCCGAGAACCTGAAAAAATGTACTTTCGTGGCCTGGCTAAAGTGGGCTTTATATAGAGGTGGCCTTTATACAGCGGTAGTCTCTGAAGCATGTTTGACTGTTATTTGTGTGTTTTCAGATTAGACCACAGTTCCCATTGGATGGTTCACACAACTTTGCATTAACGACTCGCCGTCTCGGCAACATGATCACTGATGGATTCCGTGTGAATGCTCCGGCCAATGAAATCACATTTGTCAGTTTTGATGGAATTCAGCGGGAACGACAGAGTTTATACTTTGTGCTGCCACCAAGATTCCGAGGCGAGAAGGTGGGTGGTAGTCATAAATCAATAAAACTAATTATTAAAACTAAATTTCTTTCTAACTGAATATTATTATTTATGTGGTGATTAAGCTTGCTGATGTAGCTTACCGTAGATTTATCTACATGTAATTTGAATGAACATCTATACTGCTTGTGGCAACAACGCCTTTTGTAATAAATGGAGAAATCCAATCTGTCACTCAAGTAGGGCTGGTCGGTTTGGCCTAAAAGAAAACCGGTGACGGTATCATTAATTAAACCGGTATTAACGAAATACTAGTTTAAGGGGTTAGAATGATCAAAAATAATTTGAAATATGAAAATATGGTGTTTTCATTAGCTACAGTACATGTATTTTGCGATTTGACAACTGACGTAAATTGCCACGAAATTAGAAGGGTAGCTACGTACGACTGTTCACTTCGACGCTATCTATTTCAAAATAGTAGTTAAAATAAATAAAATAAATAAAGTCTGGGTCATGTAATGTCGTGAAAATAACACTCTAATTACTAAAATGTTGATTTTCAACACTGTTATTAGGTCACTATTTTCAAAAGCGTAGTAAAATGTAACGCATGTAAGTAGGAACCTGGATATGCGGGCGAGGTTAGGCTCCTAGTAGAGTAGCGCTGATACGGTTACCCTCAATAAACTGTCATTCACGCGGGTGAATGTCATTCAGCACGTAACTAAAGGGTAGTCATTTCCCGGAAATCACACCTCAAGAATTCTCACAAAAAGCTGTGTTTGACTATTTTTCGAGGTTCATATGTCATATAATAAAGAGATTATGATAATTTGACAACATAAGTGCAACGATTCGCGTGAATCTAACTTAAATCAACACTCCGTGGTCTTGTTCGAAGATATACGAAGACAAAAAAGACCGGTCCGTAAAACAAAACAATGTGATTCTAACTCTATCAAGCAAAAAATTCACGTGCTAAAAAAATACTACGTTTTACAGGAATTTCATTCATAAAATCAATAGTAGTGAATATCCCTACGGAAGAATTCGTTAACAACCAACCACATTACGCCTGCTCGTATTTGAGAGGCTAAGAGGTTTATTTTACTGGCAACTGCTCCACCAATGTAATAGAAGTGACTTAATCGTTTTCATTTCTTGGGCGCTCAAGCAATTTGTCTTGTATGTCATATTCCGTGCTGGATCATTTTATGTTTGTTGAAATCTAAGGGAAATAATGACATGTTTGGATTGGGAGTTCATTGTATAGCGTCGTTGTTTTCATTGCACGTTTCTTGAATTTTTTTGTATCGTGTCACATTTGGAATCCTAGTTAAACATTGTACAAACTCGATTTGAAAAAAGGATTATTTGTTACAAATAAGAAATTTTGAGATTTTCAAATTATTCAATCTTACCCTGAAACCGCAGAGCTTACGTCATGTAAAATTCACTGATGGCAAATCAAATCATGTTTGCTGAGTGTCGTCCTTGGCTGATTTGTTGGGATTTCACCAACATCCTTGGTTTCCCATGGCTAATAGTTATAGATGACTGTATTTTATTGTCCTATTAGCAAATGATTACCCACTAGATGATAATGTTAAACTCAAGTCAAGAACAAACTAGTTTAGGACAGTCACCAGATTTCGCGCAATGGTGATCTTACGGATGGTTTTTCGTGTTTTTTATTTTCGTAATGGTTTTTAAACCATCGCCATAAAAACAGTGAAACGGTGTGAAACCGGTATACCGCCAAGCGCTACACTCAAGTGTTTCATGGCATGCACAATTATGTTGTTTATTAGCTGACGTCACAATCAAACTGATGTACCTCCACTGTAAAACTCGAAATTCTGTCATGAAGCTGTATGAATTTTATGTCTTTGATGAATTTACAATTTAATCTGCCAGTCAAATTACTTTCAAAATATACAATAGCCTCCCTATATGATGACCTTGAAATTTAGATTCTGGAAATTCAGGTTTGAACGTTTGAAATCGATTCCAACATGCGATGAAAAGTTGGCAGAGCGTAACTAGAAATAGATCCCTCTATTGTTTTCAAATTATTCAGTCAATTTTTGTTTAGCCTGGATGTAGAAAGAGGAGGATGAGTCAAAGTAGAGTAATGGACCTTTCCGGTTTTAGCTATGCCCCGCCCATCACCAGTTAAGCTCCACCCACACCTCGCCATGTTGGGATTGATCGATCCCTGAATGCCCTAGCTATCAACTATACAGGGAAGCTGTTGAATATTTTGTAACTAATTTGACTGGGTGCTGTTGATGCCTATGGCAGCAACAGCGCCCAGTCAAATTAGTTTCAAAATATTCAACAGAATATTTATTAAATAGTAAAAGCAAACAATTTATACAACAACGCATAGACCGTCTTCAAATATGCATTCGTGACATACTTATCGACGTCATTTATGACGTCATTCATTATGATATCATTGTACACATCACGCAGTTCATTATGACGTCATATGATGGGTGGATACTCTAGATAGGTGAATTCAAATGGTAGTGTGATGTGTGTAAAACAAAGGATTTCAGCATGCATCTATAACCGTTCTAGTTTATAAATTAGATCCCACGAACCAATTCCTATGAATGCCAGTTTAACTCTTTAGCTGATTGATTCATGCCAGCCAACAGACAGCAATCTCAATGGGCAATATCTCTGGACCTACTGAGTATTTTTAAAACAATTTGACTGAACCAACAACTTTCAGTCAAATTGTTTTAAAAATATTCAACAGATCCAGAGTTAAACCTTATGGAAAATGTCATCTGTTGAAATTCAGCAGCCAGAGAGGTAATGGTCAAGCCCGCTATGTCCATTGGAATGACTGGCTCAATAGTAGAGCCAGTCATTCCAGCAGTAAATTTCCAAAATATTTTTTCTTGTTACCTACAAATTGACATTCAGTGACAAATCCTGACCGTTAACCCTTTAACCCTTGAATTTGTTCAAGAAAATTTAAATTTTCTCATAGAAAATCTCCATTTGCAGACCAAGAGAAGACTATTTTTGAAAATTTACCACTGGAATGACCAGCTCGGTTATTGAGCCGGTCAATGCAGTCATTCCAGTAGTAAATTTCCAAAATTAGTCTTCTCTCGGTCAGCAAATGGACATTTCCCAAGACCACTGCAGAAGCCATTCTTGGCTAATATCATTGTTAAAGGGTTTAAGATGAAACATTTAAACTGTTATATATCATTAGAATGTGTTCTATCTTTCTAGGTGTCCTCCTATGGAGGGATGCTCCGCTTTACAATTGAATATACAGCTGCAGAGGATGCTGGATTCAAATACATGGATGCTGATGTCGAGATTCTGGTATTTATCTCATGCTTTTCTTCTTATTAACCCTTTCACCAACAAATCCCTGAAAAAGTCAATTCTTTATGATATAAAACTTATTCTGTTGAGTAATTTGAAATTAATTTGACTGGAAGCCTAAGGCAGCAAGGGCTTCCAGGTCAAATTAATTTCAAAATTTTCAACAGTTTTCTTGTATGTTTGCCTTGAAAATGGGATTTGGGGAATTCTCTGGTGAAAGAGTTAAAATAACTGGATTCAGAGATGATACTTTTCAAGCCAAATCTTTTTTTTTCAAGAAGGTTTTGAAAATAAATATGGACATAAGGCCATAATGTATATAGGTATTTGAGTGATCTGACAAAATATCTGATGTTATAATTAAATACATCACATGTTAATTGATGTTACAATCAAAATAACATATTTCTGGCATGAAACTGGAAAAGTCTGTCACGAAAGTGTACAAAATTGTATATCTTTGATGAATTTACAATTGAATTAACATTATTTTGAGTATTTTGGAACTAATTTAACTTAATATAGCTGCAGTAACAGCCAACCCCCCCCCCCCCCCCCCAGTCAAATTAGTTTCAAAGTATTCAACAGTTGTAAAGTTACCTTGAAATTGAGGCTTTTGGAATTCAGGTTGCAAAGTTTAAAATTAAGGCCAACACGCGTATAAACTTGGCGAAGATTGGCTGGAGATAGGTGTGATCTAGCGAATTATGATAATGAATTACTCACGCGCTATGAAATGCATCCACTCGACACCCTTTAACCCATTAGTGACTAAATTTCGATAAAAAAATATCAATATTTTCTTATTGAATGTCCATTTGCAGGCTAAGAGAAGACGATTTTTTTAAATTTTACCACTGGAATGACTGGCTCGATTATCGAGCCAGTCATTCCAGTGGTAAATTTTCAAAAATAGTCTTCTCTTGGCCTACAAATTGAATTCATTGAAGCCACTGCAGAGGCTGGTTTTGGACGGCTTCGTCATGAAATTCTTAAAGATAAAATTTTGTCAAGAATAACAAAATATTTGCTGCTTATTGAATGTCCAGTATTAGGGCAAGAGAACTGTTTTTGAAAATTTAACACTAGAATATTCTAGTGGAAAATTTTTCAAAAACAATCTTCTCATGGCCTGCAAATCAATATCCGTCAAGACCACTGCAGATTCATTTTATGGCTTGTTCCAACATGAACGAGTTAATGAACATTGTAGACTGGACCACAGATATAGAAGACCTGCAGAATGGACTTTTCCAGTTTTAGCTATGCCCCGCCCATCTCTAGCTAAGCTCCATCAACATCTCGCTTGTGTTGCAATCAATCGATCTCTGAACACCCTGATTATCAATTTCCAAAAAGCTACACAGGTAAACTGTTGAATACTTTGAAACTAATTTGACTGGGTGCTGTTGCTGCCTGCCAAATTAGTTTCAAAATATTCAACAGCATGTTTATTAAATAGCAAAGAATTACAAAGACATACAATTCATATAACGTGTCAGACTATTTGAGATTTCATGACGGTCTATACGGAACCGTTTGTGACATACTGATTATGATGTCATCATAGATGCGCTGAGCTGATTGTGACATCATACGAAGGTCAGATGATGGATGTATACTCTGGAAAGGTGAATTACGATCCTCTTCCATATAAGCGAAACTTGTCTTATTTTGCTAAACCAATGGCCAAAATATCACAAACTATTTTGATTCAAATATTTGTGATACGAATTAGATTTAGTGAAAAATGCCTAGCCATACATTGTCAAATTTTATATGAATACCTCTATCTATTTATATTTCAGAGTGGTGACCATAGAATGTATCGCATCTTCAACCCATCGCCAGAGCCGGGTGTGCCACAAACATTTGAAATCCCTATCTTAGAGGTACATTAGTTATGTACTATTATTGCTCTCACACCATAAGGAGGAAAGAATATTGTGTTTTGGTCTGTGTATGTGTCTGTGTCTGTCTTTGTCTGTCTGTCTGTCTGTCTCCTGAGCTGTATCTAAAAAAACTACTGATCCAATTTGCCCGAAATTTAAGACACCATAGGTTTTCTACTGTGAAAGGGGATTTCCAAACATTCGCATGCTCCAGATAAAATAAACCTGATTCTCTATCGATGGATATCTCAGAAACTATTCGTCCAATTTGGTTCGAATTTCACCACAATATACTTGATAACAGCATGCCTTTGTCATCCTTACCAGGTTCAAATACGCTATAAAAGCCCACCTCCGTCATCACATCCCATCAATTCTCGTGCATCGTCCGATCTGACAATTTGATAGAGTGGTGACGGGTTTTCAAAATTCCCTGTCAGATGTCTGAACATGTGCAGACTCAGGGCTCCAGTTTAGATTGTATGTCTACACAATGTCTAGTTCAGTAGGGTAGGGGATAATAATGGCTTTCTCCCCAACTGTCTGACTGTTGCAAGCCAACCAGATAAAAATTTCAATGGTCAATAATGCTGGACCTGTTGAATATTTTGGGGAACAAATTTAACTGAAAATTGTTGGTAGGAACAAGCCACCAACAACTTTCAGTCAAATTATTTCCAAAACATTCAGCATATCCAGAGCTAAGTCCCATGGAATATGTAGTCTGCTGAAATTAAGCAAGGAGGCATTTAATACTTCATACGTCAAGCGTCCATAAATCGCTTCTCTAATGACCTTGCAATTTTCCATTTCCCTTGGGAATGACTGGTTCAATAATTGAACAAGCCATTCACATTGACTGCCGCAATAATTGAACCAACGATTCACATGCTAATTTAAAAAATTATTCCTCTTGTTATGTAAATGAACATTTGATGAAAAAATTTCTATATTTTCTTGACCAATTTTGACAATTAACCCCTCTTGTAAAAACAGAGTGTCAAATCACTCAAATTGCTTATGCCAATTATTAGCTCACCTAGCCTGAAACGCCAAGTGAGCTTATGCCTTCGTCCATCCGTCATCCATCCGTCAACTTTTCCTTTAAACGACTTCTTCTCAAGAACCTCTGGGCGGATTTCAATTATATTTGGCAGGAAGCATCCATAGGGCATAGGGATCCAAGTTTGTTCAAACGAAGCCGATCGGCCATCTTGGATTTTGGCCGATTTTAGGAAAAGTCTATAAAAATCTCCGAAACCCCTTGGGGGATTGATGCAAAACTCATGAAATATGATCTAGGGCAAGAGCTGAACCAAGTTTGTTCAAGGGAACATGATTGGTCAGATGGTTCGGCGGCCATCTTGGTTGACCAAGTTTTAGCAAAAACGATTTCTCTCCGGAACCGCTGAAGGGATCGGGCGGAAATTTGGCAGATATTATTAGGGCCTAAGGGCCAGTAAAGTTTGTTCAAGAGAAGTTGATCCATAAAAAACATGGCTGCTGTGGGCCAATCAAAATATAGTGTGTTTGGCGGCCATATTGGATTTTTTTATTTAATTGATTTTGAGGCTGAAATTGGTTTTATTTATGTTTCTGGTTATTCTGATCTCAAATTTGCAATTTTGGAAACTGTCGGATAAATGGTGTGGTGGCTATCTTGGATCATTTTCCCGCCAAAAGCTCCCATACTAAAGCAATGGGAAATTTAAAATGTCTTCTCGAGAACTACTAGGCGAATTTCAATTAGATTTGGCAGGAAGCATGCTTAGGGTGAAGAGATTCGAATTTGTTCAAACGAAGCCGATCGGCCGATTTTTAGAAACGTCTTTAAAAATCTCCGAAACTAAAACTCGTGAAACATCATCTAGGGAAAAAGTCCAAATTTGTTTAATAGCCATCTTGGATGACCTAGTTTTCACAAAAACAGCTCCAGAACCTCTAACTATAGCCAATCACCTTTCTAGTTTAAATGCCTATGTTCCAGGTGAGCAATACAGGCCCCTTGGAGCCCCTTGTTGGTCAAGATTTTCCTTGACAATTGACGTTATTGCTTGGCGCATGTCCATTTGCAGGCCAGGAGGTGACTATTTAACGTGTAAATTTACCACCAGAATTTACATAAAAAGCCATCTGCAAATTGATATTTCTCAAGACCGCTGCAGAGGCCATTTTACCTGATTAGCAACTAAACAGTTAATTGCTTAAAAGAATCCACATATTTGCTTAGTGCCCATTTGTAGGCCAAGAGAAGACTATTTTTTGAAAATTTACCAGTGGAATGACTGGCTTACTGAGTCAGTCATTCCAGTGCTATATTTTTTCCATTGGCCTGTGAATGAACTCTCCTCGACACAGTTTTTGGCCAGTTTGCGTGCTAAATAGTTAAAGGGGTAGCTTCAATAACATCTAAAATTGCACCCTTGTCATTCTGCAGTCTTCCTTCCGAATGATAGATGGCTCAGATCCAACTCGCGAAATCTTCATGACTATCTTATCTGACATCAGTGCCATTATCATCCGTGCCACTCATCATAAGCAGATGATTTCTGTGTCATTGAGAGATTTGAGCCTGGAGATTGCTGTCCCGACACCAACAAGTTATGAACGCGCTCCGATGGTAGAGAGCTGTACATGCCCAGAGGGCTACACTGGTCTCTCCTGTCAGGTAAGTTTGTACATCATGCTCTTGTCTACTACTCATAAAATGTTCTTCAGATTGAATAACTGCATATTCTGCTTTGTCAAATTACTCCAGCAAATCGCACTCACAAAATGTTATTTGATTTGCCGTGTAAGTTGTATTGCAACAACTATAGAATATTATAATTATTTGTTATATAGTCATGTGCGGGCGGCTATGTGGAAGTAGAAGATGCACCTGGTGGCCCAACTCGCTGTACACGCTGTAGCTGCTATGGGCATGCTCAACGCTGCCATCCAGAGACTGGAAAGTGCTTGGTAATTATTAAATACCATATTGTCTCTATTTTATCCTCATAGTTGTCTTTGTGGTCGGCGTCATCGCCAACACTAACACCACCACCACCACCTTTTGACACAGTTGTACATGAATCTCAAGTAGGACAAGACCATGATAGAGTCGCTATATCATATATATATATATATATATATATATATATATATATATATATATATATATATATAGCAATGCCATTATGTAATAATGTGTAGATGACATAATACTAGGATTTACCTTATTTTTTCGCAATTATATCATGTTAATATTATCTGCAACCAAAAATTTTTTCTTATAATTTTAACGTTTTTTAGAATTGCCGTGACAACACAGCTGGTGATCGTTGTGAGAAATGTGCTGAAGGTTACTATGGTGACCCGACTGCTGGCACTCCCAATGACTGCCGACCTTGCCCATGTCCGCTCACCATTCCATCCAATCAGTGAGTTATTAAATGTATATTACGTCACCATGAGCAATTCATGCAACCAAATCAACTTGTACTTACCGCTTAACCCCTTAACCCTAAAATTTGTTAAAAAATCATGATCTATCAAGCCATTCCAGTAGTAAATTTTCAAAAAAGTTTTCTCTTTGTCTGGAAATTGACATTTCTCAAGACGTTAAACACTCAGAAACAAAAAAAACCTGAAAGGCCAAGTGAGCTTTTGCCATGGCGACCATCCGTCGTGTGTCCATCCGTCATCCGTCTGTCCGTCAATTTTTCCTTTAAACAACTTCTCAAGAACCACTGGGCCGATTAAATTATATTTGGCAGGAAGCATCCTTGGTGCATAGGGATTCAAGTTTGTTCAAATGAAGCCGATTGACCAATTTGGCCGGCGGCCATCTTGGATTTCGACCGATTTTAGGAAACATCTTTAAAAAATCTTCTCTGAAACCGTTATGGGGATTGATGCAAAACTCATGAAATATGATCTAAGACAAGAGCTGAACCAAATTTGTTCAAGGGAATTTGATTAGTCAAATGGTTCGGCGGCCATTGTGGTTGACCTAGTTTTAGCGAAAACAACTCCAGAACCGCTGAATGGATTGGGTCAAAATTTGGCAGATATGATTAGGGATTAAGGGCCAATAAAGTTTGTTCAAGGGAAGTTGAATCATAAAAAAAACATGGCCGCCGTGGGGCAATCAAGATATAGCGTGTTTGGTGGCCATATTGGACTTTTTTATTTGATGGATTTTGAGGCCGAAATTGGTGTTATATGTGTCTTTTTGGGTATTCTGATCTCAAATTTCCCATTTTCGAAACTGTCGAATAAATGGTTTGGCGACCATCTTGGATTATTTTCCCAGCAAAGGTGCCCATACTAAAGCAATGGGAAATTTAAAATGTCTTCTTCTGGAGAAATACTAGGCCAATTTCAATTATATTTGGCAGGAAGTATCCTTAAGGCTTAGGGATCCAAGCTTGTCCAAATGAAGCCGATCAGCTGATTTGACCGGCGCCCATCTTGGGTTTCGGCCAATTTTAGGAAATATCTTTAAAATCTCATTCTCTGAAACGGCTTGGGGAATCAATTCAAAACTTATGAAACCTCATCTAGGCAAAAACGTAAGCCAAGTTGGTTCAAGATGACTTGATTGACTAAATGGTTTGGCGCCCATCTTGGATGACCTAGTTTTCCCAAAAATGACTTCTCCAGAACCGTTGAATGCATCAGGCCGAAATTTGGGAGATATGATTAGGGAATAAAGGCCATTAAAGTTTGTTCAAGGGAAGTTGCTCCGTCAAAAAACATGGCGGCCATGGGCCAATCAAAATGTAGCATGTTTGGTGGACATATTGGATTTTTTTATTTGATGGATTTTGAGGCCAAAATTGGTTGTATATCTTTTTGGGTATTCTGAGCTCAAATTTGCTATTTTCAAAACTGTCGGATAAACGGTTTGGCGGCCATCTTGGATAATTTTCTTGTCAAAAGCTCCCATGCTAAAGCAATGGGAAATTTAAAATGTCTTCTTGAGAACTACCAGGCCGATTTCAATTATATTTAGCAGGAATCATCCTTAGTGCATAAGGATCCAAGTTTGTTCAAATGAACCCGATCGGCCAATTTGCCCAGTGGCCATTTTGGATTTTGGCCGAATTCAGGAAATGTCTTTAAAAATCTTCTCCGAAACCACTTGCGGAATCTTCATCTAGGCCACCGAAACCACTTGGGGAATCTTCATCTAGGCCAAGAGGTAAGCCCGGTTTATTCAAGAGGACTTGATTGACCAAATGGTTCGGTGACCATCTTAGATGACCTAGTTTTCACGAAAATGACTCCTCCAGAACCACTGAAGGGATCAGGCCAAAATTTGTGCCATTAAAATTTGTTTTACGGGAAGTTGATCCGTCAAAAAAAACATGGGCGCCGTGGGCCAATCAAAATGTAGTGTGTTTGGCAGCCATATTGCATTTGCAAAAATGTCCACACACTCATTTAAAAGACCGCTAAACCACCCACCAACAATTTTAACAAAAATTTATGGTGGGCCAGGTGAGCGACGCAGGCCCCGTGGGCCTCTTGTTTTTTAAAATAATTTGAAACTAATTTGACTGGGAGCAGTTATCAGCATGTTCCAGTCAAATTAGTTTCAAAATATTCAGCAGGTTTCCCGTAGAGTTGTCTTGAAATTCAGGCACTGAAATATCAACGGTTAAATGGTTAATGCAACAGTTTTATAGATGATAGACAGACAGACGGATGGACAGATGAATCTATAGATATATGGATAGATGGATATTATGGGTGTGTGTGTGTGTGGCTGAGTAGGTGACTGGGTATGTGGGTGGCTGAGTGAGTAGGTGGGGCAGTGTGGGTGGATGCGTGGCTGAGTAGGTCGGGCAGTGTGGTGGATGGGTGAGGGTGTGTGGGGGCATGTGTAGATGGATAAACCACAACCATTAATTTAATTGACATCATAATCATAATTGTCAGATTATTTGTCATCGTCGTCGCCATTGCCACTGCCATCTGCATCATCGTCTGCATCATCAGCATCGTTAACATCCTCAAAATATACTCAGCAGTAAAACAGTAACATCTCTATAGACTTTCATCACCATTAGTATATTTGTTTCCCATGTTTGCATTTGACAGATTCTCACGATCTTGTTACCTGGACCAACGCGATGGGCGTGTCACATGTTCTAACTGTCCTGTTGGCTATACAGGCAGAGACTGCGGAACGTATGTACACTATCTATCTATATTCAGAATACAGACAGAAATCTTTGGAACAAAAATGGTGGTGGTTCTTTAGGGACAGGTGGTCAAAATGCCACTTGCCTTAAACCTTAAACACATAACCCAGCCAAAAACTGCTTATCCATTTGTCTTGGATAATGTCAATTTGCAAACCAAGTGAAGACTGTTTTTTGAAAATTTACCACTGGAATGATTGACTCGATCAATGAGCTAGTCATTCCAGTGATAAATTTAAAAAAAAGTCTTCTTGGTCTACAAATGGGAATTTTCTTGAACAAATTTGAGTGTTACACCTTTAACTCTTGAATTTATTAAAAAAAATTTCAATTTTATCATAGAAATTGTCCATTTGCAGACCTAGAGAAGACTATTTTTGAAAATTTACCACTGGAATGACTGGCTCGATTTCTCAAGACCACTGCAGAAGTCGTTTTTGGCTAATATGAGTGTTAAAGGGGTAATGAACCACCATAATTGGACGCAAATAACCATATCTTATAAGGAATCACCTGTATTAAGTGACCACCTGTCTATACTGACTATGGCATGATTTGGAGGCCTCCAATATGGCAATTAATGGAGGAATTCAGTTTTAGATATGCCCTGCTCATCTTTAGCTAAGCTTCACCTGCACTTGGCCCGTTTTGGGATCAATCAATCCCTGACCTCCCCAGACTATCAATTTCCAGAAAACTATATAGGTTAGCTGTTGAATATTTTAAAACTATATTGACTGGGTGCTGTTGCTGGCGCCCAGTCAAATTTGTTTCAAAATATTCAATGTGTTTATTAAATAAAGACATGCAATTCATGCAACAATGCTTAATCCATCATCAATTAAGTATTCGTGATTAACTTAACTACGCCATTCATTACATAATTGATTATGACGCCATCCTGCATGTCATATAATTGACTGAGAAACTGGAATCCTCCATTATCTAATGTCATAATCTAAATACATTAATGATTATCTCTCACTTTTTAGCTGATGTCACAATCGCAATGACATATTTCACATCAAGAGTATACTTACCTCCCTAATACTTTTGATATTGCTAAATATCGGCTTTCACTCAATAAAACACTCAGATTAAAAACAGTTAGGTGCCCCTACTGGGCAGGGAGTCAGAGGTAGTCCGGCGGATGCTCGCCCCACCACCGCGCATGCGCCGACTACTACTTCCTCTTTGCTCATTTATTGGCTAAGGGTTACATGCGGTTTTGTGCTACTCTACATTTTCTGCGCGTTTACCTTGTTTTTCACTTATTTGACGATTGTTGTACGTTCGTGGCATGTCGGAAAGAGAGGACTCACCTTTGGAAGGAGCTGGATCTCTTTATCAGGTGACTTCTTTGATATGCTAGCGTGTTTTGTCCCGGTTTAATGTGTTTCCGGGACTCGCGCTTACCGTGATTAGCGCCTGTTTGTGTTTGTTTTTTACAACATGGTGCTTCATAAGTCTCATTTCTCTTTGTGTTTTTGTCCACAGCTATCACGTAGAAGCTTTGATGGACTTCTCGGCACAAGAGGATATGTTTCTCTCCACCACGGTTCCATTTCCTACTAATACTGTTAGGTTATCTAACCAAAAAATCTATGTTCAGTGAGTTGGAGGCCTATTATAAAGGTCTTCTCACTTTGCCCTCTTGATCCAATTCCTTCCCCTTCGGTGGAGAGAATGTAGAGGCGTACTATGGTGGAGTTCTCCGGTTCATCACGTTGGATGGTTTGTCTGTACAAGTGTCAGGTATCTAATTATTGATAAACAAAAGGGGAGATAATTTCCTTTTTTGCCAATGCTAGAATTGGAAGGAGTTATCTCTGTATATCTGATTGTTGTGTACTCGAAATGCCAATTCAACGGTTACTTATACAATTCGTTCTTGCACTTGGTGCTTGTTGCGGATCGATTATTTTGGTCACGGGATTGATGACGTCATAATCGGCCTTGGCCTTTATTAACATTTAACGTTTTGTCCACGGCTGGTTCTTCTTGACTTGCGATCTTGAGGATCCTGTCCCTCTCTTTTTAGTTGGTTTTGAGTTCGCTAACCTTAACTATCTTGCTCATTGTCCTTGTCCTTGTCCTGTTTCAGAGACCTGGTTGCCCGTCCTGCGGGAGGTTTCTGAAGAATAGATTCGTACCGCACTTGTGCTTCAGCTGCAGTCCCTGTGGACCGTTGCTGAAGTGCGATGTATGTAAGCAGTGGGGGGGAGATCTAATGTCTGATTTTCTCTCATTGCAGGCAAGGGAGAAGGTGATGGAGGAAGAGAGGAAGAAGAAGAAGGAGGGTAGTAAGAAGGGTAAGAAGAAGGCCTCATCCGCGGTGGATATGGAGGCCTTCAGGTCCGAAATGTTGCAAGAGATGCAGAGGACAATAAAGGATTTGGTCCCAGAGTTGCTTCGCAGCATGCTCCCTGGGCCAGCTCCTTTGTTGTCCTCGGCATCTGCTTACGAGCAGGTGATCCCCGCCTCTGAATCCGGTCTCTTTAGGTCCGGTCCGTTTGTGGATTCAGAGGTGGACCCTTTGTTGGGGGCAGTCCAAGACCCTGGCAGCAGGCATGGCGCCGCGCCGAGGGGCCGTGGACAACGGTTGTTGCTGGGACCCGCGGTCTGCTCATCAGACCCTGGGTATCCGCGCGCCGCGGGTGTCAAAGCCTCCTATGGCACCTTTCCTGGCCAGTCCGGGTTAGCTCTCTTTGCTGACCCGGAGTCTAATCTTTCTGGCCAGGAGGAATAGGATCTCCTGCTAGGGTCGCCTTCTGAGGACGTGGCCATGGAATACGACGTCTGTGCACCCCTCGCGGGGAATACAGACGACGTGTTCCGTGGTTCTACTCTCGCAGGAGTAGATTTCACGGTCCAGAAGGTGTCCCCGGGTGGTGCTGTTGACCACGGATACCGCATACCTCGGCTTGCCGATGGTGTCGCTGGTGCTGGTCAGGGCCGCGGTAGGGCGGTGTTTACCCCACGCTCTGCCACGGCGCCTGCTCCTGGTCAAGCCGCGGAGTTCAGCATGCCTGCTCTCTCGGGCCCGCATGCTTTTCCGGGCTTGCCAGGGGTATCAGCTTATCCGCCGTCGACATCAACTGCGAGTGCTCTGGAGGAAGACGAAGGCCCTCGTCTAGTAGAGCGCTCGCAGTTAGCCACGGAGGAGGATTGGTCGGACGCTTGCCAGTGGCTGGTAAGTGTTCGGCCCGATCTACCCGTGGAGCTGCCGGCTAGCCAGCGTGACCATAGGCCGTGGTTAGCTGGTAGGCCGGCGGCTACCGCTATGCCATCTCTGCCGCTGGCTGAGCATGTCGTGGACATGTTCGAAGCGGCGGAGGCGTCCATTAAGGTTAATGGACGTCTCGCGAAGGCCCCTCGCGAGGTGGCGAAGCGTTGCCGCATCGTGCACCTGGAATACCAGCGGTACGGTGTGGTGCCAAAGCCAAGCGTGGATGATCGCGCGGCTTTAGGCGAAGATGCGCGGCCGGGCTCCCGTTCTGACACGGGAGTCTTGTGCTCGAACGCGTTGCGTTCGGCGAATGCCGCGCTGCGTGATGCGGAGGAGAGTGGGAGGGCGTCGATTGCCGCTCTGTCCCACGTCTCCCAGCTGCTACAGGGGGTGGTAGCGGCCTCCGCATCACGCCAGCCAAGCCCGGTAACAGTCCAGAGAGCCATCCAGGATGGTATCAACCTGGCTTTGGACTGTTTGACGCGGGCGGTGACCAGAAGTGTCCGGGCGAGGCGCACGTTTGCTCTTGACAATCTGTGCCCGTCCCAGGACCTGTATAATAGGCTGCTGCGGACGCCTATGACTGGTCCTGGTCTCTTTGGAGGTGAGGGATGCAGGCACCTCCAGGAGACGGTCACTCTGGTTAACAACCAGAGGGCGCTGCGTGAACAATTTGAGGTGCTCCGGCGGGAGCGTGTTCGCGCGGCACCCCCTGCGTATCGTCCTCTGCAGGCTCGAGGTGGTGCTGGCCAGGTCAGAGGCCAGCCACCGTCGCAACGTAGGCCTAGGCCACGTGCGATTCGGCCAGCAGCGAGGGGGGCGCAGGCTCCCCAGCCAGACAGCCGCCCGCGCACCGTGGTGCGCGCGGCGCTGGACGGGGCGCGCGGGGATCTGGTCGCGGCAATCGGGCCTGATGGCCTGGTTACCGCGGTGGGAACCACTCCGGTGTTTCGCGCCGAGAGGACAGTGCCACTCTGGCACTCCTTATGTCCACCTCTATCCCTAGGTGGACCGGTGGGCGGCCGTTTGGCCGGCCACTTGCCAGAGTGGAAGCGGTTGACTCAGGACCGTTTAGTCTTGCGATGGCTTTCCGTCGGGTATCGTCCCGACTGGGTGACAGGCCCGCCATCGCGACTGTCTCTCGCGCCGATCTGGACTCCTATTCCACGGGATCCGGATCAGAGGTTGTGTATAGAGGAGGAAATAAATTCCCTCATACTAAAAGAAGCCATTCAGCCGGCACAGAGGTGCCCGGGCTTCTATTCAACCCTCTTCTTAGTGAAGAAAAACACCGGAGGGTGGAGGCCGATTCTCAACCTCAAGCCTTTGAACAAGTTCTTAGAGACGCCCAGTTTCAAGATGGAGACTGTGCGCTCGGTATTGGCGGGGTTGGAGCGAAGAATGTGGACCGCTTCCATAGATTTGAAGGATGCGTATTTCCACATTCCCATAGAGAGGAGTTTCCGTCGCTTCCTGAGATTCGCATTTCAGGGCCGGCGGTGGGAATTCAGGGTGTTACCCTTCGGGATTTCCACGGCTCCTCGGGTCTTCACCCGTGTGGTTCTCGCGATCACTGCATACCTCCGCAGGAGAAGCATAGCAGTCCACACGTACATAGACGACTGGCTGTTGAAAGCACACACCCGGGAATCGTTGTCAGCCAATCTGGAGATTGTTTTGAAAACTCTCTCGGACTTGGGCTGGATGATCAATTTCCCGAAATCAGAGCTAACTCCATCCCAGAAGTTTGTTTACCTGGGCATGTTCTTCGATCTGGAGACGGGGTATGTGTACCCCACTCAGGAGAGGGTTCAAATACTCATCTCGGTAATACAGTCGGTGTGCGACAGTCGTCATGTCCTGGCGCGGGTTTACTTGAGAATGCTGGGCTTGATGGTTTCTTTGGAACCAGTCATTCCGCAGGCCGCCTTGCGCAGGCGCCCGATCCAGTTGTTTCTCATGACACAGTGGACCCAGAGTTCAGGTTCGCTGGACTCGAACGTGTCAGTGTTGGCGCCTCTGATTCACCACCTGCAATGGTGGTTGAATACAGAGAATCTCTTGCCGGGGGTTTTGCTAACCCCTCCCCACCCTCAGGTGACTGTGTATACAGATGCATCGATGGAGGGGTGGGGAGCTTGTCTGGAAGAGTCCACAGTATCAGGGCTTTGGGATCTGGATCAGTCCAAGGAACATATCAATCTACTAGAGCTAAGAGCAGTAGTCCTGGGCCTGGAACATTTCTTACAGAAAGTTCAGGGCAAGATTGTTCTAATTCGTTCAGACAACTCAACAGTAGTGACTTACATAAACCGCCAGGGCGGAACGAAGTCGCCCAGTCTCTGTATGATGACATGGAAACTGCTTTGTTGGTGCCTGGATCATGGGATCACCTTGAAGGCAGTTCATATTCCGGGGAGGTTAAATCTGCTAGCAGACTCATTGAGCCGAAGGATGAGTGTTTTACCCACGGAATGGCAACTAAATCAATGTGTGGCGGATCGTCTGTTCGACCATTGGGGGAAACCCAACATAGATTTGTTCGCAACGAAGAAGAATGCGAAGATGACGACGTACGTCTCTCCGATTCCAGACCCAAGCGCATTCGCAACAGATGCGTTAGCTATCAGCTGGGAGGGAATGTATGCATACGCATTCCCCCCAGCAATCCTGATTCCAAAGGTGCTTCAGAAAATCAGGCAGCAGGAGTGCCAAGTGCTTCTGATCGCCCCGGATTGGCCAAGCCGATCGTGGTATACGGATCTGCTGGACCTTCTGATCTGCAATCCGGTTCCGCTGCCTCTGATGGACGACCTTATCTTCCAGGGCAAGGCCCTTCACGACAATCCGTCAATGTTCCGATTGACTGCGTGGATGTTGTCAAGGAATCTAGAATTAAGGAGGGCTTTTCTGAGCAAGCGGCCATGTTTATGGCCAAAGCCAGGAGGGGGTCAACCTCCAGAGCATATAATTATAAAATCAACAGATTTGCAGAGTGGTGCTCAAAGAGATGTATTGATCCAATGGAATCATCTATTCAGGTAGTGGCTGATTTCCTCTGTCACCTATATGATGCCTATAGCCTCAAGCCTAACTCTATTGCTGGTTATAAATCAGCTTTAATGACTGTTATTCCTTGCTTGGCTAATAGGGGGAGTGATGAAGTAAGTACATTAAATGTATTAATTAAAGGCATGGGCAATCTAAGACCAAGGAATCCTCCACTGATTCCGTCTTGGAGTTTATCACTGGTGCTCCAGGTACTAGGTGATAAGCCTTTTGAACCACTTAGTTCCATTTCTATGAAAATGTTAACTCTTAAAACTGTATTTTTAATTGCTGCGGCCTCGGCGAGGCGTAGGAGTGAAATTCACGCCTTATCAGCCGAGGTTGACCGTTTTGTGGTTACAGGGGAAGGCCTTAAGCTTCTACCTAGGATTAATTTCTTGTCTAAAAATCAGTCATTGAAATATCCAGGTCAGCCTATTTTTTTGCCATCTTTAACTAGATATGATCCTAATTCTAAAGTATGGTGCCCCGTACGGGCGCTGCTCCGGTACAAACAGCGTACTTCGGAGTGGCGTACCGACCAGTCAGCGTTATGGTTGTCATATATTGAACCCCATGGTAGGGCGTCTAAGGACACCATTTCTAGGTGGATTGTGGAATGTATTCAATTTTGTCACAAATCCGCTACCGGGCGACAGGTTGACGTGGCCAAGGCTCACAGTGTCCGCGGTGTCGTGACATCCACTGCCCTGTTTAATGGGGTCCCTGTGGATGATATTATGTCAGTGGCTCAGTGGCACTGTGAGTCAAGTTTTACAGACCATTACCTCCGTGACACCTCTAACCCTCTCGCCTTGTCGATTTTGAAACAATAACCGCTTTATGTTGTGAAGAGTGCTTCCACATTGCTTATATACTTCGCCATTCAGCGACGGTGACAACCACTTGTCGGGACTGTATCATCCTTCTCTACTGGAATCGTGATGACAGTTTCCTAGTACAACAAGGTCAGTCTTGTTCATGTGTTGTTCATTGTGTTGTATTGTCACGTTACCCAGTGTTATTAATATGGTGATGGTTTATGTGGGTTGTGGTTCTTTAGAGAGAGTATACGAAAATGGAGCCTTTTCGTCTCTGTCCTATAGTACTTGGCACTAGTACGAAGAGAGCGTGTAGGACATTGAGGTCATTTAATCTTCCTCCCAAGGGGGGGGGGAGCGCATATGACAAATCGGTCATCTCTCAGACATCGGTTGTGTTATCCGATGGTTTATCAAATCCTGACTGTGTTTTCACACAGTTTCAGACGTCATAAGTGCCTTAAACGCTTGAAAGCGTATAGGGAAGAGCTGGTCTTTTGACCTCGCCTCCCTCCCGCCAGATTCACTTTCGAATTCTGGCAATATCAAAAGTATTAGGGAGGTAAGTATACTCTTGATGTGAAATAAACGAAATCTAGGATTTCTTTTTTCACGAGAGAGTTGATACTTACCTCCCTAGATACGGACCCGGCCTCTCCGCCCCACAGAGGCTCGGTCTTCAGGCTCTTGGTAGTTGCATGTGTTAGCCAATAAATGAGCCAGAGGAAGTAGTAGTCGGCGCATGCGCGGTGGTGGGGCGAGCATCCGCCGGACTACCTCTGACTCCCTGCCCAGTAGGGGCACCTAACTGTTTTTAATCTGAGTGTTTTATTGAGTGAAAGCCGATATTTAGCAATATCAAAAGTATTAGGGCGGTAAGTATCAACTCTCTCGTGAAAAAAGAAATCCTAGATTTCGTTTATTTCACATCAAGAGTATACTTACCACCCTGATACTTTATGATATTTCCTAAATATCGACCTAGCTTCAATAATACTCAGAATTAAAAATAAACCGCCCCCACTGGGCAGGTTACACAACTGATAGTCCAGCGGATGTGCAGCCCAAGCATGCACATGCGCGGGGCTGACTCATTCTCTTCTTAAAATATTGACCTGCCATTGCAACACGTCTAGCCTTGCTTTTGCTTTCATTCTTTTTTAAGCTTTTGAGTTGTTTTGCAACTTTCTTTGACTTATTATTAGTATGTCTGATGCTGCCAAGTCGCCGGAGGATGCTCCCGGTCCAAGCCATCAGGTGTACTTTAGTAAATTTATTGATAAAAAATTTGCGTGTTGACTCGGATGGTATTTCTGGGATTTGCGCTATCTCATGGATACGTCTTTATTAGTCTAGCTCTTTTATGGGGGGAAGCCTATATATTAGCTAACGCATGTTGTGCTTTATTTTTCAGACACATGAGCTGATATTTGAAGGTTATCCTTTTATTTTAAACAATATTTATACTTGGTTTCTGGGTCCTTCTAATTTATTTTGAGTTTGCTGAGGGAATTATTACCATAAGAAGTAATTTTTCCGCATTCTCCCCCCACCACAGGGTTTTGGACTCAGGATCAGGTATTCCTATGTTGTTTATCAGACTTCACTCATCCTCAGAAGTCATCTTGTGAGGTTATTTAGGAGAGAGAAAAAATTTCAGTCATTTTATTTCTAAATATTTTAGAAGTTTTGTGACTGAGTCTTGAGTAATTTATCTCTCTTGATCGTTTGCATAGGTTCATTCTGTTTATAAAATTCAATTACTAATGAATCTTTGTTTTGAGCTGTGAAGTCTAAAAAAGTTCGCCTCTCAAGTATTCTAGTTCAAATTCTTATGTCTCCCTTGTCTTCTTAAAGAAGTATAACAAGGTTTTAGGATTTGTTTACTTTTTTGTCAGGCCTATAGTTTTTTCTATGGGCCTGACTTATCTTTTCATTTGATGGTCAAAGGTTTTCCTTATGGATCTTATTAGCCTTCTGCAATTGGTTTTTTGGTTCATCATAGCTAAAAACTAATTGTTTCCGTTTGAGTCTTTTCAGAGGGTAATTGAGAACAAATGCCCTTCCTGCCACCGTTTTGTGAAGGCCCGCTTTTTCCCTCATGACTGCACTAGGTGCAGTACGTGCAGGCCTCTTCTAAATTGCCATGTGTGTGAGTCGTGGCCGGTGGAGGTGTTAACTGATTTTTTAAATCAGCGGGTAAAAGACCGGGCGGCAGATGAGAAGAGGTGTCTGGAAAAAGAGTGTGTTAAGAAGAGGTAGGCATCCATGCCAGACATGGAGGCCTTCCGTCTTGAAATGATGGGAGAAATAGAGAAGACGATCACGGATCTTGTCCCGGAGTTGCTTCGCAGCTTGCTTCCCGGGTCAGGTTCGTCATTGTCTTCTTAATTTGCTCTGGGACAGAGTGTTCCCGTCTCGGGGTCTGGTTCTCTTAGCAAACCAGTTTTCATTATAGACACAGAGACGTCTCCCATTGGTCCGGCGCTGAGGCTTGCCTCGCCGTGGACCAGGGAACGAAAGCCATGGCCTCAGGCGCTCACTTATCGAGTGCTCTAGAGCAGCCTAAAGCTATGGGTATCAGTGCCTCACGTGATACCCCTCCTGCCCAGGCCGAGTTTGATCCCTTTTCAAGCTTGCCGTCTAATCTTTCTGGGCAGGAAGAAGAGGACACGCTGTTATGGCCTACCGATGAGTCGATGGCCATGGAAATGGATTCCCATGGGCCCCCACGTGGGCCCATGCATAACCTTTTCCATGGAACTACTTCTTCGGGAGTGGGTTTCACGGCTCAATGGCTAGGCCGGCTAGGAGCCGATGGCCGTCCATAACATATCCCTCGGCTTACCGAGAGTTACCGTGAGGAAGGCCCAGACTGTGACATCATGTCTTTAGCCCCCCCCCCCCATAACGCCGTAGATCCGGCTCCTGGAATAGCCACGGCGCAAGCCATGCCATCCCTTGTGACCATGGAAGACTGGTTGGATGCTTGCCAATGGCTGGTGAACATCAAGCCAGAACTCCAGGTAGCTCCACTGGCTTCCCAGTGGGACCAGCGCCCGTGGTTGGGAGGAAAACCGGTGATGAGCACCATGCCATCTCTGCCGTATTCGGAGCATATCGTTGATATGGTTGCTGCAGCATAGACGTCCATTCTGCCGAAAGTTCATAGACACACCCAGTTTCAAAATGGAGACAGGGAAATCGGTGTTGGCAGGGTTGGAGAGGGGATGTGGACAGCTTCAATAGATTTGAAGGATGCTTATTTCCACATTCCTATAGCGAGGAGTTTCCGTCGCTTCCTGAGATTTGCATTTCAGGGCAGACAGTGGGAATTTAAGGTGTTGCTTTTCGGAATTTCTACGGCTCCTCGGGTCTTCACCAGGGTGGTTCTTGCGATAACAGCATACCTCCGCAGGAGAAGCATAGCAGTCAACACATACATAGACGACTGGCTGTTAAAAGCACACAACCGAGAAAGTTTATCAGTAAATCTGGAGATAGTTTTGAAAACTCTCCCAGATTTAGGCTGGATAATCAATTTTCAAAATTCAGAGCTGACTCCATCCCAGAAGTTTGTTTACCTGGGAATGTTCTTCTATCTGGAGATAGGATATGTTTATCCTACTTAGGAGAGAGTTCAGATACTCATCTCATTAATACAGTCAGTGTGCAAGAGTCGTCATGTCCTGGCACGAGTTTACTTGAGAATGCTAGGATTGATGGTTTCTCTGGAACCAGTCATTCCTCAGGCAGCCTTACGCAGGCGGCTGATTCAGTTATTTCTCATGACGCAATGGACTCAGAGTCAAATGTGCCAGTGCTGGAGCCTCTAATTCACCACCTTCAATGGTGGTTGAAGACAGAGAATCTCCTGGCGGGGGTGATGCTAACCCCTCCTCACCCTCAGGTAACGATGTATACAGATGAGTGAAGGCCGATATTTAGCAATATCAAAGAGTATTAGGGAGGTAAGTATCAACTCTCGCATGAAAAAAGAAATCCGTGATTTTGTTTAATTTGTGCCCCTCGCAGGACCTGTACAATCGGCTTCTTCGGACGCCGATGGCAGGTCCAGAGTTGTTTGGAGGTGAAGGATGCCTGCACCTCCAACAAACCGTAAACCTGGTGAACAACCAGAGGGCACTGCGAGAGCAGTTTGAAGTGCTCCGCAGGGATCGTGTTCAAGCAGTGCCCCCTGCCTTCCACCCTCAGCAGGCTAGAGGTGGTGGTGGCCTTGTCAGAGGCCAACCACCTACACAGCGTTGGCCATGGCAATGACAACGTAAGCCAGCTAGGGAGGGGGGAGCACAGGCTCCTCCAGCGCAACCCGGCAGACAGCCTGCGTACTGTGCGCGTGACACTGGTAGAGGAGCGCGGGTTTCTGGTCGTGGGAGCCGAACTTGATGGGTCACCTCTCAAAAAGACCACACGAGTGCTGCTAGGTCAGCCACCAGAGACAGGGCTTCTCTTGCACTTCTCGGGTCCACCTCAATCCTTAGGTGCACCCGTGGGAGGCCATCTGGCCGTCCACATGCAAGAGTGGAAGCGGGTTACTCAGGACCACTCAGTCTTGCGATGGCTTTCAGTGGGTTAACATCCCGACTGGATTTCAAATCGGCAATCGCGCCTGTCTCTGTTTCCGATCTGGACTCAAAATCCAAGAAATCCAGATCAACGGTTGTGTATAGAGGAAGAAATTCAATCCCTCATACTAAAACACGCTATTCAACCGGCACAAAAATGTCCCAGTTATTATTCAACCGTGTTCCTAGTGACAAAAAGCACCAATTCTCAACCTCAAACCTCTCAACAGGTTTATCCTCACACCAAGTTTCAAAATTGAAACTGAGAATGGTGTTAGCAGGATTGAGGAAGGGAATGTGGACAGCATCAATAGATCTAAAAGATGCCTATTTTCACATTCCCATTGCAAAGAGCTTTCGTCGGTTCCTGAGATTTGCATTTCAGGGCCGCCAAGGTGAATTCAGGGTTCTCCCATTTGGTATATCGACGGCTCCTCGGGTCTTCACTCGAGTGGTCCAAGCTATGACATCATACCTCCGCAGGAGACACATAGCAATCCACACGTACATAGACGACTGGCTGTTAAAACCACACAGTCTATCAGCAAATCTGGAGATAGTTTTGAAAACTCTTACAGATCTAGGCTGGATAATCAACTTTCAAAAGTCAGAGCTAACTCCATCCCAGGAGTTTGTTTACCTGGGCATGTTCTTCGATCTAGAGATAGGATATGTTTATCCATCTCAAGAGAGAGTAGAAATACTCATCTCAGTCATACAGTCAGTGTGCAACAGTCGTCATGTCCTGGCACGAGTCTACTTGAGAATGTTGGGGTTGATGGTTTCTTTGGAACCAGTCATTCCTCAGGCAGCCTTACACCGGTAGCCGATCCAGTTATTTCTCATGACACGGTGGACCCAGAGTACGGGTTTCCTGGACTCAAAAGGTGTCAGTGTTGGAACCTCTTATTCACCACCTTCAATGGTGGATGAAGAGAAAATCTCCTGGCGGGGGTGACGTTGTCACCTCCCCACCATCAGTTAACGATGTACACAGATGCATCAATGGAGGGATGGGGAGCTTGCCTGGAAGAAACCAAAGTATCAGGGCTTTGGAATCTGGATCAGTCAAGATAACATATCAATCTGCTGGAAATGTGAGCAGTAGTCTTAGCCATGGAACACTTCCTAGAGAATGTCAAGGGCAAGAATTTTCTGGTTCGATCAGACAATACAACAGTAGTGACGCACATAAACTGCCATGGCAGAACGAAGTCGCCCAGTCTGTATGATGACATGGAAACTGCTTTGCTGGTGCCTAGATCTTGGGATTTCCCTGAAAGCAGTTCATATTCCGGGAAGGCTAAATCTATTAGCAGACTCATTGAGCCGAAGAATGAGCATTCTTCCCACGGGATGGCAACTAAATCAATGTGTGGTGGATCGCCTGTTCAACCACTGGGGCAAGCCCAACATAGATTTATTCGCAACGAACAAGAATTCGAAGATGACGACGTACGTCTCTCAGATTCCAGATCCGAGCGCTATTGCAATAGATGCGTTAACTATCAGCTGGGAGGGAATGTATGCATACACATTCCCACCAGAAATCCTGATTCCAAATCAGGCAGCAGGAATGCCAAGTGCTTCTGATCGCCCCAAATTGGCCAAGCCGATCATGGTGTACGGATCTGCTGGACTTTCTGGTCTGCAATCCTGTTCCTCTGCCTCTGATGGACAACATAATCTTCCAGGGCAAGGCCTTGCACAACAACCCGTCAATGTTCCAATTGACTGCGTGGATGCTGTCAAGGAATCGGCAGTTAAGGAGGGTTTTTCTGAGCAAGCAGCCATGTTTATGGCATAAGCCAGAAGGGGGTCAACCTCCAGAGCATATAATTATAAAATCAACAGATTTTCTGAATGGTGCTCAAAAAGATGTATTAATCCAATAGAAGTATCTATTCGGGTAGTAGCCGATTTCCTCTGTCACCTTTTTGATGCCTATAGCCTCAAGCCTAACTCTATTGCTGGCTACAAGTCAGCGTTAATGTCAGTTATCCCTTGCTTGGCTAATAGGGGAAGTGATGAAGTATGTAATCTAAATACTTTAATCAAAGGCATGGGTAATTTAAGACCAAGGAATCCTCCAGTGATTCCGTCTTGGAGTTTATCGTTAGTACTTCAAGTATTAGCAGATAAACCCTTTGAACCACTAAGCTCCATTTCCATGAAAATGTTGACGCTTAAAACATTTTTTCTGATTGCTGCAGCTTAAGCGAGACGAAGAAGTGAAATACATGCTTTGTCAACAGAGCCAGACCGTTTTGTGGTGACAGGGGAAGGCCTAGGCTTCTACCTAGAGTTAACTTTATGGCGAAGAACCAGTCTTTAAAATATCCTGGTCAGCCTATAGTTTTACCCGCTTTGTCTAGGTTTGATCCTAATTCAAAGGCTTGGTGTCCAGTCCATGCATTAATGTGTTATAAACAACGTACACAGGAATGGCGGACAGACCCCAGTGCTTTATGGCTATCTTACATTGAACCCCATGGGAGAGCTTCTAAAGATACCATTTCTAGGTGGATTGTGGAATGCATCCAGCATTGCCACAAAGCCGCCACGGGTAAACAAGTTGACATGGCCAAGGCTCACAGTGGCCGTGGCATAGTGACATCCATGGCTCTGTTTAACGGAGTGGCGGTGGATGACATTATGTCCGTAGCACAATGGCACTATGAGTCTAGTTTTACAGATCATTACCTACGTGACACGTCAAATCCACTTGCCTTATCGATTTTACATAAACGTTAAATCTGTATATAAATTTGTAAATATTGTACATAAGGCCGTTGACTCACACACAGTGCAATTTAGTGGGGGGAATCCCCGCTTTTCTGTACTGTACCTATCATCGCCAGCGGTGATCAAAGGGGAATCTCGTCAAAATAGGTTAGTCCTATATTTGGTGATGGTTATTTTTTGTCATGTTTCTTATATTACTTACTAAAATGGTGATGGTTTTGTGTTCTTTGTGGTTCCATCTGAGAGTATACGAAATGAAGCTTTCGTCCGATGTCTTATAGCGCTTTAGCACGAGTACATGGAGAGCATATAGGACAATGAGGTCATCGTGCCCTCTTTAAAAGGGGGCGGGGGGAGCGGATGTGAAACAGTCATTACTCTCAACATCGGTCGTGTTATCCGATGTCCATATCATTTCCTGATTGTGTTTACATACGCAATTTCAGATGTTTGTTGTGCTCCAAAAGCAAAAGCTTGTTCTTCCAGGGATGAGCCAATCTTCTGACCTTCGCCTCCCTCCCGCCAAATTCTCTTACAAATTCTGGCTGTATCATAAAGTATCAGGGTGGTAAGTATACTCTTGATGTGAAAAAACCGAAATCAGGGATTTTTTTTCACAAGAGAGTTGATACTTACCACCCTGATACCATCCCGGCCTCTCCGCCCCACAGAGACTCGGTCTATCGACGTTTTATGTTGCAATTACGTCAGCCAATATTTTGGAATAGAATGAGTCAGCCCCGCGCATGTGCGAGTTTGGGCCGCACATCCGCTGGACTGTCAGTTGTGTAACCTGCCCAGTGGGGATGGTTTCTTTTTAATTCTGAGTATTATCGAAGCTAGGTCGATATTTAGGAAATATCATGAAGTTTCAGGGTGGTAAGTATCAACTCTCTCGTGAAAAAAGAAATCCGTGATTTCGTTTAATTCGTCACGATGTCGAAATGCCTGTCATGAAAGTCTATGAATTGTATGTCTCACGAATTTACAATTTAATAAACAATCACAATATCTCCCAGTCAAATTAGTTTCAAAATATTCAACAACCTGTGAAATTGTAATTCTGAATTCAGGTTTCAAAGTTTTAAATCAATTCCAACATGCACAAAAGAGTGGATGTAGCATAGTTATAGAAGGGTCATGACATGACTAGAAATGGAGCTGAACTTGTGCATTTGCCCAGATGAACCCTGGATAGTTAGCGTACTTTCATGTCTATATTGCACAGTTTTTTGCTCATTTTGCTCCAGGCCAGAGGGGTGGGGGTGGGGGGGGGGAGCGAGGGAGGGGTGTGTGCGCGTATTATGCATTAGTATAAACTTTTATCAAATTTTTGGGCTCCGAATTTTGGGTCAGAACGGCCGCTCTGGTGTACAATTAAGCCAAAAAATGCATTATATCAAAGGGTAACTGCTATTTCCTCTTGCCTGCCATATTGCAATAACCAATATTGTGGGCTACATTGTGTGTAATAATTGGATTCTAAGTAATATTTGTAAATCAAGTGTACGATACTTAAATGATGAAATAAAACTCAAACTACAAGTGATTGTACATGTAATATCGTAAACCAACATAAAATGACCCAAAACAACGTAAGAAATTAAATGAGGTTAGATCCCTTCTTAAGTTGGATGACCAAATTAAAGCTCTTGTGTGATTGGAAGCATTCCACTGAACTTTATTTGGACTAGGAGACCTCCCAATATCGCAAATTAATAATAAATATATACATAAGATAATATTTTAAAAACAATTTGAGTAATAAATTCACTATTACCTAATCAGTAAATGTATTCGGCAATATATTTACTGGCAAAATTTGTGTTCACTTGGGCAATTTTGTCCCGGCCGCATTCTACCGAGTATTAATTGCCGTATTAATCAGCTATAGGGTGAGTTTATGCTGTCACTCTCATAGCTACTCGAAGCTCCCCTCCTATTTGTGGATTGCACAGGTCTCTAACTGGGTACTACTATTAGCCTCTTTGCGCTACTCTGGTAACAACCTAAACTCATCCTATAACCTAATACATCACATGATTTCTATTTTTTCGCGATGCCATTTTATGTCAAACTAGATTAATTTTGATGAAATAAACAATGTTTATTAAAATATACGCAATATTTAGGCGGTCCCAATTAATAATTTGACTCTCGCGATGATGGATATAAGGTATACATTAAGCATAGGCGTAAGATGGTAAGAATTTCTAGCGTGAAAATTTTTTAACATTCTAATTTCGTGTTGTTTTTTGTATCATTTTTCCCCCGATTTTTTCTTGAAATATACCTAATAGAAGTCGCCACCCTTTCTCAGAGGTTTGGATTTATAGAATTTACAGCCCTTGTCCTATTAGAAGGTGCGGTTACTAATGAGCGTTTTACGGGACCAATTTTTGTTCGTCGGAAAAATGTTTTGCAATCTTTCTGAATTATGACTGCGTGTTATATACCTGTATAAGGCTTTTTTCCCTCATATTTTGTCAAATTTTGCCCTGCGTGTTATCTATTAGTGCGCAATATAGACACGAACGTACGGTAACTATAGTTTGTTCGTAACCAATGGACCCTTCCAGTTTTAGTTATGCCCCGCCCATCCCTCATTAAGCTCCACCCACACCTCACTCGTGTTGTGATCGATTGATTCCTGAAGTTCTTGACTATCAATTTCCAGCCGATGGCAGCAAGAGCGCCCAGTCAAACCAGTTTTAAAATATTCAATGGAATGTTAATTAAATGGTAATGACATTCAATTCGTACAACGTGTCTGACTATTAAGTATTAAAGATGGACTATATCGAATCATTCATGATGTCATGATTATGACATCATCCTACATGTCACGTAGTTGATTATGATGTCATATTATAGATGGATAAACTTGGAATGGTCGATTCCTTTTGCTGAAAATTTGGAGTCGGGTAACCATCTCGATTAACCCTTTCAATGAAAAAGTTTTGATGGTGTACAAAACTGACTTATTTCTGTCCACTACAATGTCAAAAGGCATCCATATGGGCTAAAGTTGGAAGGAAATGGGCCTTGGGAACATTGACATACAATAGGAAAGTATAATTTCATCAAACACAAACAAAATTATTTAGTGAAATATTTACACGTCTATATGCATTTTTTGTGGCAAGCGAAGCCTATCCACCATTTTGAATTTTACAGCAATTTCGTACTAAGCATTTGCGACCGAGTTCAGGTGGCTGGTTGACTATAGTTAACTAGCTAGTTAACTATTTCAAGTTTTACTTGGATTTAGTCATGTTTGGTTAACAAGGGTTAGCCAGTTGAACTTTGCCGTAGTTAGTAAGAAGTGTTCTGTTGAATATTTCGAACATAATCGGATTGGAGACATATGCTGCCTTAGTTCAAATTATTCAACAGTACCTTTTATTTTGTTTTGAAGCCATGTTAAGTTATCTCTGAGCTGTACAGTATGTACCAAAATCTTGCTATGAAAGCTGGTGTTTTGTTCTTTGATGTCGTGATTGAACTCTTAAAATACCATGCATCCTTACACATGGCATATTCTATCACCTGAATATGTGTAGGATAGGTTGACTATTATTGTCCTCCAAGACACGGAAGGGATGACACAACAAATTTTTTTATGAAATATTTTGTTTTTCAGCTGTGCTGAATCATATCGAGGTAATCCCAGAGAGCCTGGTGGAAAATGTGAACATGAAACAGGTAATTCGTAAATTTCTCTAATCAAAATCTTGCAAAGCAAAAAAGAAAACATATGCATCATGTGTTCAGTTGTTGATGCTATCCAAGTTGTTTGGTTACAAGTTCTATCAGCCTACAGGTGTGAGTTAGCTCACCTGGTTGAGCCTATCCAATTGTGCTTGTCTATCATCTCTGCTCCGTCATCCATGAACAAGCCACATTTTCCATAACACATCACATCCCCTGGCTATGGTCCATCATCTGTCAACAACTGTCCCCTACAGTAAAACCTCGCGAAAGTGAACAATTTATAAACCAAGTTTTTACATTGGAATTTAGCCTCTATAAACATGAAACATCGCCAAACTGACTACAATATTTTAGTCCTGTAGGTGCTGGTGTGGAGGTGTCAATATTATATCTTTAAAGTGTCAATAGCAAAAAAAGCCTGGGTTGACATTTTTAAACGACTATGGTGCACGATGTTACATCAACACCTTCCACCAAATTTTTGGAAAAATTAACACCAGTGCATCTTTTAATTTAATTTGAATATTTAAAATTATTTACATCCACATGGTAAGAGTTAACCAATTTCTTTCTTAAATAGAAAAACTCGGATAAATATGTAATCGGTTTAATATTTTCAGTACTTTTTGAACTAGTTTTTGCTGTTTCAATTAATTAATTTTCAAAATAATGAGCATAGTCTGAATCAGTTATATCATGCAGAAGGAGACTGTTTAGCTTAATTCATCTGGATTAACTTGCTTTCTTTAGGCGACTTACGTCCATCTGTTACGGTCAGCCCAACCAGTATCAGCGAACCTATCGGATCCACTGCTGTGTTGACTTGTCAAATTACTGGCAGGGAGCCACTTAATATAGTTTGGTCACGTGTCGACGGACGACGTCTTCCTGTACGAGGTTTCCAAGGTCCGAGTTACGAATTACGTCTGGAAAACCTGGTGTTGGGTGACAGTGGACGATACATGTGCACGGCAACTAATGCTTATGGTAGCGACCGGGATTATGGAACACTTGAGGTCATTGGTAAGTTGGAATCACGGAGAAAGTAAATTAAAAATTGTATGTTTAACCCTTTAACTGTCTGCCTGCTGAATATTTGCAGACTACGTTTTCCAAAGGTTTTAACCATGGATATGTGTAATATTTTGAAAACAGTTTGACAGAAAGTTGTTGGCGGCTTAGCCACCAACAACTTTCAGTCAAATTGTTTTCAAAATATTACACATATCCATGGTTAAAACCTTTGGAAAATGTAGTCTGCAAACATTCAGCAGGCAGACAGTTAATGATCAAGACCTCCTAAACAGGTTTCTGCAGTGGTCTTCAGGAATGTCCATTTGTAGGTCAAGAGAAGACTATTTTAGAAAACTTACCACTAGAATAACTGGCTCAAAAACTAAGCCAGTCATTTCAGTGGTAAATTTTCCAAAAATAGTCTCCTCTCGGTCTGCAAATACTTCAATTTTTTTTTTACAAATGTTAATAATTAAAAGGGTAAAATTGTAAAGTAATTTATTAATGAGACAATTGACCCCAGAATTCATGACTAGGTAAAGATCCTGGGATCTGCATTCATCCGAGAATCCAGATATGTTAAAGCCAACAAACGCGTAATGTGCGGGATATTTTGAAACAAATTTGAGTTGAAAGCTTTTGTTTTCTTGACAGCAACACCAACCAGCCAAATTAGTTTCCCAATATTGAGCACGTTATTTCTTGCCCGCCCTCTTGTAGTGCTTGTATTTTCCACCCATGTAACTGCATCGTTGTGATGAAGTGTCTACATTATAACAGGAGAGCTTGAATAAACGTGATCTATAGGTTGCTCTTGAACATCTATGGTATAGAGGAATGCAATCTGTTCATCAAATAGATGATATTATAATGAATTACTTCGCATATAGGTTGACGTCATAATCAATTATATAATGAATGACATATCCCAAAGATATCAAATTGTACAATTTGTATGTCTACTACATGTATGTAATAAACGTTCTGTTGAATATTTTGAAACTAATTTGACTGGTGCTGTTGCTGCCTAACAGCACCCACTCAATTCAGTTTCAAATTATTCATCAGCTTACCTGTGTAGTTTTCTGCAGTTTGAGATTCATGGAGTTCAGGGACCTGGTGATTATCACACAATAATTAATTCAGCTTGCATTTTCAAATGATAACTTAATTTATATTGATCCAATTTGCCTTTGCATCCCTTGAGCTGCGCATTGTTAATGGACACCTCTGAAAACAGGTAAATAATTTGTGTTCAACTGCTAGGTCAATGGACAAGGTCATGGTTACCCATTTGTTTTATTTCATGAGGATAATTTAATAATAAAAACATCATCAAACCTACCTTACAGGTTACTCACTGCTGTGATAACACATTTATAACATTATGCAAATTACTACTTAAGAGATCTTCACCACAATGGATGTGTACAAATGAATCCTCTTAACTCGGGGTCAAAAGCTCGATGTTACATTGACCAAATTATTGAAATTACTTTTCTGCATGATGACTCAAGTTTTGATGGAAGTCACGGCAAGGCTTTCAGGTTGCTGTTGTAGACCAAACTCTTGATTTTAGTGTAGGCATATCAACAGTCAAATGCATGTCACAGAATTATTTAAATAATGGAAAGGAGTCATCAGCCAAATAATAATGCAGAAAATACAGTTGGAAATCGTGGTCATAGATCAGCATTTTCTTAATTTTGTCTTTCAGGTGATCACGTCAGTATTCGTGTTGTGGAACCGAAATCGCAGACGATATCACCTGGTGACTCCGTGCAGTTTGTATGCCGCGGGGTTAGCCAGGTTAGCTCTGTAGGTGATCGTATTCTTTTTTCTTATCTCCCCCTGGTGTGCCGCAATCATTTGCAAGTTTTGCTGATGCACGCACTTTGATCGCCTTTTGGTTTGTATTTTGTGCTAGCACAAACCAACATCGCAACCCAAGCCACTGTTCTGTCCTTGATCTGCAATTGTCAAACATCGTATTGTTTACCATCTGAAGGTAATGTTTAGAGCAAGGCTTCTACAAAAGAGGGTTCCATTTCTAGCTATGCCCTGCCCATTTCTAGCTAACTTTACAGATATCGGAATCGATTTAAAACCTTGAAACCTAAATTCCCTGAATTAAAATTCTTATTGTAACTCTACATAAAAGCTGCTGAATAATTTGAAACTAATTTGGCTGGGTGCGGTTGATGCCTATGGCAGCAACAGCTCTCAGTTAAATTAGTTTCAAAATGTTCAACAGAATGTTTAACTTAACTTAAATGATGCTTTGCGGCTGTATGGTCAGAATTCAATTTGTAAATTAAATGAATCTGAAATTATCTTTGAACTGACCCTTATTGAAGCCTTGATGTCCTCATCTGTCATCATTCAAATGCATATTTTCATTATACACATATACATGAACAGCAATCATGTTTTGTTTTCTCCTTACCTTCAATGCCTACTGCTGAAAGGAATTCTTATATTTGTACGGTCAGGAATGGTTAATTCTTGAGTCATCCAGTGGTTCAGACATGGCCTCTGCAGTGACCTTAAAAAATGCCAATTTACCAGCCGAGAACTGCATATCTTTGACACTATCATTGTAATCGCTGGCTCGCTAACTGAGCCAGTCATTACACTGGTAAGTTTTCAAACAATAGCCTTCTCTTGACCAGTTAATGGACATGCACTACACAAAAATATCAATTTTCATCACCTATCTTGACGAGGAAATGATGAATAGCTTTCCTCCATTTGACTGATTTTATTTTTAAGTTGTGCATTAATGTAAACAACATTAATTTCCGTAGAAATGATAAAACAGAACAAATGAAGGAAGAGGCTATTAACTTATAGCACTCTGATGACAAAATTTTTAATTTTCATATTAAATTAAAAGATGAAGTGGTGTACATTTTAAAACAAATTTGGTGGAAGATGGTGCTGTCGTAGACAGCAACATCGTCCACCAAAATTGTTTAAACCTGTACACCAGCTTCTCTGGTATTGGCAGCGTAAAAAGATAGAATATTGACATCAGAGTGGTAAGGGTTAATATATTTTGCCATTGTTAATGACAACTTGATGTAGTAATTTAGCTTCATCTACAATCACTCAGCATTATTCACTGTTACATTATTCAGTGCTAAAAACATCCACTCAATAAGCTCGAGAAAGGAAAGAAATTCACAAACAAATTATTTTAAAGTATAATTCTCAGCTTTCAGTTTGCCATTAAAAAGCAGGATATTTTGATGGGGTTATTGTCCTCCATTTCTGTTCATGGCAGTCCATCCCGCTATCTAGGTAGCCGGCCTGTAATAGGGTCAGCAGTTTTAAAAGCTAATTTAATTGAGTTAGTTTGCATAAAAACATATACGAAAACCTCTCCATGTTATATCATACCATCTCAACCCTTTAACACTCAAGCTGGCCAAAACCAGCTTCTGTGGTGGCCTCGAGAATGTCGATTTGCAGATCAAGAGAAAACTGTGTTTGAAACATACTACTGGAATAACTGGCTTGATTACTGAACCAGTCATTCCAGTGAAAATTGTTCAAAAATAGTATTCTCTTGGTCTGCAAATGGACATTTTCTAAAAGAAAATTGAAATAGTCTTGAGAAAATTTGAGGATTAGTTATTGTTAAACAATCGTGAAAAGAAATCCATTAAGTTAAATCCTAGCACATCCAATAATCATTAGTGACGTTATATATTCATGGCTTCATTATCAAATCACCGTTTCATTTAGTCAAGTCGTGTTTTCATAATTGATCACACATTATGTTTGCTTTAATGCTGTCAAAGCAAATGCTTCTTATCATAGCAGATAACACGTTTGAGTTGACATTTTAGTTATTGTTTCATTTTTTGAGTCATTGCGTATCATAGCCTGATTCACAATTGCATTATCATTTCATATATTTTGACAGATTTTCACACATAAATGCGCTGAAATCAAGCTCAATGAAGCCCATTTGTGTCTAAATGCTTGTCTAGATTAACCCTTTAGCACTCAAGCGGGACAAACACTTCTGCATTGGTCTTGTGAAATGTCCATTTGCAGACCAGGAGAGGATTATTTCTGAAAATGTACCACTGGAATACCTGGCTCAATAACGGAGCCAGTCATTAAAGTGGTAAATTTAAAAAGCTAATCCTCTTGTTCTGCGAATGGACATTTTTATGAGAAAATTGAGATTTTCTTGAATAAATTTGAGGGTTAAAATGTTAACAAACTTTATTCTTGAAAGTCAATACTACCTTACAACCAGCTTATCATTTAGAACATATGATTGACTTCTTGCTATTGAACCAAATGCTTCTTGTTAGCAAACCAGATGTTAAACTTCACACAAATTATGCAATGCTCTGCTTATGCACATTTTTTTAGCTACTCCCATTGCTAGTTCGTGCTGCATTCCTGATTTATTATATATTTGTGATTTTTAGCTTACCTGGGTGAGCTTAGTCAATCATGATATGGCTGTCTGTCTGTCTGTCTGTCTGTCTGTCTGTCTGTCTGTCGTTTCGCCATTTGTTGATGTATCAAAACCAAATTTGGCAGATATGTTCCTTTAGGAAATGCCTATTCTGCCTTGAAGTGTATTCTGCCATGAAGTGGCCACACCGTCAAATAGCAGAGTTATGGCCCTTGCTATATTTTCAGTGTTGAAGCCTATTGGGAAAATACGTTTGTGGCACATTTTCGTCATTTATAGGTGGATTAAAACCAAATTTTGTAGATATGTTCCGTTAGGTAACATTTATGTGAGCCATGAATATGAGGGTGCCATGCCTTTAAACATGGGCCATAACTCTGGTTCATTAAGGTGTCTTCTGTGGAAAATATGTTTGTGACACGTTTCCTAAATTGTTGATGGAGTAAAACAGAATTGAGCAAATATGTTCCTTCAGACAATATCTATTTGGTCTATGAATATAAAAAGGGCACACCTTTAAACAAAGGCCATAACTCTGATTCCTTAAGGCATTTTAAGTATTGAACCCTATTGAGAAAATATATTTATGTAGTGGCATTTTGTTCGTTAGTCCGTCTGCTATAAACTGTGCACATATTGTTGAACTTCCAGTCCTTCTGAAAGCTATGGATTTGTAGATCAAATATGCCGTTGACAAAAATACTTCATTTATACAATGCAACCTGTGTGTCATAGATGCTGTATAACTGTAACCACTGGGCACACTCGATGCCTGCCACCACAAACACCTATGCCTCATCACTGGACATTGATCGCCAGACAGCATAATTTCCAATGATGCACTATACAAGATGTGTAATACATCGCTGCTGTCCGTAAAAGTCGCCCAGCAAAGATGCTCCATGTTTGGCCATGTGCTAAGGATGCCAGGGGACACACCAGCACTGAGAGCCTTGGAATTCACCCTACTGGAAGCCAGAAAATACAAAGCCAGGATAGGACGTCACTGCATAAATCTGTTAAGCATGCTATGAGGTGACCTCAAGAAAGCAGGACTCAGTGCAGTCAAATAGAATAGACCTGAGGAAGCTAAAGATTTTGGCTGAGGACAAGACACAGTGGGCAAAAGTGAAGGACTGATTGCAGCTGTAGGATGTTTCTACCATACAGCCGCAGAAGACAGTAATCATACATACATCATACATATTGTTGAACAATATAAAGAGTTTGATGATGCCAGTGCTTACGTGGTTGTTTCATACAATTCAGCATTGTACTCAGAATCGAACTAGGCAAGGTTATTCAGTGCGAGAAGCATAGCTACGAAAACAGGTGATTTTATGCCTGCGAACCTACAAGGAGTTGAGTAATATATGGGTGAGATAGAGTGTACTTATGAGGGGACAACAGTTCAGTAGTACATACATGAGATAGTGTACTTGCGATTGGACAACAGTTAAGGAGTATATGGGTGGGATAGAGTGTACTTGTGATTGGACAACAGTTAAGTAATTTATGGGTGCGATAGAGTGTACTTATGACTAGACAACAGTTGAGGAGTACATACATAAGATAGAGCATTGTTGTGATTGGACAACAGTTGAGTAGTACATGTGTGTGATAGAGTGTACTTATGATTGGACAACAGTTAAGGAGTATATGGGTGAGATAGAATGTATTTACGATTGGACAACAGTCAAGTGGTATATGGGTCAGATAGTGTACTTGCTATTGGACAACAGTCAAGAGGTATATGGGTGAGCTAGAATGTACTTACGATTGGACAACAGTTAAATAGTATATGGGTGAAATAGTGTACTTGCGATTGGACAACAGTTATGAAGTATATGGCTGTGATAGAGCATACTTGTGATTGAACAACAGGTAAGAAATATATACATGAGATATAGTGTACTTATGATTGGACAACAGTTGAGTACTATATACATGAGGTAGAGTGTACTTGCGATTGCACAACAGTTAAGGAGTACATGGATGAGATAGGGTACTTGTGATCAGACAAAGGTTGAGGAGTACATGCATATAGGGCGTACTTATGGTTAGACAACAGTTGAGTAGTACATACATGAGATAAAGCGTACTTGCTATTGGACAACAGTTGAGAAGTACATGTGTGTGATAGAGCATACTTGTGATTGGATAACACTTGAGCAGTACATGTGTGTAAATAGAGCGTACTTATGATTGGACAACAGTTGAGTAAAACATGTATGTAAATAGAGCGTACTTATGATTGGACAACACTTGAGAAGTACATGTGTGTACCGTTAAATCCCGTGTATATTGCGCTATCGTGCATAGTGCGCACCCCTAAATTTAACCAAAATCGGCCTGAAAAAACGTTGTTTTCATGTATAGTGCGCAGTAAGATTGAGAGACGTGTGAACGAAAACTGGTAACAAAAAAATCAATGACTTACTGCGTGTCGAATAGGCTTTCCTTATAAAATCTTGTTTGTGGCGTGCGTTACTCTGTTGTTTAATCATGGGAATATCATTCGCCTACACTTTTAGCAAATATTTTGTATTAAACTTTATTGAATGATATAAAAATACAAATATAATTTCCATCAGAACAGGTTAGAATCCGAATTTGATTTGAGCAGAGCTCATTAGCATAAATGGTCGTTAGAAGTTTTGTGCGCTGATACTTGAGAATAAAATCGATTTTAATTTTTAAAAACTCAAATCCATTTTGTCTCAATCTAACAGTGCCCGTAATTACTTTGATAACTATATCAAAGGCAAGCCCATGAGATTTTGTTCAATCATATACGCAGTAGATGAGTGGTTTCAAGACTCAGTTCACAGGCAGTGTAGTCAGGTGGTGGGGCGGGGTGGGTGGATTAACGCGGTCATAAGTACAATAAACAAAGGTGATAGAGCTGACCGCCTGCTGTTTACAAAATCGACAGTGATCAATTGTGGGTATTGTTTGAGTTGGGGGTGGGGTTTATATAATATATTATAGTATATCATCATCATAATATATTATAATATAGTGCTATAATCTAGTTTATTCCACGCATTGTTTATTAAATAAATTGAATTATCTTCAATTTGAAATGATTTTCTATTCTCAACCTTTCGTTTCTACAGTTACTTCGTCATACGTTGACGGCTGTGACCTTTAACCTTAACCTGTCAATCATAATCATCCTGCCCGCCGATTGGTCAAAACATTGTGCCGTTTAGTACATATAAAACATTCCTTTCTATATCTATGTAAATGCTAGATCACCGTGAAAAACATCGGCTTTATCATTCTTTTTTTAACAGATTTATGTCCGTATCTGTGTAGTAATCAATGGATTCTAAACATCTCTATGTTCAACTTGGTAAGACAGGAGTAACCTCCCTTTATAGAAATAAATTAAAACAAATTACAGGAAATAATAGCGTTGTAAAATATTTAAATGATGGTTTATTTGAAAATTTTACAATACTGTATGGTATTTAATAAAGATATAACACAATATTTAGACAGTAGTAAGACATTTTAACGATCTAGTTGAGATAGTACCATTATAGACATGTTAGAATGCGATCGTTATTCCCGACTGATTCCCGATCCATAAAATCATATTTCAGCCCTGAATTTTGCGATTCTGACGAAAAATTCTGAGGAAAAAAATGTGACAAATATTTATCCTTGTATATAGTGCGCAGTAGCTTTTTATAACATGTAATTTGAGCAAAAAAGTGCGCAATATACACAGAATTTAACGGTAATAGAGCATATGTATGATTGGACAACAGATGAGTAGTAGATGTGTAAGATGGGGCGTACTTATGATTTGACAACACTTGAGTAATACATACATGAGATAAAGCATGCTATTGGACAACAGATGAGTAGTACATGTGTGTGATAGAGCATACTTGTGATTGGATAACACTTGAGTAGTACATGTGTGTAAATAGAGCGTACTTATGATTGGACAAAGTTGTGTGTGATAGAGCATACTTGTGATTGGATAATGGTTGAGAGGTACATGCATGTAATAGAGCATACTTATGATTGGACAACAGTTGATTAAAACATGTGTGTGATAGAGCATACTTGTGATTGGATAATGGTTGAGGAGTACATGCATGTAATAGAGCATACTTATGATTGGACAACACTAGAGGAGTACATGTGTGTGATAGAGCGTACTTATAATTGGACAACAGTTGAGTAAAACATGTCTGTAAATGGAGCATACTTATGATTGGACGACACTTGAGGAGTACATGTGTGTAATAGAGCATATGTATGATTGGACAACAGATGAGTAGTAGATGTGTAAGATGGAGCGTACTTATGATTTGACAACACTTGAGTAATACATACATGAGATAAAGCATACTTGCTATTGGACAACAGATGAGCAGTACATGTGTGTGATAAAGCATACTTGTGATTGGATAACAATAGAGGAGTACATGCATGTGATAGAGCATACTTATGATTGGCCAACACTTGAGTAATACATACATGAGATAAAGCGTACTTGCTATTGGACAACAGTTGAGAGGTACATGTGTGTGATAGCACATACTTGTGATTGGACAACAGATGGGTAGTAGATGTGTGAGATGGAGCGTACTTATGATTGGACAACACTTGAGTAATACATGTGTGTAATAGAGCGTACTTATGATTGGACAACACTTGTAGTACATGTGTGAGATAGAGCATATGTATCATTGGACAACAGTTGAGCAGTACATACATGAGATAGAGCCTACTTGTTATTGGACAACAGTTGAGGAGTACATGTGTGTGATAGAGCATACTTATGATTGGAAACACTTGAGTAGTACATGTGTGTAATAGAGTGTACCTATGACTTGACAACAGTTGAGTAGTACATCTGTGTGATAGAGCATACATATGATGGGACAACATTTGAGTAGTACATACATTTGATAGAGTAGGCTTATGATTGGACAACAGTCGAGTAGCCCGGGAATGCCAGAGCGGACTTTTGATTGGACAACATCTGGTTTACCTTGAGTGCAGTCTACCACAAGTTTGTAATGTGCCCTTGTATTGTTAGCTCACCTGGCCAGAATGGCCAAGTGAGCTTATGCCATGGCGACCGTCCGTCGTCTGTCTGGCATCCGTCCATCCATCGATCAACATTCTCCTTTAAACGACTTCTCAATAACCACTGGGCCGATTTCAATTATATTTGGCAGGAAGTATCCTTAGGGCATAGGGATCCAAGTTTGTTCAAACAAAGCTGATCGATCGATCGATTTGGACAGTGGCCATCTTGGATTTTGGCCGATTTTAGGAAATGGCTTTAAAAATCTTCTCCGAAACCGCTTGGTGGATTGATTCAAAACTCACGAAATATCATATAGGGCCAGAGCTGCCCCAAGTTTGTTCAAAGGAACTTGATTGGCCAAATGGTTCGGCGGCCATCTTGGATGACCTAGTTTTTGTGAAAACAACTTATTCTGCAGACCCGGTTTACGGATCGGGCTGAAATTTTGGGGATATGATTATGGACTAAGGGCCATTAAAGTTTGTTCATGGGAAGTTGATAGGTAAAAAACATGGCCACCATGGACCAATCAAATTTTAGCGTGTTTGGCTGCCATATTAAATTTTTTTATTTGATGGATTTTGATGCCGAAATTGGTTTTCTTAACTCCGCTTACTTGTCAGTCAGCTGTCGTATAGCGATAACCCCATCCGTCTTCTGTATGTCCATCCATCCATCTATCACCAACAATAGCAGCTCATTTTGTTATTTCTTGACGGATTGACACCAAACTTGGTCACAACGTTAATGACTGCATCTAATATCTGTGTTGTGAAAATGAAACTGATAGGATGTCAAATGCCAGAGTTATCACTCCTTAAATATTTGCAGTCTCACTTTCATAGGGCAAATAATGGTTTGTTCCCACCATCTTATCACCATGTCAGATTTTATTGCCAAACTAGATATTAATTTCCAATTAACAGATTTACCTTTCCAATACTGCAGAAATATTTAAGATATGTATTACGTTCTCTGACATCTATGCTCTTAAAAATATTTTAAATGTATTTGATTGAAAGTTGTTGCTGCCTTTGCATGAAAGTTGTTGCTGCCTAAGGCAGCAATGACTTTCAGTCAAATTATTTTCTAAATCAACTCCAGCTCACCCTACCCCTGCTGCTAACTCGGTGATTCAGCCAGATGTGCATGTGTTAAATGGATTGTGTGGTGGTGGGGAATAACCTGCTATAAAGACCACCTACCTGCCTTTAGAGACCATTTTCTTCAAATTGTATTTAAACCTCTAGTAACCGAGTTTTTGCAGACGACATATTCCAAAGGTTATATCTCTGAACCTGATAAGTATTTTGAAAACAATTGAACTGAAAGTTGTTGTTGGCTGAGCTGCCAACAACTTTCAGTCAAATTGTTTTCAAAATATTCAACAAGTCAAGAGCTTTTGAAAATTGAAATTATTGGTTGCACTGGCTTGCAGCAGTGAGACAGTTAAGAAACCAGCTGTTGTTAGCACTGATATCATCTATTTTCACTTAAACATTGTTCAAAATCACGAATGCAAAAAAAGCCAGTCCAGAGATTGTTGTCAGTATCTCGAAAACTAAATCATTTGACTAAAAGTCATTGGAAGTGACACTGAAGGATGTAAAACTTAAGTAAGATTAGTTGAAATGCCAATGTTCCAGGTGAGCGATACAGGCCCATTGGGCATCTTGTTAAGTTTTTAAACCTATGTAATTCTCAGTAATTATTGATTTTATTCTAAATCAAAACACATAGCTGTTCGTTTTGTTGTCACACGAACTGCACCTGGATATTTATCCACCTCAATCAAATATGGCAATCACCTGACCCTGATATGTGTCAACATATTTAGAAATATTTACGTCGTACAAGGAACCTTGATCAGAGATATAAAGTCTATCTCAATATATCTATCAGATTTATAGAAGAATATAGTCTAAATATCAATTTATTCACCTAGAATGTTATTTCGTCAAAATCTCATGAAGGATCAACATGTAGGCCCAGGCATATATTTGAACTGTCTGCCTGCTGAGTTCCTGCAGACTACATTTTCCATGTGGTTTAAGTCTGACTATGCTAATATTTTGAAAACAATTTAAGTGAAAGTTGTTGGTGGCTAAATATTAAGCAACTCCAGCGTTCTTGTCCATTGAAAGTATTGTCTGGTGGATCACAGCATTTAAGTTTAACTCTTCAGCCTCATTTACAACAGATTGAAATTCCAGTGATGATAACATGTACTTAGTTTGTGATCTTATTACTGGTACATTTTAAATATCGGATGTCAATTTTCAAGGTCAGTGTCAAATACTATATTAAATAAATAAATTTTGGGGGAATACATTCTTCACCGACTAATTTTAGCATTGATATTAATTACAAATATTTCACTCTGGTTACTAGGTTTCCTACACAATATCATGGACGAAGCTGGGTGGAGCTCTACCGAGTCGCGCTATCGATCAGAATGGTGTGCTATTCATCTCACAAGTCAGAGATACAGATGCGGGTACATATGTCTGTACTGGATCGAACATCTTTGGTGTATCAACCGACAGTGCAACTCTCAGCATCGAAAGTAAGTTATAAAGGATGACAATGGTGGAGTCCAGTTTATCCATCAATCACATGATGTCATGATCAACCACGTAACATGACACCATAGTCAATTACGTTATGAATGACATAGCTGTGTTCGTCATGAACGCATAGTTGATGACAGACTAAGCATTGTTGTACGAATTGTATGTATTTATGATTTAATAAACATGCTGCCAAATATTTTGAAAGTAATTTGACTGGGTGCTGTTACTGCCATAGGCAGCAACTGCACCCAGTCAAATTACTTTCAAAATATTTAACAGCTTACCTGTATAGTTTTCTGTCACTTGAAATTAGGAGAGTGCAAGGATTGATCTATCCTAACACCGGCAAAGTGTGGGTGGCGCCTAGCTAGGGATGTGCGTGGCAGACCTAAAGCTGGATTCCTCGATTGATGTCAAATAACCTTTTCATTTCAAATACATTCCAAATCTTAGCTCTTTAATGATCATATTTGGTCAATAAATTTTAGTCTTTGCTTAGTGATTGTTCATTTGCAGAATAGCAGAAAACTCTTTTTGAAAATTTACCAATCAATTATTGAGCCAGGCATTCCAGCGGTAAATTTCAAAAGTAGTCACCTCTTGGCTCTTCCTGCAAATGGATGTTCCTCAAAGCCAATGCAGCTTCACCCTGTAAAGGAAGATGGTTTTGTAGTTACGTCTGTGTGTGCGTGCGTGCATGCATGTTTTCATCCAGTGCTGTATCTCAGACTACGTTGATCCAATTGCCTCAAATTTTTTCCAATCAAAGAAATTCATCATAAACTAAGATTTTCAGATATCAGCCATTATCTGGATCAAAATCTCAAATCTAAATCAGATCAAATTGTGGATCTATGGATATATCGGAAACTAGTGGTCCGATTTGACTCAAGTTTTACCACAAAAATAGTGTCTCACTGTACACTAGGATTCCACAACTTTCAGCATGCTCCAAAACATTATAAATTTTTTTTTAAAAATGGGACAAATGGGAGAGTGATGGCCTGTAACCTCTGGTTTCTCTGGTTAATTACTTAAATACATATTAATTTGCCATGTACAAAAATGGTAAGATTCTATTGATCATTGATGCACATTGGTCAACAAGAATTCAACCTTATAATGATCTGCCATTGCTTAGTGAACACTGGTGTCTGCATTTCACATTTTAATCATTTAACTCACGAGTATGTTAAAGAAAGTTTTAGTTTTCTCATTGAAAATGTCCATTTTCAGACCAGGAGAAGAGAATTTTTGAAAATTAACCACTGGAAAGACTGGCTCGGTTATTGAGCCGGTCATTCCAATGGTCAATTTAAAAAAATAGTCTTCTCTTGGTCTGCAAATGGACATTCCTCAAGACCACTGCAGAAACCATTTTTGTCTGATATGAGTGTTAAAGTGTTACCACTCATCATGCACCAGTATTCAGATATCATTGGGGGGGTAACACTGGTTCTCATAAGCATCATTTGGAGGTACCTACCATCATATTGCAGCTTTGGGCTCAAAATGTTTTGCGAGGGATACATGGAGATTTAAAATGGTGTATTTTTAATATCATTAAACACTGGTTAGTGACTTCTAAATTCCAGCTTAGGATATCCTGATTTCAGAATAATGGTTTCAATGCACCCCCATATTTAGGTATCGTGTTGGACATAGTGTGACATGTCCCAGTGATAGGACATGGCAAGTGTAAAGATATGGAATTCTGAAAACAAAATATCATATAGCGTATATTGGGTAAATATTAGCTAGTTTCCTCGAAGCAAATGTAAGGAATTTTCTGATTCCAATCAGATTTTAATCGTAATGAGCAGGTTTTCCTTTAGCAACTTTGGTTTCCTGAAATTCAAAGCGAACACGTATTGGTGCTTAATTCTTCTGTTGTCAACAGCATCTCAATATGCTGAAATGTTACTCATATCAATTAACCATTTAACCCTTTAATGGCCAAATTTGGTTAAGAAAATTTTAATTTTCTCATAGAAAATGTCCGGTCGCAGACCAATAGACTATTTTTGAAAATTTACCACTGGAATGACTGCCTCGATTCTTGCGCCAGTCATTCCAGTGATAATTTGTCCAAAAAATTGTTTTCTCTTGGTCTACAAATGGACATTCGTCGAGACCAGTGGAGGTCAGTTTTGGCCAGCTTGACCATGAAAGGGTTAATGGTCAACATTTTTCAGAAAAATTATAATTCTTGCAAGCCAGAAAATGGAAATTTACAAAAATAGGTTGCTGTTATCCTAAGTTAACCCTCCTCCAAACCATGACAGAAGCCATTTTGGTTGCCTTGACAGTCCGTGGAATAATGGTTAACGAAATCTTTGGCTTAGCCAATGCCCATTTACAGGACAAGTGAAGACTATTTTTGAAAGCTCTCCAATGGAATGATTGACTTTATTATCAAGCCAGTTATTCCAGTGGTAAATTTTCTTTCTCAATTCACCTTTCCAGAGCTTCCATCCATCATATGAAATCATAATAAACTACATGATTTTTAGAATGATGTCATAATGAATGACATCATGAATGACGTTGATAAGTACGTAACGAATGCATATTTGAAGACGGTCTATGCGTTCTTGTACAAATTGTATGTCTTTACTATTTAATAAATATTCTGTTGAATATTTTAAAACTAATTTGACTGGGCGCTTTTGCTGTAGTAGGCAGCAACAGCACCCAGTCAAATTAGTTACAAAATATTCAACAGCTTTCCTGTATAGGTTTCAGGAAATTTATAGTGAGGGCATTCGGGGATCGATCAATCCCAACACGGCGAGGTGTGGGTGGAGCTTAGCTAGTGATGGGCGGGGCATAGTTAAAAATGGAAACGTCCATTGCAGAGGCCATTTTGACTGGCTTGCCCACTAAAGGGTTAAAGTTGATACAAGAAGTGTAAAATAATCATACCTTTCATGTATTGCACTCACAGCTACAACCTCGGCGCCAGAGGTCAGTATCGACCCACGGTATCAAACAGTCGAAGTAGGACAACCAGTTGAATTCCGTTGCATCGCTACTGGCATTCCTCAGCCAAGTGTGGAATGGACAAAGAGTGGAAGTGGACAACTAAGCCCTACGACGACTGTTGTTGATGGCGTTTTTAGAATTCCATCCGCTTCAAGATCTGATGAGGCTGAGTATTTTTGTAAGGCCAGTAACACAGAAGGAACAACGGATGTACGAACTATTCTCTATGTTACCGGAGGTAAGTTAGATATTTCACTTAGCTCTTATCACTCTGGTGTCAAAATTTTTAATTTTCAAATTAGATTAAAAGATGAACTGGTGTTCATTTTTCAACAAATTTGGTGGGAGATGGTGCTGTCGTAGACAGCAACATCTTCCACCAAAATGGTTGAAAAAAGTACTCGAGTGTCTTTGATATTGACACAGTAAAAGAGAAAATATTGACATCAGAGTGGTAAGGGTTAAGAATAACTTATTGGTACATGTGTCCAGAAAATGTGTATCTACCTGTGTGAAAAGATTTAATGGAGTATTCCAGTTTTAGCTATTCCCTGCTGATCCCTTGTTAAGCTCCATCCACTCTGCGCCTGTGTTGCGATTGATCAATCCTTGCGCTCCCTGAATCTCAATTTCCAAAAGAGTATACAGGTAACAGGTAAGCTGTTGAATATTTTGAAACTAATTTGACTACCATATTTCGCTTAATAGTAACCTAGGCTTCTATTAGGACAAAAGGTGTTCAATTTCCAACCAAACATCTCTGAGTAAGGGGGTGGGCTTATATTACAGAGTTTTCCCAAAAAAGTTCTAAAATTGATACCACGGAAATTCAACGTATTTTCTCCCGTAAAAATTCCCACCGCCTACGCCTATGTTTAATGTATACCTCAAAACATCACCGGGGAAGTGAAATTATTTGATTTAAGCGCCTAAATATTGCGTATCCTTTAATAAAGCTCGTTTATTACATCAAAATTAATCCACAATTTGATATAAAATGGCGTCGCGAAAAAAACCAAATCATGTGATTCGCCTCCAATTGAAGAGTTTATTTTAGAGCGAGTACTTGGATATAAATATTCTCGAATCGGGGACTCGGAACTCGGGAATATCTATATATTATCATTGCGTGAAAGGAACTGAGTGTTATACTGATATATTGATAAACTCCCGTTAGCGTATAATATCTTGCGAGAACATGATGCCTCTCATATCAAGAACCGCTGGCTCACCAACTTAAGAAGCTGGCTATATTGTCGTTCATAATAATTCAATTTGGATCATGTAATGTTGATCAGCGTTACAAAATTGATGCTCATTTTCTCCCGTCCTTGTTGTTTGGTACATAAATTTGGTCTTAAAATATATTTATAAGGAAGGTATTTAATCACGCCAAGACTGTTTTACGCGCATTTTGACTACAAAAGTGTGGAATAAACTTTATTATATCTTGAACATACCTTGAGTATTAACCTAAGAGGCGGTAGAGATTTACAAATCTGAGGCCTGTATTGACTTCTAGCGAGGCCAGGAATGTATCAGGGCAGAGATCGGTCTGAAGTAGACACACCCTGTGACATGATTGTTGTTATTATACACGCTATTCTTACAAATTTGTTCTTAAGAAAAATTTTCCTATACAGTCTGCTGAGTTAGGGGGAGGGCTTCTAATACAGAGTTTTGCCATTTTGAAACTGCTAAGAAATCATTAGAGCTCATATGTCAAAGTTAGGGGGTGGGCTTCTATTAGATCATAGGCTACAATTAGGCGAAATATGGTAGGTGCTGTTGCTGTCTATGGCAGGAACAGTGTCCAGTCAAATTTGTTTCAAAATATTCAACAGCAAGTTTATTAAATAGTAAAGACAAAATTCGTACAGCAATGCTTAGTCCGTCATCAATTAAGCATTCGTGTTGAACTTAGCTATGACATTCATGACATAATTGATTATGATGTCATTCTATACATCACGTAATTGATTATGACATCATTCTACACGTCATGTAGTTGATTATGACATAAGTTGGATGGATAAACTGGAATCCTCCATTAAGCCTGGCCTCATATTTCCAGTGCTAATACTTCTGTGATAGCTGTGTTTAGGATAGATTGACATTGTATATGATAGATTTGGCGATGTATATGATAGGTTTGGCGATGCATATGATAAGTTTGATGATGTATATGATAGGTTTGGCGATGCAAATGATAGGTTTGGCAATGCATATCATAGGTTTGGCGATGTATATGATGGGTTTGGCGATGTATATGATAGGTTTGGCGATGTATATGATAGGTTTAACGATGCATAGGATAGGTTTGATGATGTATATGATAGGTTTGGCGATGTATATGATACGTTTGGCGATGCATATGATAGATTTGGTGATGTATATGATAGGTTTGACGATGTATATGATAGGTTTGGCGATGTATATGATAGGTTTGACGATGTATATGATAGGTTTGGCGATGTATATGATAGGTTTGACGATGTATATGATAGGTTTGGCGATGTATATGATGGGTTTGGTGATGTATATGATAGGTTTGGCGATGTATATGATAGGTTTGGCGATGTATATGATAGGTTTGACGATGTATAGGATAGGTTTGGCGATGTATATGATAGGTTTGGCGATGCATATGATAGATTTGGTGATGTATATGATAGGTTTGACGATGCATATGATAAGTTTGACGATGTATATGATAGGTTTGGCGATGTATATGATAGGTTTGGCAATGCATATCATAGGTTTGGCGATGCATATGATAGGTTTAGCAATGTATATGATAGGTTTGGCAATGTATATGATATATTTGGTGATGTATATGATAGGTTTAGCAATGTATATGATAGGTTTAGCGATGTATATGATAGGTTTGGCGATGCATATGATAGGTTTAGCGATGTATGTGATAGATTTGGCGATGTATAGTGAAGGTTTGGATTTATATGATAGGTTTGGCAATGTATATATGCAGACACAACTGTCAATCAAGTATGAACATATTATAAATAATTTAATTCTGTTATGCCTACAAGAAAAACTGGTTTAACTACCGCCCTGATCACAAAAGACCACCATAAACCAACAGGAACGGAACATACCTGTGCTCATCCTCAAACTACACCCCAGCCACAACCTATTGAGATACCATCTGTTCCATAAATTCATTATCGGAGAAACAAACAAGTACCCAAGTACAGTACATCTCTGAAATAACTTCATATGTTTCCAAAACAAAATTAAACGTACTATTGAATATTTTGAACATACCTTAGGCAGCAATGTCTTTCAATCCAGATATGTTCAAAATATTCAATAGAACATTTCTTATATCGTGTTTAACATTATAGTATCTAACATGTCACTGTTGTTGTTTTGGATACATGTGTACTTATGAGCTGTACAAAGGTGGGTGACATCAGGACACATCCTGCATGAATGCTCCACCATTGTCATAATGAGACACTTGGCCAACTGGATATGCTGAATATTTTGAAAACAATTAGACTGAAAGTTGTTGGCGGCTCAACCACCTACAACTTTCAGTCAAATTATTTTCAAAATATTCCGGGGGTCCAGAGATATTGCCTATTGAGATTATTGTCTGGTTGCTTGCAGCAATCAGATAGTTAAAGGAGTGAACAAAGAAGAAGCTATTCTCTTTTGGTAATTTAACAGACACTAATGTGTACGGCGTTGCAGTAACACCCATGAAAGCTTACAATCCTGTCTATTGTATTTTACATGTCTTTATATATTTCTCTGTTGACCGCCATTGAGTAGAACGAATAACCACATCTGGCTTTCACTACTTAATCTTTTAATGTTCAAGACAGCCTGAAATTATTCCTACTGTAGCCTTGAGAAATGCCCATTTGCAAACAAAGAGGCTATTTTTGGAAATTTACCAGTAAAATTACTGGCTCGATCACCATCTTGACTATGTGACTAGTTGACCTCACCGCTGCTGACATAGTTCAGTATATAGCAACTGCATACGTTCGTGTATCATAGGCTGGCTAACCCAGATGGTCTGCTGCATATATAGCCTCCAAAATGGGGTTTGGGGGGACACTATTCTCTTTTGGTAATTGAACAGACACAAATTTATATATTTTTATCTAAAATAAAATTGTATTGGCTCTTTTTTCAACTACATGTATGTAACGGAAGTCATGAGCACTCTATGATATTAACCATTTAAACCGTCAAATTCGTTCAAGAAAATTGGAATTTTCTCATAGAAAGTCAAATTTTCACACCATTCCAGTGACAAATTTCCAAAAATAAGCTCTGCAAATTGACATTTATCACAAGCACTGTAGAAAAACTGTTTTTTACCAACTTTAATATTAACTCTAACACTAATATCAGCCATAAATGGCTTCTACAGTGGTCTTGAAAAATGTCCATTTGCAGACCAAGAGAAGACTATTTTTTGAAAATTTACCACTGGAATGACTGGCTCGATAACCAAGCCAGTCATTTCAGTGGTAAATTTTCAAAAATAGTCTTCTCTTGGTCTGCGAATGGATATTGTTAATGAGAAAATTGAATTTTTAAAAACAAAATCAAGAGTTAGTGTTAATTTGTTGTTTTCTTTGCAGAAGACCCCCGGCCGGAGCCACAGATAGACATCATTATCCGCAGCACTCACGTCGTCGCCGTCATTGGCTCAGTAGCTCGATTTGAGTGCTCAGCCGGAGAGGATATACAGCTTGTGTGGACACGACATAGTGCTCCTCTGCCTCCAGGTATTTTGCGCGAACATTTGTCCATCCTATATGTCATTGTCTACACTTTTACCCATGGCCATCGCCCACTGCAGTCATTCGTTTGAACTTTGAAAGCTGACCACATATATAAAAAGCATTTAGACATTGAATCCTTGCTTTATTTTTACACTCACTGCAACAGTTCAGAGTATGCCTAAAATACGATCGACACAAATCATTTCAGACGTATGTGGTTTCCTGGTGAATTCCATTCTTGTGAGCATACATCGCGTGGAAAATCTTTAATGTGGCGCAGTATGCCTCTGTTCCATTGACCCAAATTTCTGTATTTTTGAAAATTTACACCTGTAATGACTGGCTCGATAAGCGAGCCAGTTAATCCAGTGGTAAATTTTCAAAGATGCTCTTCTATTCTAAGGAGAAATGTAAACTTTCTTGACCATTCTAGACCGGTAAATTGTCAACATAATTAACTTTCGGGCTAATTGTAGAAAAATATATTAATCGTTGTTTTTCATCCATTAGGCTCTAGACAAGAAGATGGCATATTGACCATCCCTGATGTCCAAGTACAGTACAGTGGACGTTACATCTGCACGGGTACAACTCCTACTGGTCAGACTGGTCGTCAAATTGCTACACTGGAAATTAAAGAAAATGTGATTCCTATTAGTAAGCTATATAGTTACCTTAATGTTGTGAACCATTATAATATGTAGGCATATGAGCTTCATACAAAAATGTTTTTGTCAATTTTAAGTTTTGCATTTAGTAAAATTTCTTAGTTTATATTTCAGGATTGGTTAATCCTATGGACCTTTCCAGTTTATCCATTGATCACATGATGTCATAATCAGTTATATGACATGCAGGATGACATCATAGTCAATGATGTCATAAATGATGTTGATAAGTTTATCACAAACGTTTAATTTAATGGTTTACATTTAATTCAGTGAAATGCTTGTTACCATATTTTGTTGTACGAATTGTATGTTTTTTACTATTTAATAAACATGCTGTTGAATATTTTGAAACTAATTTGACTGGCAGCAGCAGCAGCCAGTCAAATTAGTTTCATAATATTCAACAGCTTACCTGTATAGTTTTCTAGAAGTTAATAGACAGAACATTCAGGGATCGATGCATCCCAACAGGAGCGAGGTGTGGGTGGAGCTTAGTTAGAGATGGGCGCGGCATAGCTAAAACCCAATTCCTCCATTCAGGGTATATTTCAAGATTAGTTGACCATATCAGAAAAAATAGGATACATCGGTTGGTGTGATGTCAGGAAGCGTCATGATGAATCTGAGGTCACAAGTTCAAAGGTCAAGGTCAATGTGACCTTGGTAGTGACCTTGGTACAAAACTGATCAGTCAATGTTAACTTCCCTGTTTATATGTCATGATTGGTTAACCCTATTGGAATTAACCTTGGATACATAGTTCCATACGCTGTTATTAATCACCATGATGACGCTGAAGTTACAAGGTCAAAGGTGAAGGTCACAGATCTCTGACGCTTACCGACTATGAGGAGGCCAGAAGAGACATTAATTTACATTTAATTCAGTGAAATGCTTGTTACCATATTAATTCTATCTACACTATCTTTCCAGAGGAGCGACCTACCGCACGAGTCGATCCAGAGAAGCAGACCGTTCAGCAAGATACCACTGGAACATTGCACTGTATTGTGACAGGTATTCCACAGCCAACAATTACCTGGTCAAAGGCACGAGGACAACTCAGCGATAATCACCAGGTGAGGTTGACGTTATTAGATTGGTAAAAGAATTATCAATGTATGGAGTTTTAATTAATTAAATTCCTTAACCCGTTCACCAATTCCGCGTATCTCGATCTCTGGGCAGACGAACCAAAATGTTGGTGAATATTTTGAAATTAATATCACAGGAATACATTGCTGCCTTAGGCATCAATGGCTTCCAGTCATATTAGTTTCAAAATATTTAACAGAATATGCTATACACAGTTTAAGAATTTACTTTTTCAGGGATTTGTTGTTGAAAGAGTTAACCCTAAGATGACTGAATTTGCAAACTACTTACAAACTAACAGAATTTCTAACATTCAGTGCTAAAGTTTAACCCCTTAACACTCATATCAGCCAAAAACGGCTTCTGCAGTGGTCAAGCGAAATGTCAATATGCAGATCAAAAGAAGAGGAAAACAAAAAAAATTTACCACGAATGACTGGCTCGATAACTGAGTCAGTTATTCCAGTGGTAACTTTTTCAAAAATAGTCTTCTCTTTGTCTGCAAATGAACATTTTCTATGAGAAAATTGAGATTTTCTTGTATAAATTCAAAGGTTAAAGGGTTAATCCATTATATTCTAATGATTAGAACAGGTATTTACTATAACTTACCTCAATCAAAAACCTATGCTTATTATTTCTCGCCAATTTTCAATCTCAGGTTGATGGTAACATTTTGCGTATCACCAAAGCGACGATGCAGGATCGTGGTGTTTACGTTTGCCGAGCAGAAAATGTTGCCGGGCAGGCACAGTCATATGGAATCGTTGAAGTTGAACGTAAGTTAAGGGTATGAATCTACGCTATCATAATTTTATACATACATAATATATAATGCATTATCCAGAATTTTATCAAAATCAGAATTTTATTTTTAGCTGAATTACTTGAAAACGTCTTTAAATTGGGGATAAAGTGATCTGATTATTGATCTTTTTTCTTCATGACAGGTCGTGAGAGACCAGAAATTGAAATATACCCTAAAGCATCTCAGACTATTGAAGCAGGTGGAAGCGCCCTCTTCCAGTGTCGTGTCACTGCCGGAATCCCATCACCAACTAGCCAATGGAAGAGGTGAGTGATAGATACGGAAACCTACTTGCGAGAGCACCACCTCACACATTGATGGAACTACCGACCTGTCTTGAATGGCGGTTAATATGACTTCACATTTTTAGTGTATATTATCACTATTAGCTCAAAGACTACTTATCTTGAAGAACTACAGTATTCTGGTGACCAAGATGCTGTAATTAATGGCTCTGATCTGTTGCTCAAGTATATGACATCATAATCAATGGAGAATTCCAGTTTATCCATCCATCGTATGACATCATAATCAAATACGTCACATGTTAGTTTGCATCACAAAAAATGACAGATTTTTGTTGTAAACATTTCTCACAAAAGTTTATGAATTGTGTGCCTTTGTAGGATTTACAATTTAATACACATTTTAATGAATGTTTTGAAACTAATTTGACTTCCATTGTCAGCAACAGCTCAAATTAGCTTTGAAATATTCAAGAGCTAACCTCTATAGTTACCTTGAAATTTAGATTCTGGAATGCCAGGTTTGAAAGTTTCAAATCGATTCCAACACACATAAAGAGTAGGCGGAGCTTAACAAGAAATGGGTGGGCCATAGATAGAGATGGCTCCCACTATTGGAGACCACGTCTCTTTATTAGCTCACCTGGCCTGAAAGGCCAAGTGAGCTTATGCCGTGGGAGACCGTCCGTCGTCCGTCCATCCGTTGTCCATCGTCCGTCGTCTGTCATCCGTCGTCCATCAACTTTTCATTTAAACGACTTCTCAAGAACCACTGGGCCAATTTCAATTATATTTGGCAGGAAGCATCCTTAGGGCATCGGGATCCAAGTTTGCTCAAACGAACCAGATCGGCCAATTTGCCCGGTGGTCATCTTGGATGTAGGCCGATTTTAGGAAACATCTTTAAAAATCTTCTCCGAAACCGCTTAGGGGATTGATGCAAATCGCATGAAATATGATCTATGACAAGAGCTGAACCAAGTTTGTTCAAGGGAACTTGATTGGTCAAATGGTTTGGTGGTCACCTTGGTTGACCTAGTTGTAGCGAAAATGACTTCTCCAGAATCGCTGAAGGGATCGGGCCAAAATTTGACAAATATGATTATGGCCTAAAGGCCATTAAAGTTTATTCAAGAGATGTTGATCCATAAAAAAACATGGCCGGTTTGGGCCAATCAAAATATAGCATGTTTGGCGGCCATATTTGATTTTTTTATTTGAGGGATTTTGAGGCCCAAATTGGTTTTGTATGTGTTTTGGTGTATTCTGAGCTCAGATTTGAAATTTTCGAAACTGTTGATAAATGGTTTGCCACCCATCTGGGATCTTTTTCCGGCCAAAGGCTCCCATACTAAAGCAATGGGAAATTTAAAATGTTTTCTTCTGGAGAACTACCTGGCCGATTTCAATTATGTTTGGCAGGAAGCATCCTTAGGGTGTAGAAATTCAAGTTTGTTCAAACAAAGCCGATCGGCCAATTGGGCCGGTGGCCATCTTGGATTTTGTCCGATTTTTTGAAACGTCTTAAAATCTCCGAAGCCGCTTATGGGATTGATGCATACCTGATGAAATATGATTTAGGGCAAGAGCTGAACCAAGTTTGTTCAAAGGAACTTGATTGGTCAAATGTAGCGAAAACGACTTCTCCAGAACCGCTGAAGGGATCGGGCCGAAATTTGGCAGATTTGATTAGGGACTAAGGGCCATCGAAGTTTGATCAAGGGAAGTTGATCCATAAATAAACCTGGATACCATGTGCCAATCAAAATATAGCATATTTGGTGTCCATATTTTATTTTTTTATTAGATGGATTTTGAGGCCGAAATTGGTTTTATATGTGTTTTTAGGTATTCTGATCTCAAATTTGCAATTTTTGAAACTGTCGGATAACTGGTTTTGTGGCCATCTTGTTGATAAAGAGCATTCTAGTTGAAATGCCTATGGTCCAGGGGAGCGATACAGGGCCTCTTGTTGAGAACATTTTGGTAGTCCTGTTGTTGGTGAGTGAAGAGAGGTTTGCAGCCCTCGAAATTCGGCACAGCAATCAGCAAAGCTGTGGAAAAGTTAATTTGCCACAGCAAATATTTGCCATGGAAGAAAATTACAGGTCTTGTAGTAACTTAGCTACATATAAAATGTTACTCACCCAACAGAGGTCTTGAATCGGCCCGTGGAACCAGCGGCAGGTGCTCGCGTTTCAAGTTCCAAGGTACGACTGCCGGGCATCTGTAGAAATGGCGGGAATCAGCTAGCTCGGCAGCCGCGAAATGCGAACTCCAGGATTGCGCGATACCACCAGCACCACACTCTCCCCCATTTTTAAAATCATGGTTATGTAATCAAAAATTTTATCTAAAAATCGCAAATCTTAAAAAATTTACACACCATAAAAACACACACAGGCATTGACGCTCAACTGCTAAAGGAAGGATTAGAATATTTTTTAAAAATAATTCTCAAAAATAATACAAAGAAAACGCCAAAGTTTTGACCATGATAGATGTCCATCTGTCCAGACATAACGGCATAAGACAGATGGATAGATCAACAGCTACCGGACGAGGGCCATGTTACAGATTTTAAAATAGCATAGCATCCTTAATTTAAATTAAGGACAGTGGTTTTCCACCACAGCAGAAAACTGACAGAATTGACGGAATTGCTGAATTGATAAAGAAGTAATAAAAATAATCTCACATGAATTTAGTGGAAGTGTTATCTGAAATTAACATATGTGAGATTCGAGGAAAACCTATGAATATTGCATATTTTTAATTTTAGTGAACAATTTTAACCTTAACATTTATGATATACCTCTTACATGTATATAATTGAATGGATCTGAATCCACAAATTTAGGAAATCCAGAAAACCACTATCCCTATCACAATAAAGATATCTGAATGAAGCTAAAACAGAACGGATAATACAGCAGAATAAAGAAACATGCTTTTGCGTTATGACTAACGCGTCAATTACTTTACGCATTATAAAGTGGTAAGCGCAAGAAATGCATCTGCACGATTTATGCAGTCTTTGCTAAATGCATATTATAAATATGCTGTCATATGCAGGACTTCTGTATTATAGAGTAATGCACATTATAAATATGCATGAGTCATGCATTATAGAGTAATAATGCATCATTGCATCAAATTAACATGTAATTGTTACACGTTTAATAGAGAAAATATATAGATATGACATATATATATATAATATTAACCTAATATAAAATATCTGAACTGACCTGATGTAGAATTAATATATCTGGGCTATCCTATAAAATATCTGTGCTGACCTAATAAAACTATATATAATATATTTGAGCTACCCTATAAAATATCTTAGCTGACAAATGTAGAACTGCCATTGAATAGCTAACCTAAACTGAAGTTCACTATACATAGATGAGTTTGCATCATAACATATGATGCATATACTTATAAAAAGCGTGCACATGGATTTAATTCATATATACATAAACAGAGAGCATTATTATGACTACACGTCATGACGGACAATAAATACAGTTAACAATACAATGCGTATGATTAATGCGTAACAATTTACACATCATTTGACAACGCATATTTGTAATGCGTGATCAAGAAATGTGTAAATATAACCATGCATTACTACGCGCAATTATTCACGCGTCATTTGAAAAACGTGTAACTATAATAACACGTTCTGTGAGTCATACAGCGATGGACCCCTGTTGGTTTTTGGTATCTCAAGGAGTATAATTGCTGGAAAAAGCCACCATGTGCTTATGTGTCCAACATATATGCTTATGTTCTGACAACTTTTTATAAATAATAAATGGACCAGTCCAAGGAGGTTGTAGTTTACTGGACTGACCTATTTTAGTTGCAGAATTAGCAGGATAAACTACATCTCCAACATGATAGGCATGCTCATGCAAACGTAGATCATACTCTTTTTTTCTGGCGCTTCTGCCCCATTTTAAGGTTATCCCGTGCTATCTCATGAGTTTCGTGCAACATTTGCTGTAACTGTTGGACGAAGTCACTGGCATCTGAAGGGGCATCCTCTGTAATCGCAGACACAGGGCATTTGCACATTATGACCCAATCTTTCTGTTTGTCATGCTCTTGCAGGTAACACCGTATACACTGCAAGACAGTATGGTTTATACATTCAATCTGTCCATTCGAACATGGTCTATAAGCTGTGGTGCGTGTTTTTGAAATCTCCAGTAGATGGTACAGTTCCTTAAATAGACTGCTCGCAAAGTTACGACCCTGGTCAGTGTGTAAGAAATATGAACAGCCAAATGTGGTGACAAAACGCTCCACATACGTTTTGGCTACCAGTTCTGCCCCTTGTTCAGGGAGCGCATAGCACTCAACCCATTTAGTGAACTGATCTATGATCTTCAACACATATCTGTTTCCCAGTGCAGATGTGATAAAGGGGCCCAAAATGTCCATATGTACCCGTTCCAAGGAGAAACCAGCATGGAACTCGCCCAGAGCAGCTCTAGGTCGGATGGAAGCTTTTTTGCTACAGCTACAAATCCGACAGGATTTCACATATGCCACCACATCACGAGAGTATCCGTGCCAGATATATTTAGCCTTCACTCTCTCTAATGTCTTCTGCTCACCCATGTGACTGGCAAGCTTGGAATCATGACAGTTTTCCAAAACCAGCTTCTGGAGAGACTTTGGAACTACCAGCAGATTCCGTGTGGTATTTGCTTCTACCCAGAGGTAGTGCAAAATGCTATTGACAAAAATCAATTGATCACAATGAGCCCACCAAAACTTGACAGCTGGACTAGCTAAAGATAGCTCCACGTGAGGTGTGTGTGACTGCTCAATCCATAATAAAACTGTCTTCAGATCAGGATCCAGTGACCTTCCGATAACCTGGTCCGTTTGGGGGACACCATCCATCAGTCCATCGGGATCGTCGCTGTCTGTGTCGCTGTCTGATAGGTCATTATTACTCAGTTGAAGGGCCCTTATGGTTTGAAAAGCCAAAGGAATTACATCATCAACATCTTGTTCAAATTGAGACCATTGCTGCTGAAGCTTGGTACAATATTTGCACCCACCACATGGTAATGAACTAAGAGATTGGCCAGCTTTATAACAGTGACAAGGTGAAGAATCGCTTGGAACTCATGATAGACCATCAGTATTAGAGTGCTGTTTACCGGGCCTGTACTGCTTCGTCATATTATATTGGGACATTTCTTCTAGCCATCTAGCTAGTTGTCCTTCGATGTGCTTGAAACTGAGCAGCCACGTGAGACTGTGATGGTCAGTCCACACAATAAATGACCGTCCTAGCAAGTACATATGGTACTGCCTAGTAAATGCTACCAGGGCTAGCAACTCTTTGCACATAACACAATATTTACACTGAGCCGGTGTGAATGTTCGGCTCGCAAAACCAATAAGCACCTCTTTCCCGTTCTGAATTTGGGATAGCTCTGCACCAATAGCAGCCGCTGAAGCATCAGTATCCAGTATGAAGGTACCATCCGGTGTCGGATAACCCAACACTGCAGGGTTGGCCATAGCACCCTGAAGTGTTTTGAAAGCTACCTGTTGCTCTAGAGTCCAGTCATACTCTACTTTGGAACTGGTAAGTGCAGAGAGAGGAGCAGAAATACCAGCAAAACCCTGTATGTGGTAATTCATGAACCCTAGGAAAGATTCCAGCTCTTTCCTGGTCTTAGGAACTGGCCAATTAGCGATGCTTTCCATATTGTTTGGCTTAACAGTGATTCCCTTATCACTCACCAACTTACCTAAGAAACAGAGTTCTGTATGAAACAAATTACACTTCTTAGGTTTTAATTTAAGGTAGTGCGACAGGAATCGGGAAAGGACAGCTTTCAAGTTGGTCATATGACTGTCAAAGTCAGTCCTTGTCACTACCACATTATCTAAATATGCAAGACACTTGCACCAGTTAAGACCTTGCAACACCAGCTGAACGACCCTCTGAAAGGTAGCCGGGCTGTTGCACGTACCAAATGGCATCCGGACAAATTCAAAGAGCCCATATCTTGTGATAAATGCGAGCTTGTGGCGGTCCTCTGGTTCAACCTCGACCTGCCAATATCCGGCTGCCATATCAAGTGTGCTGATGAACTTAGCACCACCAAGTGCATCCAGACATGTCTCAATGTTTGGTAGGGGGTAAAGGTCTTTGCGAGTTACTGTCCAGAACTCGAAAATCAACGCAGTACTGCACGGTACCGTCTTTCTTCCGAACTAATACCGGGGCTGACGACCACTCAGATTTTGACGGAACTATGATACCTTTCTCTAACATTTCTGGAAGCTGTTTCTCTTCCTCATTCTCAAAACCAAGAGGAGTTCGTCTAAGTTTAGAATGAACAGGTTGTGCATTACCTGTGTCAACCTTATGTCTTATCCCCTTGAACAAACCTAAATCAAGATCATCTTTTGCAAATGCATCCTGAGACTCGATTAACATGGATTTAACTTGCAAATACTGCGTCTCCGATACACTCGATGTTGACCTCTCATACAGATCCTGTAAGAACACAGGGATGTCCACCTCAGTGGCTCTAGAAGTCTGTAAACCGTCCTTGTTTATGGGGTTACCAGCAAGTTGAAATTCTGTTCTAGGGTCTAAAACCTCAATTTCTGTGACAATACCAAGGTTGTGGTCTTGTTCCAGAGTAATATATTGGGCTGACAGGTTCCTTAACAAAATAGGAATCTGCGGATCTTTGGCAGTGGCCACTGTATGAGGCGTTACCAGACCCTCCAGTTTAGATGAGGGCTGGGGTACAACATCATTCTGTACCTCCCGATCCAGAATGCCTGTGGTCTTCACGGCCTCAAAAGGACCAACGACCACTTTTTTCTTCAATGCTACCCGGGCTACTTGGGCTTCCTTCCCATGAGCTCTCAACATTGATGCTTGAACTGGTTCTCCATTAATTGTCAGACACAGTCTAGTCAGATCAATGGTGGCCTTGTGTGCCTTCAAGAAATCCAGGCCTAATATAATCGGACCATTAATATTAGCAAGAAGGACTGGCCAGATGAACATCATAGAGCCTAATGCAATTGTGACTGGCTCAACACTTTCCGCAGGGATAATATTGTCTCTACCTGCACCTTTCAATGAAAGAGACGCCAACTTCTTTAAAGGGTAAGGTAATTTATTTGCAAAGAAATTGGCAATTACTGTCACTTGTGCCGCAGTGTCCACTACTGCATCAATGGAAACACCATTTACTTTAATGGGAATGACTAGTGTCATAGGGTCATGATTAAACTCATACATGCAAACATCATATGATCGCACAGTCGAAGACCTCGGTGAAGCAGAAGGTGATGGCGACCGTGTACGCCTCGGCTCCGGACACTCATGGGAAAAATGGCCCTCTAAATTGCAATTAAAGCACTTTCCCGATCTGAGAGGAGGGGAAGGGGAATGCGATGGAACGACCTTCCCTCTTGGAGGAGACCGACCTGGCCCGAATTGACCAGATATAAGATTCAAAATCTACCTTCATCTCCGCCATATCCTTCCTAAGTCCTTCGACATCTTTCTCTAATTTATCTATCATGCTAGGAGCCGTTATGCCCCTCAACTGCTCAGGATTATCTGCCTCCATCAAACCAGAAGCATCGTCCGGAAAACAGACCTTTCGAACCTCGGGTCCTCGGGAACCCATGATCAATCTTTGATTATGGATAGCTGCATTGACCATTTGTACAGCCTCCTCTGATCTTTATCCATAGCTATCGGAGCGGCTCGTTTATGCTCAACACCCCGTAGGAATGCATCAATGGCAATTGTCTCGCCCAAACTCTCCGAAGCATCAGGGTAGGCATCTAAAGTGAGCTCCTGAATGATATCTGCAAATTCTTCTAAGAAGTTACCCTCTTGTCGAATGTCATGCATTTTTTTCCTGATGATGTGGGGCAGATCTTTCTTCCCGAATCGCAACCTTAATTTGTCGCATAAACTGAAGTAATCATTCTGGGGTTGCACAGAACAGATGCAGTAAAACTTTAAGGCCTTGTCCCTTAAAGCTGAGATGAGCATGTCCAATTTATATGTATCAGACCAATGATACCTTGAAGCAGTATGCTCAAACTGTGTGAAAAATGGTTTCCACTCACATTTTCCATCAAAAGTTGACATTTTAGGTGGAGGAGGACCATGAGAGTAGCTTCTACGACTGGGTGATGACATTCTAGAGTCATTGTATGAAGAGCCATCCAAGTAGGCTCTACTAACTGGTGATGACGTCCTAGTGTCATGGTGAGAAACTGATCACGACTCCCTCTTAGGTTCTGTAGGGGTATAAACCCCCCCTAGGAGCCAGGTTATCAACCTGGGTCTGATCACCCGTTTGTCGACTAGTTGAGTTAAGGAGTGCCTTATATTTGATACCTTGAGCTAGCAGTTCCATGTTCAGTCTAGCTACTTGCTCTTCCAGGGATTCTTCCTTTGGGTGCGAGTCGACCCCACCAACCGCGCCTTCGTCGTTGATGTCAAATATGATGTCCCCAGCATGGAGCAATCGTTCAAGGACTGTAGCTGGGGCAGGCAGATCAGGATCTGCCTTAATGTCGGCCAGAGATATGGAACCTCCTCTGGACTCATGGAAACTTACTATGCCAGCAGCTCAAATTTTACCAATATTATGGAGTGCACTAAGTTCCTCCATGGATGCAGTGTTAATACACAAAGGTTTCACCTGTTAATTTATACCACTCCATGGTCCTGCCCATACTGTGTCCGGGAATCACCATAGCCCCAGGTACCGAGTCAATTCCCAATCACAGTCAGATTCGTCTATTTTGCTGACTTCTCAAGCCGCATGTGTTTAAGCTGATAAAGTTTTGCAAATTTTAATGGAATTCACCGTGTTTGAAGTTATCCATTGCTGGCTTCATGGAAGGAAAGGGAAAGTCATCACAGGGGCAGGTTTCATCAAACTAGAATTTATACATTCGTGCCATAATGACTGTTTGAAATTTCCTTAAATCGTCACATTATTTTAAAATGGTAGCCATTGTTGGAGTCGTTCCATTACCCGTTAACTGTTTAATCTTATCCGGGTACTCGGTTAATTTCTCTTGTGACTTGGTTCCTTCCAAGATGGATGCGCCCATAGCCAAGATGGCGGTGCCCATGATTAACGTTTAGTTTTGGCTTGGCGTGTCTATGCACTCTGTTTTAGTCTGATATTTAGCTCTCGCTTCATTGTCGAGGGTGTTTGTAGCGATCAGTCTTTATTTCTTAGCTCTTTTAACGATTAGTTAATTTCCAAGCCGTGTTTATAAAATTTCACTAAAAAACCTTTCAAATATTTCCTGCCTAAAACTTGATTATCATTAATTTAAGAGAAAGTTAATGTTTTGTAAGTGATTTATATTATGATCAAGTAAATTGTGCATGTTGCTTGTCATCATATTATTATGTGCAGCGTTTTAATTCGTATTCTGTGTTCGCAGAAAGTGAAGGGGCAAGGCAAGGCCCCTCCTGACATGCTCTGTCAGCACTGCAACCGCTTCATGAAACGGAAGTTCTCTGGTCATCACTGTGTTGCCTGTGCAAAGTGCAAGGTTGGAAGTCCATGTGATGTATGTGCGAAGTGGTCGTCGGAGTTGGTGGTGGAGTTCGATCGTGATCAGCATGCACATTTGGAGAGGATCGTGAGGGACAAGGTGGCCAAAGTCGATCAGACATCAGTAAAAGGCCTTGAAGAGCGTCTGAACGAGCATATGGACTCGGCTTTGGGTGTTTGGGCAGCCCAATTCAAGGCGATGTTTGAGTCATTCCAGTCCACGATTCCGACGATGCAGGCTGGTGAAGGACTACCCATCGGTGGTCCGGCCAGTTCGGCGGAGGGACAAGCACCTGTCCTTCCTCCCGCTTTGGCTCAAGAGCCCACGGCAGAGGAGGAAGGTATCCTCCTGATGGAAGACTCTGGCATGCTGGAGCTTTCTCAGGTGGCAGATACCACCCACAGGTTTTGTACAGGTTTGCCAGCCGGGTGGAGATGTCGCCATTCCATCGGGCATCATTCACCCAGAATTTGCTCAGGCCACGTTGCCGTTGGAGCCATGTTTTATGGCTCCCATTGGCATCACGGAGGTGGTTATGACGGCTCCTCTCGGAGTTCCATCTCCTACTGTAGTAGCGGCTGTAGTCCTGGCTCCCATGTTGGAGCCGATGGATTGCAGTGAATCCGTATCTGGCGATTCGCTATCTACTGGAGCCACAAGTAGTCAGGCTATGGATCCACTGAAGTTTGGTCCGTAGCTCTCGGCATGGATCGTCGGTGGCTTACTCATCCAAGGGTGAAAAGGATGATGAGAATATTAGTCCTTTGATGGACGAATCCTCCTTTTGCACCGAGGCTGAATGGGTGCAGGTCCTTGGCTGGCTGTCCGACCATCTCTGGTTGGCATCGGTTCAAGGATCTCAGCGCGATCCGGCGATGGAGCGAATGTCAGAGCGTGCGGCTAGCACCCTGTCAAGTGGCTCTTCGGCCATGCCAACTCTGCCCATGGATTCCCAGACTTCCGACAAGTTGCAGCATATCATCTGGTTCAGCCAGATTATTCATTGCCCAAGGCTTCTAAGGGGATAAGGAGTAGGGTCCACTTTCCGGAGCAGGCCTATCATCAGTACGCTCGTGTTCCTCGGCTTTTAGCCATTCTCGACCCTTGGTTTCCCAGGCTAACAAAGATCCTTTCAATGAGTTGACTCTCATTGAGGATGCGGCAAGAGCAGCTATGGCTGCTCTCTTGCATGGATGTACCATCTTACAGGGTATGCTGACCTGTGTGGCGGAAGGTTGGGAAGTGGTTCTCGATTGCATAGAACCAGGACCAGAGATGAGGGCTGCTTTATCTTCTGCACCTTTCATTGGTCTGGGCTTGTTTGGCGGCTCGACACGGCAAGCTCTTTCCAATGGTCGCAGAGCAAGAAGTAGGCGGCCACTCATGGAAGTCGATGAAGACGACTCAGCTGCAGCAGTCCTACAAGCATCATCGGCAAGAGAAACAGAGGCAGCGCCAGAGATCGCCCTTTCGCCGCGAGGTGACCGGGGGGGTGGGGGGGCGGGGGGTGGTGGTGGTCCTGACATGTTTCCGGTGAGACCCATTCCAGTGGCGCCAGGAACGTAGGGAGTCAAGAATCTTCACCCAAACATATTAGCGTCTTATCGTGCAACATCGACCGCGAGCTATGTGCAGATTCCTACTTCTCAACCCAGTGGGAACAGGGCATGCAAGATTGTTTAGTCTGTCATTGGCTAAGAAACGGCCTGTGAACCAGACTGGCTCATCCGTCAATCGTTAGTTCCGTTAACATCGACTCCAGTATGGACTCCCGTTCCAAGGGAATCTGATCGTCTAGATGCCATTTGCTCAGAAATCTTAGATCTTCAGCAGAAGAATGCAATTCATTTAGTCCACAATCAGTCCTCCCTGAGCTTCTATTCGATAATTTTCCTCGTTCTGAAATGCACCGGAGGTTGGAGACCGACTCAACCTCAAACTGCTGAACAAATTCCTTCTCTCACCAAAATTTCAGATGGAGACTCTGGCAACGGTGAGGACAGGGCTGAGAAAAGGCATGTGGGCAGTATCGATAGATCTGAAGGATGCATATTTTCATATTCCAATTTCAATTCCTTTTCAGAAATACCTTCACTTTGCGTTCCAAGACAATGTTTGGGAATTCAATGCATTACCGTTCGTTCTAACCACAGCACCGATGGTCTTCACCAAAGTGGTTCTCGCCATGACTTCTTTTCTTCGCTGGAGAAGTATAGCTGTTCATACTTACAAAGACAACTGGCTGCTGAAGGCGGGGGATCCAGTCACTCTGTGCAACAATCTTCAGGTAGTCCTGGCTTTATTAAAGGACCTAGGATGGATTGTGAATCTAGAGAAATCAGAATTGACTCCATCCCAGGAGTTTGTGTATCTGGGAATTCTTTTCAATCTCAGGGACAGTATAGCTTTTCCGGCAGAGAGCAGAGTCAAGAGTTTGATTGCAGTACTGGAGTAAGTTTCTCTAGGAGCCTATCTGACTGGGTGTCAATTCCTCAGAATACTGGGTTTACTAGTGTCTCTGGAAAAGGTGGTTCCTTATGCGGCACTCAGGCATAGGCCGATTCAGATGTACTTAATGTCATTCTGGTCCCAGAGAACGGATCCGTTATCTCTGAGGATTCCGGTAAAAGAACCATTATATTCCATCTTCAGTGGTGGTTATCAGAACTCTACAACATCCTCAACTGCAGATGTCCATCTTTACAGATGCATCGATGACGGGTTGGGGAGCAGTACTGGACGATCTGTCAGTGTCAGGGGAATGGGATCGGACCAATGCGCAGAAACACATCAATGTTCTCGAATTATTAGCGGTGGCATTAGCACTTCGAAAATTCGAGAACTTAATCCGAGACAAGACTGTCCTGGTAAGGACAGACAACTCAACAGTGGTGTCTTATTTGAACCGCCAAGGCAGGACGAGATCACCGGAGTTGGGTATGATGATATGGAACCTTCTGCTGTGGTGCCAAGAGAGGAATATTATTCTTCGGGCAGCACACATTCCAGGAAGATTGAACATCCTAGCAGATGTGCTCATTCGAAGAACGGTTTGCCATCCGATGGAATGGCAGCACAACCAATCAGTAGCGGAGGTTCTTTTCAAACATTGGGGCAAGCCAAATGTGGATCTATTTGCAATGAAAGGAAACGCAAAGATGGTCACATACGTGTCACCGATCCCGGACCCGCTAGCTTTAGCAGTAGACGCACTGACGATAAGTTGGAAGGTAATGTACGCGTATGTGTATCCTCCAACGATTCCCACCTCAAATGTTTTGGCAAAGATAAGAGAGGGCATATGCCAAGTACTACTGATCGCCCCTCATTGGCCATGCCGATCATGGTTTACGGATCTGCTGGATCTTATGGTCTGCAATCCAATCCCTCTTCCAGACAGAAGGGATCTGATCATTCAGAACAAAGGTCTGTATCGCCATGACAGACCGGAGATGTTCCAATTGACTGCATGGATGTTATCAAGCAGCGTGCAATTAAGCATGGCTTTTCTGAGCAAGCAGCAAAATTTCTCGCTTCTTCCAGAAGAGGGTCAACCACAAAGACATATAAATATAGAATCAACAAATTTGCAGAGTGGTGTAAGGGAAGAGATATTAATCCCTTTTCTGCATCTGTTCAACACGTAGCAGATTTTATCTGTCGTTTATACGAAGTTGACAAACTTGTACCTTCAACCCTAGCAGCATATAAGTCTGCATTAGCTTCAGTCATTCCCAATCTGGCCATTGTAGGAGTGGAGAATGACACTAAATGAAGTTATTAAAGGAATGAGCAATTTGCGACCTAGACAGCCAATTCCTATCACAGCATGAAATCTATCGCTTGTTCTACAGGTTTTAGGGCATGCTCCCTTTGAACCAATTAGATCTATAGATATTAAACTGTTAACTATTAAGTCAGTTTTCTTGGTTGCAGCAGCATCGGCGAGAAGGAGAAGCAAAATTCATGCGCTTTCTGCCGAACAAGACCGTTCTGTCATTACGGTTGAAGGGTTAAGACTACTCTCACGTCTTTGTTTCCTGGCGAAGAATCAGTCACTTATATATCCAGGACAGCCGATCAATTTGCCAAGTTTAATTAGACATGACCCAAACTTCTGCTTGGTGTCCTGTCAGATGTCTGAAAATGTATAAGAAACGTACTAAGGAGTGGAGAGATGACCCAAAATCTCTGTGGTTATGTCTCAAAGCTCCTCATCTTTGCTCCTCGAAAGATACTATTTCTCGTTGGATAGTCGATGCTATTCAGATGTCGCATAAAATTGCAACAGGAAAGCAGATTGATCGTGTGAACGCCCATCAAGTCCGAGCACTAGCAGCATCATCAGCCCTTTATCAGGGTGTCTCTTTAGAGGAGGTGATGCCTGTAGCACAATGGCATACCGAGTCGTCATTTACTGATTTCTACCTTCACGATATCTCCAGCACACCTAATCCGGTAGCCGTCGCCAATCTGTCGAGCCATAGCTAAAGCCACATCCGACCACTATTTCGCATACATCACAAGGTTCTTCCACATGCAAGTTTGGTGGCCATCTTGGATCATTTTCCCACCAAAAGCTCTGATGCTAAAGCAATGGGAAATTTAAAATGTCATCTTGAGAACTACTGGGTCGATTTCAATTATATTTGGGAGGAAGCATCCTTATGGTGTAGAGATTCAAGTTTGTTCAAACGAAGCTGATCCGCCAATTTGGCGGTGGCCATCTTGGATTTTGGTTGATTTTTATAAACGTCTTTAAAAATCTTCTCCGAAACCGCTTGGTGGATTGAAGGAAACCCAATAAAATATGATCCAGAGCAAGAGCTGAATCAAGTTTGTTCAAGGGAACTTGATTGGTCCCATGATTCGGCAGCCATCTAGGTTGACCTAGTTTTAGTGAAAACGACTTCTCCAGAACGGCGTAAGGGATCAGGCCGAAATTTGGCAGATATGTGTAGGGACTAAGGGCCATTAAAGTTTGTTCAAAGGAAGTTGATCCATAAAAAAACATGGCCACCGTGGGCCAATCAAAATATAGTGTGTTTGACAGCCATATTGGATTTTTTTTATTGAAATTGGTTTTATATATGTTTTTGATTATTATGATCTAAAGCAATGGGAAATTTAAAATGTCTCCTCGACAACTGCTAGGCCGATTTCAATTATATTTCGCAGGAAGCATCCTTAGGCGGGTAGAGAATTCAAGTTTGTTCAAACGAAGCCGATCGGCCATTTGGACGGTGGCCATCTTGGATTTTGGCCGATTTTTAGAAATGTCTTTAAAGATCTCCGAAACCAAGACTCGTGAAACATCATCTAGGGCAAAAGTCCAAATTTGTTTAATAGCCATCTTGGACGACCTAATTTTCGCAAAACAACTCCAGAACCTCTGCTTATAGCCAATCGCCTTTCAAGTTTAAATGCTTATGTTCCAGGTAAGCGATACAGGCCCCTTGGGCCTCTTGTTACTAATATTGGGATTTCAAAAGTTTCTGCTTTTGATTAAATACCTTTTAAATCTAACCTTTTTCTAAGGGGTGTAAGTATTTTTCAGTATTTTCAATGGTTTTCAATTATTTTCTTCAGTTGCCACTCTCGTCCCTGAAGTTAACACCTTTGAATCCTGGTATTCATATTTGTAAATATCTAAACATCGATTAGTATCAGGTAATTAACCCTTTACCTCTCAAGCCGGTAAAACAGCTTCTACATTGGTCTTGAGAAATGACCCTTTGCAGACCAAGAGACAACAATTTTTGACAATTTATCACTGGGATGACTGATGCGATAAACGGAGCCAGTGATTCCATGAATAAATGATCAATAATAGTCTTCTCTTGGGCTGGCGGAAAAGGGACATTTTCTATGATAAAATTGAAATTTTCCTGAACAAATTGGGGGGTTAAAGGTTTAACCCTTTAACACTCATATCAGCCAAAAACAGCTTCTGCAGTGGTCTTGAGAAATGTCCATTTGCAGACCAAGAGAAGAGTATTTTTGAAAACTTACCATTGGAATGACTGGCTCTGTTATCATGCCAGTCATTCCAATGGTAAATTTTCAAAAATACTCTTCTCTTTGTCTGCAAATGGACATTTGCTATGAGAAAATTTAAATTTTCTTGAATAAATTCAAGGGTTTAAGGGTTAAGCAGCTATCTATAAATATTAGAACATGAAATGACGATATACAACAATTTGGTTATTATTGTTTAATCTTACTTTCTAGAGCTGGTGATTTGCCGTTTACGAGTACCACAGAGATTATGACAGATAATGGTGTGATTCGCTTTATGCATGTTACCGGAGATGAGCAGGGCTCCTATATCTGTGAAGCTACCAATGAAGTGGGCACTGTCACCTCCACAGCTGTTCTTAATATTGAAGGTACTGCCAGACGATTCATGACACACTGGTCAATGTTCCTACCATTTAATGGTCAAGGTGGCCCAAACCAGCTTCTACAGTGAACTTGAGAGACACCCATTTTGCAGGCCGGGGCAAGAATATTTTTGATAATTTCCCACTGGAATGACTGACATGATAACAGAGTTCTGTCTTTCCAGTGGTACAGTTCTTTTCTCTTGGCCATTCACTATATAAAGAAAAAATATCAATTGCCTTGACCATTTAATCCTCAAATTTTTTCAAGAAAATATCAATTTGCAGACCAAGAGATGATTATTTCTGATTTTATCATTGGAATGACTGGCTGGGTTATGATAAACAATAGTCTTCACTTAGCCTGAAAATGTACATTCCTTACAATGACTGTGGAGGGTAGAATAAGCTGACAGGTAGAATCTATATGCAACTCTTGCAGCAGTAAAGGGTAACATATAACATTGTATAACAGTGCTATAGGAAATTTCCATGATTGACAACGCTGACAATTAAGATTAAACTGATGAATCTGACCTCTCGATCAAGTATATGACTAAACAGTTTTGTCACATGTGGGCTAACGTCACAATCAAATGCTTAACAAATGACGTAGTTTAATCCAATCAGGAACTTTGAATGGTCCATCAGTTGTACGAATTGTATGTGTTTACTATTTAATAAACATTCTGTTGAATATTTTGAAACTAATTTCACTAAATGCTGCCTTTGGCAGCAACAGCACCCTGTCAAATTAGTTTGAAAATATTCAACAATTCACCTTGAGCATGGGAAATCATGGTTCGAAGTACATAAATCGATGCCAACACGAGTAAAGCATGGGCGGAGTGTAGCTAGAAATTGGCGGAGCTTAGCTAGAGATGGGCAGGGCATAGTTAAAAGTGGATTCATCCATTAACTTTCATAAGAAAATATTGATCCGGAGCTCGTTCCATAAGAAAATCTTAACAGAGTTCTCTGCTAGAATAGCTGTGCAGAAACATGTTTCTCCTACGGAACGATACATTTTGTTAGAGTGCTCTGCTATTTCACGAAACATGTTTGGAGGTGACTCGCGAAAAACAAAACATATTTTTAATCTGTGATGTAATTGCATGCAAAACAACGTCATACATCACAGAGGCATATATTACATCGATGTAATTGCATGCAAAACAGCATCATGCGTCACAGAGGCATAAATTACATCATAAGCATCTCACGCAAAGGATGTTGGGATACCGGTTTTCACTTCAAGAGTATACTTACCTCCCTAACACTGTTTGATATTCCTAAATACCGACCTTCACTCAATAAACACTCAGATTAAAAAAGTTAGGTGACCCTACTGGGAAGGTAGTCAGATGACAGTCCGGCAGATGCCAGCCCCAACCTTGCGCATGCGCAGACTAGCACTTCCTCTTTTCCAACAAGAGATACATATGCTAGTTAAATTTTTTGCAAATTTTTCTGCTTGTCATGTCTTTACAAACTCAATTCCACATGATAACGATGTCTTCTCAACTACCTGGCCAGTAGGGCCACCTACCTTTTTTAATCTGAGTGTTTATTGAGTGAAAGTTAATATTTGGGAATATATCAAAGAGTGTTAGGGAGATAAGTATCAACTCTCTCATGAAAAAAGAAATCTGTGATTTCGTTTATTTTTTAGCAAACATCATTCTGTATAGAATAGTTCTGTTACAGAGCAACCTATTGAAACTATTTTTGCACCTACTGAACAAGGCTGGGTTAGCCGCAATTTATCAAGAAATAGCGGAATGTGCCACATTATTGAGCATGCACAGATGAATATACAGATGTAGTAGAGTATGGTGGATGAAAATAATGGCTTATTACTAAGTGACCATGACCTTTGACCAATTCAACCAAATGATAAAACACGCTTCATGTGGCCAGATAATGGTATTAAGCATTTTCAGGAAAACATGGGTCAGATGTAAACGAGGTTGAATGGACAAACATGCAGATACAAGTGAAACCATGCTTATCTCAAGCTTTTAAAGCGGGCATTTACAGGCTAAGAAAATTACAGTTTTTGAAGTTTCATCACTGGAATGACTGGCTCTGTTATCGAGCCAGTCATTCCAGTGGTAAAATTTTCAAAAATTGTATTGCCTAGGCCTGTAAATGGACATTCCACAAGACCATAGAAGAGGCTGGTTTTGGCCGGTATGACCATAAAAGGTTTAAGCTTTTAACTCTTTAACACTCAAACTGGCCAAAGCCAGCTTTTGCGGTAGTCTTGATATATGTCCATTTTCAGACCAAGAGAACTGAGGCAGGTGTTCCAGTGATAAATTTTTCAAATGTGTAACTGTTTACAATAGCACCTGTCTTGGGCAAAACCTTTCATGCAAATTTGCATAAATAATTTTTCAAATAACTCCAAAAATCGTAACATTGTGTAACGTATCTTGTAAAAACTACTAACTGTATCTGTTTTAGGTGGTCCTATAATCCGAATAACACCAGGCAGAAGTGTTCGTGCTCGGGAAGGAGAAACGGTCCAGATTGAATGTATTGGTGAAGGTAGTCCTACTCCATCTGTCTTCTGGACTGGTGGACCTGAAGTGCAGCCAGGTGTGGCAGCGAGGGCCGAACCGTCGATTCCAGAATTTGGTTCCGCAATCATGCGCCTAAACCGAGTGAGCCCACGGGATGCCGGGTATTATACATGTGTTGCTGAGAATGACGGTGGACGAGTTGAAGAACGAGTACAGCTTATTGGTAGGTATTGATTTATACATAAATCCCTAACAATGTATATTCTTTGCGATATAAAACTTAGTCTGTTGAATATTTTGAAATTAAGTTAACTGAAAGCTTCCAGTTAAATTAATTTCGAAATATTCAACAATTTTCCTGTATGGTAGCATTGAAAATGAGATTTTGGTGACTTCATCGGTGAAAGGGTTAAAGCATTAAAGCTGGGCAGTAGTGCTACAAGATTAAATACTGTTAACGAATAGACAGATCCATTTCTCGTTATGCCCCGCCCATTTCTAGCTCAACTCTGGCCGACTTCTTTCAGCGTATTGGAATCTATTTATACACTTTGAATCCTGACTTCCCAAAATCGCAATTTCAAGATAACTGTACAGGCAAGCTGTTGAATATTTTGAAACTAATTTAGCTGGCTGCTGTTGCTGCTTATCGCAGCAACAGCTCCCAGTCAAATTAGTTTCAACATATTCAACAGAATGTTTAGTAAATGTTTAGGACATAGAATTTGTACATTTGACAGACTTTAATGTTCATGACAGAGCTAGATACGTCACTGTATGTTGTAACATCAGCCTACATGTGATGTAATCAATTATTATGTCAGACACTTGAGTGACTGATCAAATCCTCTGATCCATCGAATCCAAACCACCATCTGGAGATGACAAAAAGAATGTCACTGGATCCATCAACTTCACACGATGGAACCTATATGAATCAATCAGGGTAGTGGCTTCCCGCTTATCCAACCACCAATTGGATTTTCCCAATGTTGTTATCATGGTAGATTCTTGTAACTACCATTGGAAAAATTGTTTCATTCATCTGAGACTTTGTGGTCTGGTAAACATATAGTTTGCATACAAGCGGCAGATCCTGTGAGCAATTCCAGTGACAGTATTCCCTAGCCAAGGTTACCTGTACAATGTGTATGTCCAGATTTAGTAAGATCACTGTAATGGGCTAACCGTTACCAACATCGTCTTAAATCTTCCTTTTGTATTTCAGTTGAGGAGATAATTTTCCCAGCTGATACTGGAGTCGGTATCGCGGGTCCAGAAAGGTTAAGCGTAGTTGAAGGACAAACACTAGAACTGAACTGCGCTGCAACAGGTAAGTCCACTATCATCACAAATATTTAACTTAGGCAGCAAAAGCACCCAGTCAAATTAGTTTCAAAATATTCAACCGCGTACCTGTGTATTTTTTTTGGAAATTGATAGTCAAGATGTTCAGAGGTCGATTGATCCCAACCCGAGTGACATGTTGGTGGAGCTTATCTAGAGGGGTCAGTGCCAAAACCAGAAAGCTCAATTTTGAAATTAGCCATTGTTGGTCGATTTGCTATGAATTTGAGGATGTTTATATTGAATTAATTTTTGCTTAGCGATGGAATTACATCTCACTACATCGAATTAGATGAAATGTAATTTATCGTATAAACAGAGGCTTTTAACCCATTCTATATTTAACAATATGAAGCCAGTTGTTATTGCAGCAAAGTAGTTTCATTGTATAAGAAAGTAATTTTATACTGACCAGTATACAGTCATCGTCGTGACATCGTATATCACTACGCCAAAGTTGAGTACTAGTGACATGCGTCACGGCATAGTAATACTACTTGGGACACCCTATACGAGAGGTGTTCAGTCTATTTTGTCACACATTTCAAATAAGTATTTAATCAACAATAATTTATCACAAAATAATTTCATTGCAGAAGATGTTCAATTTGAGACCCATGAGCATGATATATCAGTCTACAGCACTTAGGCCAAGAAGAAAGGGCTTTATTGATCACAGTTTGACTTAATGCCTTCCATTCGGTTTTGAGAGCACGTTTTAGACTGTTAAGACTTGTAACTTTCCGCTTCTGTAGACGGCGCTTGACAATCCCCCAGATACTAAAGTCCATAGGGGCAGCATCCGGCGACGTCAGCATCCATTCTTCAGGGCTAATGAATTTAACATTGTTCTGCTTTAAGTATGTTAAGCTCTTTTGTGCAGTATGAGAGGAGGCACTATCTTGGTGAAAAACCATGTCCTTCTGTTTGTTCCCTGGGAATAATTTGGGAACAGCATGTTTCAAAAAAGGCCTCAAAACATGTTTGATGTAATAATCAGCATTGATTTTCACATTCCGATTAATGAATTTAAGACTGTCACGTTTAACAAACTTTAACTTATCCATATCAATTTGTCCTTTCCTAACATAACAGACTCGCCGATTTCCGTAGCTTCCACCTAGATAAAACATAGCCTCATCTGTGGTGACAAAGTTTTTCCACTACCCCGCACACAGCTTCAGGTACAGCCTCCAGCTCCTCTTCCTCCTCTTTTCAACCTTCTCCAGGGATAGTTTAGGGATAGTTTATGAACCAAACATTTTTTTCTCAGTTTTGCCTTGATAACACTGTTTATGGTGTTATTTACGGATCCCAAACTAATTCCTAATAGATTGCTCATCTCACGTTGTGTCGGTGGGTTAATTCTTGCTATCATTTTCTTCACTTTGTCTATCACTTGTTTTGATACTACAGTTCGTCTTCTTCTGAATTTCAATGTAGCAGATTTTCCATGTGTTAGATTCGTCAATTGTCGTTCTTTTCCGATGTTATTCTTTACGCGATAAATGGTCCTCACACTGACACTGATATTTTCTTTCAAAAGTTCATTTCTGATCAGTGATGGCGTCATTCCCCTCCTCAAAAGATGGAGAATTATACCCTCCGCTCTCTCGCTTATTTTATGTCTTGGCATGTTGAAAACTTTTAACAAACTAAACTAGCATGTCGGTAAGCTCGTGGACTTTGTAAAAAGGTATTGTGAGTGAGACAATTGACCAAAAGTGTGCAGCAAGAAATCGTGCAATCTTGTGACAAAATAAACTGAACACCTCTCGTAGTACATAAAATTTTTTGGTCAATGAGTATTGTTAGTTATGTAAATAAATAAATAAAGTTTGATTAGTGCAAATCTTTTTTCTTAGTTCAAATTACAAGTACAATTTTTTTTCACAAAAAATATCCAATATGCTAGTTGTGATTAGCCGCCAATGATAATCATATACTAATGGAAGATCTAATGTTATTTGATGTCATATAATGTCATAGTCAGCTAAGCAGCGTGTAGGATGACGTCATAATCATTATGTCATAAATGATTCTATTTGGCCCGTCTAACTCTTAATAGTCTGACACGTTCTGAAAATTGTATGTATCTACTATTTAATAAACATGTTGAATATTTTGAAACTAATTCGACTGGACGCTGTTGCTTGTTGCTGCCAACACCCAGTCAAATTGGTTCCAAAATATTCAAAAGCTTCCCTGTATAGTTTTATGGAAATTAATAGTCAGTGAGTTCAGAGATCGATCAATCTCAACACGGGCGAGATGTGGGTGGAGCTTAGCTAGAGATGGTGGGCCATGGCTAAAAATGGAAAGGTCCATTGGATATTCAGTGATCGACAATATTAGCAAACATGTAAAAATTTCCATTTTTATGATAAATAGAATCTCAAACTCAGTCTTATTTAATATCACTAAATTAATGCTCGTGCAAAGTGATAATTTTCAACTTAGTTGATACCAGTGATATGAAATGGGACCTCGTTGGACATCCTCTATGTATATGAAACTGATGTCAGCTACAGCACAGTATTTACTGATCTCGGGTTACGCAATGCAGAGCATACACATTAGCCCTACAGAACTCACAGACCAGAAACCTTATGATGTAAGGAATATGCAGTGGAATATATTAAACCTACATGTAATTTGACTGAGAGCTGGTGCTGCGGATGACAAGTCAAATTAATTTCAAAATACTCAACAACTCCTTTTTATACCCGCCAAAAAATTTGGTGGCCTATTATGTAATGGCACCGTCCGTCCCGGCAGTCACGTGTGCGGGCGGCAGAGTAGTTTCAGAATGATAACCGCGATACTGTTTATCCGATCACTTTGAAACTTCATAGGATGGTTGGATGAGGGCTGGAGAAGAAACCTATAGAAATTGACGATGATCCAAAATCCAAGATGGCCACCAGCCACCATCGGTCATCTTGAAAATTGGTTTCCGGATGATAACTCCGTTACCATTTATCGGATCACTTTGAAACTTCATATGATGGTTGGACTATGGCTGGAGAAGAAACCTGTCAAAATTCACGATGATCCAAAATCCAAGATGGCCACCAACCAAGTGCAGCCATCTTGAAAAGTGCTTTGAAACTTCATAGGGTGGTTAGACTAGACCTGGGGAAGAAAGCTATCAAAATTGACACTGATCCGAAATCCAAGCTGGAAGCCAGCCACCAGCGGCCATCTTGAAAATTGGTTTCCGGATGATAACTGTTACTATTTATCGAATTGATTTGAAGCTTCATAGGATGACTTCACTCGGTCTGAGGAATAAACTTATTGAAATCGATTATGATCCTGAATCTAATATGGCCACCAGTGGTCAACTTGAAAATTGGTCCTCCATTTCATCTGAGGAGGAAAGCTATTGAAATACATGATCTGAAATCCAATATGTGTGACAGCCACAGGCTGGCATCCTGAAAATTTGTTTCTGGACAATAACTCCATGACCATTTAACAGACCACTTTGAAACTTCATTGGATGACAGGTATAGGACTGAGGAAGAAATCACTGTTTTCTGAAAACTCATTCATTGGTTTGTCATCAGGGCGGGGTATCAAGCACCATTTGCGGAGCTCTTGTTATTGTTAATTACTGTCTTGAAACTGAGACATTGGAATTTCAAGCGTTAATGTGTTAACAATTTATATATTTAACCATTTAATGGCTGTTTTTTTCAAGAAAATCTAAATAGTTGCTTATTGATTGTCCGTTTGTAGGCCAAGAGAAGACTATTTTAGAAAATTTTTGACTGAAATAACTGCCTCAGTTATCGAGCCAGTCATTCCAGTGGTCAAATTTTTTTAAATGGTGTCTTCGTGTGGAACTGGGCATTCCTCAAGAACACAGCAAAGGCCGGCTTTTCACCATGAAAGGTTTAAACAGTATTTAAAAAATCTCACCATATTCACCAGAGTTGTCTCCCCAGAAAAGCAAAGTTTCAACTATATATATATATATATATATATATATATATATATATATATATATATATATATATATATATATATATATATATATATATATATATGCACCTTTAGAATCTGTACACTACTGACTTTCATGGCATTTATCCTTTATTATAATCGCGAGTATTTTGAAAAGGTTTTGACTTAATTCATCAAACTGCCTATAACTTCTCAACGCATCATTTTTGGCTCACCTGGCTTGAAAGGCCAAGTGAGCTTATGCCATGGCGACTGTTCATCATCCGGCGTCCGGCCATCAACTTTTCCTTTAAATGACTTCTCATGAACCACTGGGCTGATTTCAATTATTAGCTCATGGCCTAAAGGCCAAGTGAGCTTATGTCGTGGCGACCGTCCGTCGTCCGTCCGTCCATCATCCGCCCGTCAACTTTTCCTTTAAAACGACTTCTTCTCAAGAACCACTGGGCCGATTTCAATTATATTTGGCAGGAAGCGTCCCTAGGGCACAGAGATTCAAGTTTATTCAAATGAAGCCGATCGGCCAAAATCCAAGATGGCCACCGGCCAAAATAGCCAATTTTTAGAAACACTTTAAAAAATCTCCGAAACCGCTGGAGGAATTGATTCAAAACTCATAACACATCATCTATTGCAAGGGTAGACCCCTGATTGGCCTATTTGCCTGGTGGCCATCTTGGATGACCTAGTTTTCGCGAAAATGACTTCTCCCGAACAGCAGAAGGGATAGGTCTGAAATTTGGTAAATATGCTTAGGGACCAAGGTCCATTCAAGTTTGTTCAAGGGAAGTTCATACGTTAAAAAACATGGTCGCCATCAACCAATCAAAATTTAGCGTTTGTTGTTCATATTGGCTTTTTTGTATTTGATGTATTTTGATGGCGAAAATTGCTTTATATACGCTTATTAGTATGGCCAGTTCAAATATGCCACTTTCGAGACTATCGGATAAACGGTTTGGCTGCCATCTTGGTTTGTTTTCGCGCCATAGGCTCCCATAGTAAAGCAATGGGCCCATAGTAAAGCAATGGGGAATTCTTTAAACGACTTCTTCTCAAGAACCACTGGGCCAATTTCAATTATATTTTGGAGGAAGCATTCATAGGGCATAGACATCTAAGTTTGTTCAAAACGAAGCGGATCGGTCAAAATCCAAGATGGCCATCGGCCAAAATGGCTGATTTTTAGAAACACTTTAAAAAATCTTGTTCTATGAAACACCTGGAGGAATTGATTCAAACCTCATAACACATAATCTGTGGCAGGGGTAGACCAAAGTTTGTTCAAGGCAACCTGATTGGCCGATTTGCTTGGCAGCCATCTTGGATGACCTAGTTTTCGCGAAAACGACTTCTCCCGAACCGCTGAAGGGATTAGAGCTGAAATTTTGTAAATATGCTTAGGGATCAAGTGCCTTTCAAGTTTGTTCAGGGGAAGGTTGTTTGTTGAAAAACATGGCCGCCATCAACCAATCAAAATTCAGCATTTCTGGGTCATATTGGCTTTTTTGTATTTGATGTATTTTGATGGCGAAAATTGCATTATATATGCTAAGCAGTGTGGAGAGTTCAAATATGGCACTTTCGAGACTGTCGGATAAACGCTTTGGCTGCCATCTTGGTTTGTTTTCCCGCCAAAGGCTCCCATAGTAAAGCAATGGGCCCATAGTAAAGCAATGGGGAATTCTTTAAACGACTTTTTCTCAAGAACCACTGGGCCGATTTCAATTATATTTGGGAGGAAGCATTCAGAGGGAATAGAGATCTAAGTTTGTTCAAATGAACCCGATCGGCCAATTTGTCCGACGACCATCTTGGATTTAGGCCAATTTTAGGAAATGTCTTTAAAAATCTTCTTCGAAATGGCTTGGGGGATTGATGCAAACCTCATGAAATAAGATTTATGGCAAGGGAACTTGATTAGTCAAATGGTTCGGCTACCATCTTGGTTGACCTAGTTGTAGTGAAAATGACTTATTCTCCAGAAGCGCTAAAGGGATCTGGCTGAAATTTGGCAGATATGATTAGGGCCTAAGGGCCATTAAAGTTGGTTCAAGGGAAGTTAATCCGTCAAAAGACCTGGACACCATGGGCCAATCAAAATATAACATGTTTGGTGTCCATATTTGATTTCTTTATTTGATGGATTTTGAGGCCGAAATTGTTTTTATATGTGTTTTTGGGTATTCTGATCTCAAATTTGCAATTTTCGAAACTGTCGGATAAATAGTTTGCTGGCCATCTTGTTGATAAAGAGCATTCTAGTTGAAATGCCTATTGTCCAGGTGAGTGATACAGGCCCCTTTGGCCTCTTGTATTTGGTAGTAGGCATCCTTAGGGCGAAAAGATCTAAGTTTGTTCAAATGAAGCTGATCAGCCAATTTATATCCAAGATATCTTGGATTTTGACCGATTTTTAGAAATGTCTTTAAAAATCCTCACCAGAACCTTTGAATGGATTGGGATGAATTCTGGGAGATATTCTTAGGGACTATGGCCCATTAAAGTTTGTTGAAGGGAAGTTGATATGTCATAAAACCTGGCTGGTGTGTACCAATCAAAATGTGGCGTGTTTGGCGGTCATTTTTTTAGTTGATGAATTTTTAAACTGAAATTGGTTTTATATACTAGGTTCTTGTGTATGCCGATTTCAAGTTTGCCACTTTCAGAACTGTCGGATAAATGGTTTGGCAGCCATCATGGATCATTTTCCCACCAAAAATTCCCATACTAAAGCAATGGGAAATTAAAAATGTCTTCTCGAGGACCACTGGGCCGATTTCAATTATATTTGGCAAGAACAATCCTTAGGGCATAGAGATTCAAGTTTGTTCAAACGAAGCCATGGCCAGCGGCCATCTTCGATTTTGGCCGATTTTTTAGAAATTTCTTTAAAAATCTTCACCGAAACCGCTTTGGGGATCGATGCAAACCTCATGGAATATGATTTAGGGCAAATGGGTTGGCGGCCATCTTGGATGACCTAGCTATCGCGAATACGACTTCTTCACAACCAATGAATGGATCGGGACGAAATTTGGCAGATATGATTATGTACTATGGGCTATCAAACTTTTTCAGGGGAAGTTGATCCGTCAAAAAACATGGCCACCATGGACCAATCAAGATGTATCCTGTTTTGCGGCCATATTGGATTTGGATATCTTTATTTGATGGATTTTGAGGCCAAAATTAGTTTATTATAGGTTTTGGGGTATTCTGAGTTTGAATTTGCCATTTTTAAAACTGTCGGATAAACGGTTTGGTGGCCATCTTGGATGATTTTCCCGACAAAAGCTCCCATACTAAAGCAATAGGAAATTTCAAATGTCTTTTCTAGAGACACTAGGCCAATTTCAAGTATATTGGCAGAAAGCCTCCTTAGGGCATAAAAATCCATGTTTGTTCAAGTAAAACTGACTTCGATTTTGGCTAATTTTTTTAAATGTCTTTAAAAAATCTTCTCAAAAACTGCTTGGGGGGATCGATACAAAAGTCATGAAATATCATCTAGGGCAACAGCTGAACCAAGTTCGTTTAACTTGATTGGCCAAATAGTTTAGTGCCCCTTTTAGACCCGCTGGATGGATCGAACCAAAATTAGGGAGATATGATTAGGGACTAAGGGTCATTAAAGTTTATTCAGGGGAAGATGATGCGTAAAAAAACCATGGCCACCATGGGCCAGTCAAGATGTAGCATGTTTGGTGGTCATATTGGATTTCTTTTATTTGATGGATTTTGATGCCACAATTGGTTTTATATAGGTTTTTGGGTATACTTATTTCTAATTTCCACTTTCGAAACTGTTGAATAAACGGTTTCCCGGCCATCTTGGATCTTTTTCCCAACAAAATCTCACATACTAAAGCAATGGGAAATTTAAAATGTCTTCTTATGGAGAGCCACGTTGCCGATTTCAAGTATATTTGGCAGGAAGCATCCTTAGGCTATAGAAATCCAGGTTTGTTCAAATAAAGCTGATCGGCTAATTTGACCATCAGCCATCTTGGATTTTGGCCGATTATTTTTAATACATCTTTGAGAAGCGAAACCACTTGGTGGATTAATGAGAAACTCAGAAAACTTCATCTGATTTAAATATCTCCATTCTTGCATAGTTTCTGTAAATTATGAATCACAATGTATTAGCACATTATGTATCTTATTATCTAGGTGTAGTACAACCAATATACCGATGGCGGCGACGTGAAGGTCCACTACCACCCAATCATGAAGTCTCTGCCGGAGTCCTGCATATTTTCCAGATTACAGCTGAATATCAGGGAGATTATATCTGTTCTGTTAACACTCCGATTGCAAGCTACGAAGCTGTTGTTACCATCATTATTTCGGGTAAGATACTAATAGTTTATAGCAATTTCATAAGATCTAGTCTTGTTATCTAACTATGAAACATGCTGAATATTTTTATGCTCCCCGAACAATTTTGGGGGAGCATATAGTCGCTGCTTTGTCCATTCATCTGTCCATTCGCCCTCTACAAGTTTGTCTGGGCCATATGTTCAAGATTTTATATGTATGATCATGAAACTTGGTATGTGGATGAATCCTATGGAGAAGAAGTACACTGTGTGAAAACTAGGTCAATGTTGGCCCTACTTTTGACCTGCTTTTCATGGTTCACTGAACACTACAGTCAACGAGTTTGTCCGGGCCATAGTTCCAAGACTTTTATATGTATGATTATGAAACTTGATATGGAGAAGATGTGCAATGTGTGAAAATTAGGTCAGAGTTTTGGTATGCGGGAACTAAACTTACGTGGAAGCATGTGCAGTGTATGAAAAGTCGGTCAGCGCATCCTGTTTTGACCTAATTTTCACACTTTATTGAACATTACCTAAAATTTTTCTCCAGGCTGTAATTTCAAAATCTTTTGGTAACGGGAACTAAATTTTATATATGGATGCATCTTAGGAGATATGCAGTGTATGAAAAGTAGGTCAGTGTGACCTACTTTTGACCTACTTTTCACGGTTCATTGATCATTACAGAAATTTTTTGTCTCGACTGTAGCATCAAGAGTTTTTGGGATACCGGAACTAAACTTGATATGTGGATGCATCCTAGGTAGGAAGTGTGGATTGTATGAAAAGTAGGTCAGCATAGCGTACCTTTGGTTTACTTTTCATGGTTCAATGAACATTACAGTGTGTCGGTCTGTGCTGTTGTTTCAAGAATTTTTGGTATACTGGAACTAAACTTGGTGTATGGATGCATTATACGTTGAAGGTGTGTTGTGTATTAACAGTAGTGGCCTACTTTTCATTGGTCACTGAACATGGTTTTGACCTACTTTTCATGGTTCACTGATCATTAAAGAGAATTTTTGTTTGGGCCATGGTTTCTACAGTGTTCCTACGGAGTATGCTTTCAGGGAGCATACATCAATTTACTGATATGCCTTGCTTAACACTTTGTATTTACTCAGGCTATAATGTTGACATATTTCCTTTTACACTCCACCCTGTCTTAACCATTTAACATTTGACTTTGTTCAAGAAAATTTCAATTTTCTCATGGAAAATGTCCATTTTCAGACCAAGAGAAGACTATTTTTGAAAATGTACCACTGGAATGACTAGCTCGGTTATCGAACCAGTCATTCCAGTGGTAAATTTTCAAAAACAGCCTTCTCTTGGTCTGTAAATGAACATTTCTCATGACCCCTGCAGAAGCCATTTTTGGCTGATATGAGTGGTAAAGGGTTAGGATTAATATATATTAAGCAACCCACTTTATGGAACAGCGATACATGGTCACTAAGCACAGGTGATGCCACAAACCATAAGATATATACCTTTAGGGGAGCACAGAACTGGCTCCCCAAGACAGTCTTGGCAGCAGACAGGCAGCAATGTCTTTCAATCCAATTATGTTAAAAAAAAAAATATTCACCAATAAGTCTTGGATGTTTTTTTAAACATGTTACATTATTTCTGAGCTGTACTGTAATTTTGTTGAATGTCGCTATCTGGAATATTGAACCAAAATCACCATTATATTTTAACAGTGTCACCGCGGCTTGTCATCTCACCACAACGCGTCACAACCCGACCCGGTGGGTCACTCCTCCTCCGCTGTCGCTCTGATAGACCATCATCATTGCAAATCACTTATGAATGGAGTAAGGTTGGCAGTGTGCTGTCACCTAGTGCCATCGATAATGATGGACAACTTGAGATTCGTCAGGTGACCGCCGCAGATGCTGGACGTTATCGATGTATTGCAACCAGTGATTTCGGACAGGTGGAGGCATTCGCTGAAGTCACCATACAAGGTATGCAAGATTATTATTAGATTTATTAGATTTTCGATAATGAGTTGATTAATGCCTTACCTTTTATGCTATATAGTAACTCGACCATTAGTACACCAATTTTGCAAAACTTTTGATCAACAAAAGGCCTGACTGACTTTAATGTGGTACCAGATAATGATGATGATAAAATTGTATTATTCTTTGAATGCCTAACTCCCATTATCTCAATGTAATGCCAGAAAGCAGTTGAATATTTTTTTCTCCGACCTTAATGATGGTGGTGTTGGTGAGGACCTTACCTTTCCTACTATCTGAACATTTTTCCTACTTTACCATACATACCCATGTGTGTATAGTCCGCACCCCTAAATTTGACCCAAATCGGCTTGAAAAATTCTTGTTTTTGTATATACGCCGCTGTGAGATTGAGAGACTTGTGAACGAAAACCGATAACAAAAGAACCACTGCGCTTCGATTATTTTTCCGTTATACAATCCAGTTTCTGTTGTGTGTTAATCATTTAAAAAAGTTTAATTACAGTATATCCATTGCCTATTCTTTTAATAAATATTTCAGATTAAATCTTATTTACCGGCATGATCACTTTGACTGCGGAATAGTTCAAAATTATCCGTGACCAATTTGCCCAAATTTTCTCCAGAAATATGCTGTTCATAGTTATGCAACAAGTTGACAATATTAATACTATCAATGAAATTCTTAGTGAGCACCGAGTAGTAGACAAGTATTTGCCTAAATTTATGAAATATTTGCATTTGATTTCTAAATCTAGCAAGAAAATGTATCATATATGACTGGATATATTGTAATGTAAGCAACCAACATAAAATGATCCAAAACTAAATAAGATGTACGAGAAAAATTGCTTGAATACCCGATAAGTAAAATGAGTTAGATTGCTTCTTCTTTGACAAACCAGCCTGTGCCAGGTGCTAACAGCAATGGTAGATCACATTAACGAATCGCATTTCTGAGTCCAGGATATTTATATATCCGAATACTCGCGCTAAATTCTTGTGATTGGAGGCACAACATACTCCTTCAAAATTTTATTTAACCTGAGCATATTCTTAATATCAGATGATTTATATCTTTTCTAAACAACATTTTATGACAATTTTAGGATTAATTTTGATTGAATAAATGATCTTTATTAAAGGATACGCAATATTAAGCCAGTTCAGTTTAATAATTTTCTGTGCCTCAATTTCAAGACAATAACACTGGAAGGCTGTTGAATACTTTGAAACTAACAACTCCCAGGCAAATTATTTTCAAAATATTCAACAGAATATTTGTTGCATCATAAAGAACTTGTTGTTTATAGTCTGTAAGAGTTTAACATACAATTATATTTTTATCTGACAGTTCCCCCAGTAGTGGATGTCTCGCCTCGTGATGAAACTCTATCATTAGGTCAGACAGTGCAGTTCCGTTGCCAGGTTACTGGCAGTCCACCACCGCGTGTTATATGGGAAAAGCAAGATGGCGCCCTTCCACCTCAACATAACATCAATGGCGGTGTGCTATCGTAAGTGTGTGTGGCAATTGCATTTGTGGTTAGCCATATTGCTCAGAAGAGGCATGGAGGGATCCATTTTTAGCTATGCCCCGCCCATTCCTAGGTAAGCTCCACCCAGTTTTGACACACGTTCTAATGGACCTTTATAGTTTATCCATCCATCATATGCTGTCATAGTCAACTATGTGATGTGTAGGATCTCGTCATAATCAATGACGTCATGAATGACGTAGATAAGTTCGTCTCGAATGCATAATTGATGACAGTCTAAGCGTTTTTGTATGAATTGTATGCCTTTACTATTTAATAAACATGTTGAATATTTTGAAACTATTTTGACTACCTAGTTAAATTAGTATCAAAATATTCAACACCTTACCTGTATAGTTTTCTGGAAATTGAGAGTCAGGTCGTTCAGGGATCAATTGATTCCAACACGGGCAAAGCGTGAGTGGAGCTTAACTAAGGATGGGTGGTGGTGGATTTGAAACTTTGAAGCCTGAATTCCCAGAATCTAAATTTCATGGTAATTATACATGTAAACTGTTGAATATTTTGAAACTAATTGGACTTGGGGATGTTGCTGCCTTTGGCAGGAACAGCTCCCAGTCAAATTAGTTTCAAAATATTCAACAAAATGTTTATTAGATAGTAAATTCATCAAAGACACAATACATATACCCATGGCAGCTTTTCGATTTTCGTGATGAAACTATACGTCATTATGATTGTGACGTCAGCTAGCTAGTGACATAATTGATGATGACATCATATACTTGAGAGAGAGAGGTCAAATCCATCCATTATTTTGGGAGCCTGTCCATATCCATACAGGTCTCTGTGTTGTTAATAATGTATCCATCTGTGTGTCTTGCCAGCCACCAAAATGGCCACTGTACCATGTGATTTGGTCAGCTATGCTTGGATGGTAAAGGGAATCAGACATTGGGCTGAGTAACAGGGCAGAAAAAGGAAGTGAAAATCTTATTCATTATTCCCGTGCATGTTGAAAATGATAACAGTTATATTGTAATCTCCTAAGTCCATCCATCTGTCAACCTGTCTGTGGATCACACCATCTCCTCCCATAACTGTTTGGCGAAATTCAAGAGTATCTGTTGTGTGAGTTACCCATATGACTGCAGATTTTGAGACAATATATACTGGATTCCACCCACTGGAGTTCAATTGTGAAGGGTCAAAGGTTCAAATATAAAAATTCCATCAGTCATGCTACCTCATCTGTAATGTTTTGATGGAATTCAACCATGTTTGTTTAAGGAAGTTACCCATATGATTGCAGATTGCAAGATGACATTTATGTTGGGCTCCATCCCCTAGGGAACCAGTTTCAAAGGGGCAGAGTTGGTGAAGAGATGAAGATTTACAATGGCGTGAGATTGACTGCACATTTACTATTCCCTGTCCCTACGCACTAGATCATGACAACAAATCTTTTCCATATTTACACATTTTAATTTGAACAGGCAGCAATGTCTTGCAATCAAATTAAGTCCAAAATATCTAACAGAACATTTCTTACAAAGTGTTCAAAATTGTATTAATTAATATGTTTCTATTTTAGTTTTGTTAAGTTATTTATGAGCTGTACTGAACATAGTCAACTTCAAATTAGAATTCTGTGATATCATTAAGAAAAGCTTCAAGTATGCATGCACTAATAGGTCTGTTTTATTGTATTGTTTTATATATATATATATATATATATATATATATATATATATATATATATATATATATATATATATATATATATATATATATATATATATATGGCTAATAATGTGAGAAGACTATATGAATGATTTGTACATTATTTCTCTTTAGTATATATAACATCGGACGCGAGGACGAGGGTCGGTATATCTGTACAGCAAAAAATGAAGCTGGTGTGAGCCGTGATTATGCTTATCTTAGGGTTAGAGGTGAGTTTATTGTCTCATCTGTGAAGCAGGAAGCTAGACATAGGTATCACTTTTCCAATGACGACGTCAACATTAATTATTTGCGTTTAGCAAATCATGTACATTTATATTTCAGAATTGCTTCATACTAGCAGAACTAAACTTGGACACAGGCTTCCCTATGCCATAAGGAATATATATGCTGATAAATAGGTCACTAAGTCAAAGGTCAAGGTCATTCTGACATTGCCATTTGACTTCTGCTCATTAGTCCTATTGGGACTGAGCTTGGATACATGGTTACCTTTAATGTTAGGAAGCAGCGTGATAACATTGAGATCACAAGGTCAAAGGTCAAGGTCACTGTGACAATTCGTGTGTAATAATAATATAGTTATCCGCTCCAATTCAAACGATCAAAATCCAAGATCTTGTAGTATTTGTTCCTTGTTTGTATGTACCATGTTTGATTTATGTTGGTATCGTTACTGTTAGCCAATCAGCCAAACACGGCTTCTGTAGTGATCTTGGGAAATGTCCATTTGCGGACAAAAGAGAAAACTATTTTTTTAAATTTACTACTTGGATGATTGGCTCGATTACCGAGCCACTCATTCCAGTGGTAAATTTTCGAAAATAGTTTTCTCTTGGTCTGCAAATGGAGATTTTCTTGAACGTGTTTGAATTTTTTTAAATTTATTTATTCACTTCGCAAGATATTTGTTATATATAATCAAAATCAGTTGTTTAGAAGACAGTTTGGGTGAAGGTTTCTACTATTAAGATATCTCAGTTAAATTGTTTTCAATATAATCAATTCGATTTTATCCCTATGGCTTTTACTAAATATCATTCCATACATGTCAAATACACTTACATAGACCCGACTAATTATATACTGACTGTCTCGAGCTCCACTTTTTTCATCCACCAATTTGTCCATCTGTACCAAGTGGGCAACCAGGATTGTATTTCAAATAGTGCTGGGAATTGGTACTATTTTTGTGATCAATGATTGGTTTAACAATGACCAATTAAGGATCGATCATAACAGTTTTATAATTTTTTACCTATTTTGAATGAAGTAATTATTGCATATTGATGGATATTTCACCATTTCAACCTGTGTTATGGGTATGACAGATTCTTCATCATTTAAGAAATAATCTGTTGAATGGTTTGAAACTAATTTGACTGGAAGCTGTTGCTGCCTTAGGCAGCAACAACTTCCAGTCAAATAAGTTTCAAAATATTCAACAAATACTATGAGATTAGTGTACTATTTCTTTTTTGAAACAGTTAAAGTCTTAGACTAAAGATTATTTATTTATTTTATACTATATTACATCCAGTTTTAAAAATGAAGATAAATATATTTTTTGGCAATTGTTCGTTGAACATGCAAACCAATCAATCATCGATCGAATCAATTAATTGGAACAACACTAATTTCAAAGTCTGCACATACAGTAACGGATGTGGTTCATGTATGCATCATTGGCAAACTGTGATAGCTGTTCTTTATCATGGAAAGAGTTCAATGGAGAATCAATCACGTTTTTGCCTGCACCTCGCAATTAGTATAAGTTTGTGAATCGGTGTGTCTGTTAAATCTTTGACATTTTCCCTAAGCGACCTGTGTCACAACTACAACACGCTTGCGCTTGTTAATATACTGGTTCATAAGGGAAGATCTTATAGTTCAAATATTTCTATTGTTTTAGATACAACTTCCACTGTGGACATCAGCACTGAATCACAGACCATAGATGTTGGTGATCGAGTCGAATTTGAATGCATTGTCACAGGTAACAAAAGCTGCCACTACTCCTGCTGCTGCTGCTACGACTACTACTACTACTACTACTACTACTACTACTACTACTACTACTACTACTACTACTACTACTACTACTACTACTACACTACCACTACTACACTACTACTACTACTACTACTACTACTACTACTACTACTACTACTACTACTACTACTACTACACCACTACTAAAACTACTACTACTACTACTACTACTACTACTACTACTACTACTACTACTACTACTACTACTACTACCTTGATGCTGGTCAAATTGAGAAATGAGTTACTACTTTATATTCCTTTTTATAGGCACACCACGACCAGAAATACGCTGGAACAAACTAAATGGACCAATCCCTGCATCTGCGATCATTGGTGAAGGGCTTCTGATTATCGCGCAAGTGCAGCCTCAGGATGCTGGTACATACAGATGTACGGCGACTAATGAAGCTGGTTCCGTCCAGTCCCAGGTTACACTGTTTGTCAGAGGTAATGCACCAAAATCATCTGATTCCTCTTAATCATTTAACCCTCAAATTTATTCAAGAAAATTTAAATTTTCTCATAGAAAATGTCCATTTGCAGGCCAAGAGAAGACTATTAAAAAAAATTTATAACTGGAATGACTGGACATTTCTCTCAACCACTGCAGAAGCATTTTTTGGTTGATATGAGTGTTAAAGGGTTAATCATTTAATGCTAAATATTTCTTAATAAAAAATTATTTTTTGCTTAGTGAATTCCCATTTTCAGCCCAAGAAAAGAGTATTTTTGAAAATTTACCACTGAAATGACTGGCTCGGTTATTTTAGTTTTGTCCAACTTTACCATTTTCTGTCTGTCTGTCTGGCTGGCTGTCTTGTTGTCTTGCTGTGCAGTAATCAATTGTCGTGCACCTCCTCTGAAACTGTTGGATGGCACGAAGATAGTTCGAGTTTGCGGATGGGTGAGGGGTCAAAAGGCTGAATTGATTGTAACTCAGCTTCTCTGATATCATTAGCCCAAATTCAACCAAACTTGGTACATCAGTTACTCATGAATGTGGAGATGACAATTTGGCTCCACCCCCCCCCCCCCCCCAGGGGGTCACAAGGTCAAAGAGGTGAATGTGGGGATTTGCGATGACCCATCATTGACCAAGCTAGTAATATATAAATGTCGATGACTTACGTTTATACTTACATTTGCAGCTCGACCAGTCATTTCTGTTCCCCAAGATGTGAGCACAGCATCCCTGGGCAGCCCAGCCACACTGGAATGTGATGCAAGTGGGTACCCGCAACCTGACATTACATGGACCCGGGCACAAGGACAACTACCCATGTAAGATTCAATGCATTATGTTCTACCCACTTTTAGAACACATTTTAAAAGTGATGCTGAAATAATATGGCATTTGATTGACTGTTTAGTGGCCTGACCGCGGAGTTTTTGCAGACAACATATAGCTCGGGTTATATCTCTGGACCTGCTAAATATTTTGGAAACAATTTGACTGAAAGTTGTTGGTGGCTAAGCCAGCAATAACTATCAGTCAAATTGTTTTCAAAATATTCAGCAAGTCAAGTGTTTTTGTTCGTTTAAATTATTCTCTGGTGGCTTGCAGCAGCGAGAAAGTTAAGATCTAGGTATATTAGGAAAAGGTTATCAAAATATCAGGTATATTAGGAAAAGGTTATCAAAATATCTTTACTAATATTGTCAATAGCCAAGAGTTGTCTTTCTTGATATCCTTTCACATTATCACGTGTTTGTAAATTGAAGTCTTAAATCGTAAATAAGAATTTATGAAACGTCAATATTTTAATGACAATTTTCCATGGAAAGATATTACTGTCCTTTGCTATAAATAACTTACAATCTAATTATTTTCAAATTAACAAGCAATTTTAAGTTATAATAGTTCATTAAATCGATGTTGTCAAGTTTTGAAAATGGGACTTTAAAATGCCACAGTTGATTAATTTATCTAACATAATTGTACTAAGCATGTTTTCAGAGTGAGACAATAAATAGTGTCAAAGAATTTAATTAAATGTGACCTCTAAAAGGAAGTCTTAATCAGTGGTTAGAATGTTGGCATTCTTAATCAGCAATTCTGGTTCATGTCTCTGTGCATAACTCTGTCGCTATCGGTGGAAACATAGGCCAACTTCTTCACTCATTGCTGCCTCATTCCACTCAGGAGTATAAATGGGTACCGGTGTAAAAACTGGGAAAGTTAGCCGTAATTAGGTAATAGACTGAAAATAAAATCAGCCTTAAGATATGGGCTGAATGAGATCTAGAAATTAAGACCTCGAAATAAGCCAAGTGATTTAATAATTTCTAAGTCTCGATCTCCAAATCTACCAACAGCATGTCAAGAGTGATCTGGCTCATTTATTGAATGTGGTTACCTTTAATTATATAACTTTATTAACCCTTTAACACTCATATCAGCCAAAAATGCCTCCTCAGTGGTCTTGAGAAATCTCCATTTGCAGACCAAGAGAAGCCTATTTTTGAAAATTTACCACTGGAATAACTGGCTTGATAACGGAGCCAGTGATTCAAGTGGTAAATTCTCAGAAATGGGTTTCTCTTGGTCTGCAAATGGACATTTTCTATGAGTCAAGTGAAATTTTCTTGAACAAATTTGAAGGTTAAAGGGTTAAATGCAAAACAGATATGACTGAACCAATGATACTATCTTAGTATTAGAAAATTTAAGGTCAAAGATCAAATTTATTCTGAGAAACAAATTTTGTGACTTGTTGTTTCAACTTTTTATTTCTTAACTTTGTCTTTTTATTTTCATTTTCTAGCGATTATGTTGTTGCTAATGGTCACTTAACTATCCCGAAGGTGCGCCGTGAGGATGCAGGAACATACATGTGCTCCGCGAGCAATCAGTATGGCCATGCTGATTATCCAGTCGATCTCGTTGTAGGAGGTAATAATCTAATCTTCAAGCAGCTTGATGTTCTCATAAATTAAGAAAGAAAGATATTGGTCTTACATAAATACTGGACTTATAGACTATATCGCCAGTGAAACAGATACTTTGATAATTTTCAGCCTTTTAGGAGAATGGAGGGATCCAGTCTGTTGCTCAAGTGTCTGACGTTATAATCAAAATACCCCACTTGGTAGCTGATGTCAGAATCAAATTACGTAGGTCTGACATGAAAGGGGAAAATAGATTCTGTTTGGTGAATTTACAATTTAACAAATATTCTATTGAATATTTTAAAACTAATTTGACTAGGAGCTGTGGCTGCCCTGGGCAGCAACATTTCCCAGTCAAACGAGCAACATTTCCCAGTCAAACGAGCAACATTTCCCAGTCAAACGAGCAACATTTCCCAGTCAAACGAGCAACATTTCCCAGTCAAACGAGCAACATTTCCCAGTCAAACGAGCAACATTTCCCAGTCAAACGAGCAACATTTCCCAGTCAAACGAGCAACATTTCCCAGTCAAACGAGCAACATTTCCCAGTCAAACGAGCAACATTTCCCAGTCAAACGAGCAACATTTCCCAGTCAAACGAGCAACATTTCCCAGTCAAACGAGTTTTAAAATATTCAACAGCTTACTAGTTTAGTTGTCTTGAAATTGAAGGTTAAAATTTATTCTCCCATGCATACAAAGTTGGAGGAGCATCGCTAGAAATAGGAGAGGCATAGCTAGAAATGGAGCTCTCTTCCTTATGGTACATCTCAACCTTTCAATCCTACACACCCAATTCAGAAAATTTTAACATTGTCTGCCAAAAGTCAACAAAAGCTATAGGAGATCATGAACATTCATGGACAGACAGCCAAATGGATGGATGGATAAGTAAATGTGACAAAATGCACTGCAAACTTTCCATCTGGGGACCATGGGACACGTATTCACAAAGAGTGCCTAAGTTATGCACCCGCCTAACTGCTTGCCCTTATTTAGAAGACCTGTCTATGTCGTATTCATGAAGAGGCAGCTAAATATTAATCTAAAGTAGGTGAATCCAAACCTAGGGTTTTTAGCTCACCTGGCAAGAATGGCCACGTGAGCTTATGCCATGGTGACCGTCCGTCATTTGTCCATCCGTCCGTCCATCCGCCCGTCAACTTTATCTTTAAATGACTTCTCAAGTGCCACTGGGCCAATTTCAATTATATTTGGCAGGAAGCGTCCTTAGGGAATAGAGCTCTAAGTTTGTTCAAAGGAAGTCGATTGGCCAATTTGGATCAATTCAAAACTCATGAAATATCATATAAGGCAAGAGCTGAACCAAGTTTGTTCAAAGGAACTTGATTGGCAATAGGACTCGGCAGCCATCATGGATGACCTAGTTTTTGCAAAATAACTTCTGCAGAACTGCTGAATAGATCGGGACTAAATTTGGGGAATATGATTTTGCACTAATGGGCCAGTAAGGTTTGTTCATGGGAAGTTGATAGGTATAAAAACATGGCCGCCATGGACCAATCAAAATGTAGCGTGTTTGGCAGCCATATTGGATTTTTTATTTGATGGATTTTGAAGCCGAAATTAGTTTTATTAGATCAACTGGCTTGTCAGCAATCTGACGCATAGTGATGACCCCCAGTCAATCATCCATCTGTCCATCCATCCATCCATCCGTCTGTCCATCCTCAACAATGGCAGCACGTAGTGTTATTTCTGGGTGGATTTACTCCAAACATGGTCAGGCTGTTAATGTCGGCATCTGATATTTGTGTTGTGAAAATGAAACTGATATGACGTCAAACACCAGAGTTATCAGCCCATAACTATTTGCACTACTAATATAGTGCCACTTTCATAGGGGAAATATCAGACAGGTTTTTTACACTGTGCAATGATTTATCATGCCTAACACATTTTATTGCCAAACAAGATAAACACAATTAACAGTTTAACATTTTTTCCTCCATGCCTAAATATTTAAGATATGTATTATGTGCTCTAACATCTATACTATTGAATATTTTGAAATGTATTTGATTGAAAGTTGTTAGTACCTAAGGCAGCAATGACTTTCAGTCAAAATATTTTCTAAATAAACTCCAGCTCACCTGGATACCCATCCCCTACTGCTAACTTGGTCATTCAGCGAGCTGTACATGTGTTAAATAAATAGTTTGGAATACTCTCAGTTAAACCTGCTATAAAGACCACTTGTATTAACCCTTTCAATAATGAGTTCCCTATATCGCATTTTCAAGGCATCCATACAGAAAAACTGTTGAATATTTTGAAATCAATTTGACTGGAAATCATTGCTGCCTACGGTACAATAGCTTCAAGTAAAATTAATTTCAAAATAAATTCAATAAAATAAGTTTATATCATAAAGAATGTACTTTTTCCAAGATTTATGCGTGAAAGGGTTAAGATTAAGAGACCACCTGCCTTTAGAGACTATTTTCTTCATTTGTTAAATCCAATTAAGCAATGTATTTAAAACTTTATTAAGAAACCAGCTGCCGTAAGAGACTGCCTTCTGAGATTCTCCCTTTGGGTGGTGTCTTACAACTGTATGTCATCAATTTCTATTGTAAGCGCTGATGTCATCTGAAAGTCATTGGAAGTGGCACTGATTGATGTAAACCTCAATAAAGATTAAAGGGTTAACGCACAAGCTGGCCTAAAACTGCTTCTGAAGGTGTCTATCTTTTGAAAATTTATCACTGAAGTGAATGGGCTAATTGTCAAAAGTCGACTTCTCTGGCTCTACAAAGTGAACATTTGCTATGAGAAAATTTAAACTTTCTTGAACAGATTTGAAGATTAAAGGTTAAAGCTACCAGCTTTGAACCTTGTTTTCAGCAGATTAACCCTTTCACCGACAAATCCCTGAAGTAAATTCTTTACGATATAAAACTTATTCTATTGAATATTTTGAAATTAATTTGACTGGCCCAGTCATATTAATTCCAAAATAATCAACAGTTTCCCTGTATGGTTGCATTGAAAATGAGATATATGGGGAATTCATCGCTGAAATGGTTAACAAAGTAACACAGCTACAACAACCTTTTTTGTAAACAATGCTTAATGGCGCTATGTATTGGTTTTTTTGCTTATTTTTCCACAGCTTTGGTTCCGTACTTCCCTCAGAATCCACGGTCATATATCAGCTATCCACCGCTTCGTGATGCATACCTTGATTTTGATGTTCAAGTGTCTTTCAAGCCAGAGGCTACTGACGGTAATTTAATTAGTGAAATATTATATATTATTAGCTCACCTGGCCTGAAAGGCCAAGTGAGCTTATGTCGTGGCGACCATCCGTCGTGTGTCCGTCCATCCGTCAACTTTTCCTTTAAAACGACTTCTTCTCAAGAACCACTGGGCCGATTTCAATTATATTTGGCAGGAAGCATCCCTAGGGCATAGAGATTCAAGTTTGTTCAAATGAAGCCGATCGGCCAAAATCCAAGATGGCCGCCGGCCAAAATAGCCAATTTTTAGAAACACTAAAAGATCTTCTCCGAAACCGCTGGAGGAATTGATTCAAAACTCATAACACATCATCTATTGCAATGGTAGACCCAAGTTTGTTCAAAGCAACCTGATTGACCTATTTGCCTGGCGGCCATCTTGGATGACCTAGTTTTCGCGAAAATTACTTCTCCCGAACCGCTGAAGGGATAGGTCTGAAATTTGGTAAATATGCTTAGGGACCAAGGTCCATTCAAGTTTGTTCAAGGGAAGTTCATACGTTAAAAAAGATGGCCGCCATCAACCAATCAAAATTTAGCATTTGTTGATCATATTGGCTTTTTTGTATTTGATGTATTGTGATGCTTATCAGTGTGGCGAGTTCAAATATGCCACTTTCGAGACTATCGGATAAACGGTTTGGCTGCCATCTTGGTTTGTTTTCCCGCCAAAGGCTCCCATAGTAAAGCAATGGGCCCATTTTTCCTTTTAAAGCAATGGAGAATTCTTTAAACGACTTCTCAAGAACCACTGAGCCAATTTCAATTATATTTGGGAGGAAGCATTCATAGGGCATAGAGATCTAAGTTTGTTCAAACGAAGCAGATCGGTCAAAATCCAAGATGGCCGTCGGCCAAAAGGGCTGATTTTTAGAAACACTAAAAAATCTTCTCTGAAACCGCTGGAGGAATTGATTCAAACCTCATAACACATCATCTGTGGCAGCAGATGACTCAAGTTTGTTCAAGGCAACCTGATTGGCCGATCCATCTTGGATGACCTAGTTTTCACGAAAACGACTTCTCCAGAACCGCTGAAGCGATAGAGCTGAAATTTTGTAAATATGCTTAGGGACCAAGCGCCTTTCAACTTTGTTCAAGGGAACTTTGTTCGTTAAAAAACATGGCCACCATCAACCAATCAAAATTCAGCGTTTCTAGGTCATATTGTCTTTTTTGTATTTGATGTATTTTGATGGCGAAAATTGCTTTATATATGCTTATCAGTGTGGCGAGTTGAAATATGCCACTTTCGAGACTGTCGGATAACCGCTTTGGCTGCCATCTTGGTTTTTTTTCCCCATAAAGGCTCCCATAGTAAAGCAGTTGGGAATTCTTTAAACGACTTCTTCTCAAGAACCACTGGGCCGATTTCAATTATATTTGGGAGGAAGCATTCATAGGGCATATAGATCTAAGTTTGTTCAAATGAACCCAATCGGCCAATTTGTCCGGCGGCCATCTTGGATTTAGGCCGATTTTAGGAAACGTCTTTAAAAATCTCCGAAACAGCTTGAGGGATTGATGCAAACCTCATGAAATATGATTTATGGCAAGGGAACTTGATTGGTCAAATGGTTTGGCAGCCATCTTGGTTGACTTAGTTGTAGTGAAAATGACTTATTCTCCAGAAGCGCTGAAGGGATCGGGCCGAAATTTGGCAGATATGATTTGGGCCTAAGGGCCATTAAAGTTTGTTCAAGAGAAGTTGATCCGTAAAAAAAACATGGCCGCTGTGGGCCAATCAAAATATAGCATGTTTGGTGGTCATATTGGATTTTTTTATTTGATGGATTTTGAGGCCGAAATTGTTTTTATATGTGTTTTAGCTAACCTGGCCTGAAAGGCCAAGTGAGCTTATGTCGTGGCGACCGTCCGTCGTTCGTCCGTCCGTCAACTTTTCCTTTAAACGACTTCTCAAGAACAGCTACGCCAATTTCAATTATAATTGGCAGGAAGCATCCTTAGGCCATAGGGATCCAAGTTTGTTCAAATGAAGCTGATCGGCCAATTAGGCTGGCAGCCATCTTGGATTTTGGCCACTTTTTAGAAACGTCTTTAAAAATCTTCTCCGAAACCGCTTGAGGGATTGAAGGAAACCTCATGAAATATGATCTAGGGCAAGAGCTCAACCAAATTTGTTCAAATGAACTTAATTGGTCAAATAGTTTGGCGGCCATCTTGGTTGACCTAGTTTTAGCAAAAAAAACTTCTCCAGAACCGCTTAAGGGGTCAGGCCTAAATTTGGCAGATATGATTAGGGACTAAGGGTCAGTAAAGTTTGTTCAAGAGAAGTTGATCCGTAAAAAAACATGGTCGCCGTGGGCCAATCAAAATATAGCATGTTTGGCGGCCATATTGGATCTTTTTATTTGATGGATTTTGAGGCCGATATTGGTTTTATATACTATTCTGATCTCAAATTTGTAAGACGTAAGCCAAGAGTGCTCAAGACGACTTGATTGACAGAATGGTTCGGTGGCCATCTTGGATGACCTAGTTTTCCCGAAAATGACTACTTGTTGACGGGAAGTTGCTCAATCAAAAAACATGGCCGTCGTGGGTCAATCAAACTGTAGCCTGTTTGGCGGCCATATTGGATTTTTTTATTTGATGGATTTTAAGGCCAACATTGGTTCTGTATATGTTTTTGGGTACTCTGAGCTCAAATTTGCAATTTTTGAAATTGTCAGATAAACAGTTTGACGGCCATCTTGGATAATTTTCTCGTCAAAAGCTCCCATGCTAAAGCAATGGGAAATTTAAAATGTCTTCTCAAGAACAACTAGGCCAATTTCAATTATGTTTGGCAGGAAGCATCTTTTAGGGCATAGGGATCCAAGTTTGTTCAAATGAACCCGATCGGCCAATTTGCCCGGCGCCCATTTTGGATTTTGGCCAATTTTAGGAAATGTCTTTAAAAATCTTCTCCAAAACCGCTTGGGGAATCTTCATCTAGGCCAAGAGGTAAGCCAAGTTTGTTCAAGAGGACTTGATTGACCAAATGGTTAGGCGACCATCTTGGATCACCTAGTTTTCCCGAAAACGACTCCTCCAGAAACGCTGAGGGGATCGGGCCAAAATTGGGGCCATTAAAATTTGTTCAAGGGAAGTTGATCCATCAAAAAAACATGGGCGCTATGGGCCAATCAAAATGTAGTGTTTGGCGGCCATATTTCACGTGCAAAATTGTACACAAACTCATTTAAAAGACTGCTAAACCACCCACCAACAATTTTGACAAAAATTGATGGTGCTCCAGGTGAGTGACACAGGCCCCTTGGGCCTCTTGTTAGACATTTAAAGGGGCACATTCACAATAAAATGCTTTAATGTTGAAATTGTATACTTTGAGAGGCTTAATTAACTGTCTCGCCACAGCAAGCCACCAGCAAATAATTTCAATGGGCAATAACTCTGAACCTGCTGAATATTTTGAAAACAATTTGACTGAAAATTGTTGGGGGATTCAGTCAAATTGTTTTGAAAATATTCAGCCGGTCCAGAGATATAGTCCTTCGAAAATGTTGTCCACAAAAACTCAGCAGTAAGACAGTTAAATTGTGTACCCTAATGTAATGAGACAAAATAAATCTTAGCAAACTTCGTATGAATTATTATGATTTTTTTAGTTGTGAAGTTGAATTAGGAATAAATGACTCTAATTATATTTCACAGCTTACAAAAATAAATTAATTAATATGGAATGAAATTGTCATACATTGAAATTTGTTTTGTTTCATTACATTGAGGTAAGCAAATAAAAGTATTCAATATTAACAATTCTGTTTTCAAACATTCCGATATGAATATGAGCCTGGAATCCTTTCATGGTGAAACCGGCTGAAACCAGCCTCTGCAGTGGTCTTGCAGAATGTTCCTTTTCACCATGACAGAAGACTATTTTTGAAAATTTACAATTGGAATGACTAATTCAGTAACTGAGCCAGTCATTCCATTGGTAAATTTTCAAAAATAATATCTTTAACATGGACATTCAATGAGCAAATATTACGATTTTCTTGACCAAAATGAGCCATTAAAGGGATAATGGTCATTTTTTCTCATTGCTGATGTCCATGTGGAGGTCGTGAGAGGAATGTCAAGGTTATCTATGACTTGAGTGATTGATCGTAACAATCTGTACAGTAAACATCATATATCATATAAGTTTTATAATATACCTAGCCAACAAACTCAATTTCTGCATGAGCGAGGAGATGATTAACGTAAATTTGAAATCGTTCGTTATTGAATATCCATTTGTAGGGTTAGAGAAGACTATTTTGGATCACTGGTTCGGTTACTGAGTCCGTTATTTCACTGGTATATTTAGAATAATGGTTTATTCTTCGCCTGAAAATGGAATTTCTAAACATCACTGCAGAAGAGGGCGGTTTTGGGCAGCATGGCCATTAAACCTTTAACCCTCGAATTTGTTCAAGAAGATTTCAACTTTCTTATAGAAAATGTCCTTTTGCAGAGCAAGAGAAGACTATTTTTGAAAATTTACCACTGGAATGACTGGCTCGCTTATCGAGCCAGTCATTCCAGTGGTAAATTTTCAAAAAATAGTCTTCTCTTGATCTGCTAATGGACATTTCTTGTGCCCCCTGCAGATGCCATTTTTGGCTGATATGAGTGTTAATGGCTCAAATATCAAACACATTTTGGTGAACAGTGTTAGCTTTCATTGAATGATGATGTCAATCATGTTGTTGTGATACAGGTCTGGTTTTGTACAATGGTCAGTTTGATACCGGCACCGGTGATTTCATGTGCTTCGGTCTGCACGAGAGCTATCCTGAATTTAGATTTGATGTTGGTTCCGGTCCGGCGATAATCCGCGGTAACCAAAGCTTGGAGCTGAATAAATGGCATACAGTGAGACTGAAGCGAGATCGAAAGCAAGGTATCGTTGATGTTGCGCATTGTTATTTAGCATATATAGAAACTACTATACCTGTATAATAATACAGTACAGCTCTGAAATAACTTTAGATGTTTCCAAAACAAAATAAAATGTACTGTTGAATATTAAAGCAGCAATGGCTTCCAATCAAATTAAGTCCAAAATATTCAATAGAAGATTACTTACATTGTGTGCAAAATAGTACTAACTAACATGTTTCTGTTAGAACTGGTTTGGCAATGTGTTAACTTATTTCTAAGCTTCACTGTATTATGATTATGCTAGTCTGGTACAACAATAAAGTATCTTCATTCCCACACAAATACATGCACTCATGCATGCACACACGCACGCTCACTCGCACACTTTTTGTCAGTCTGGACATCTTGCACCTGTGTGTACCTATATGCATGCATGTTTATGCAATTGTAGACTATTGTGTGATCCATGCATATATGACCGGAATGATATTTAGTAGCGACTCCCATCTAGTATAAGTTAGTCGGTCTGTTTGCCAAATTTTGGACATTTCTGACAATTAAACGGTCAACGTCCCAACTATGGCATGTCATATTTGTTTTAATTTACAATGCATGTACATGAACAGTTAAAACATAGTTATTCATTGTACATTTTCAGCTAATTTGCATGCCTCCAAAGCTTCTGGTGAGAATTCTGCGTCAGTAAAAGTTAATGCCATGTGTCTGGCTGTAACAAAACATGCTTCCTAACCTGTGTATTATCCTTTATCTGTAACGAGAAGAGGGTTTTAATGAGCCAAGATGGGGTCACAATTTAGTCAGATTTATAGTGAATTGTCTCCCTTTAGGTTCTTATTCATTTGTCATTGAGGAGTTGCCTCCCATAATATCAGCCCTTTTAGAGAATTGAACCAGTATTATATTTTAAGGTGGCTTGATTTCATTCAGCCTGCTAAAAGGAATGTTTTGAGAAAGGTTTATATAATTTTTTGAAGGTTGAAATTCTAAAGAACTTTTCAGATAAAGTGTAATGAAAATCATCAAACTGTCAGACTGCTGCAAGCCACCAGACAATAATTTCAATGAGCAATAAGTCTGGACCCGCTGAATACTTTGAAAACTATTTGACTGAAAATTGTTGGTGGCTTAGTTTAGCCACCAACAACTTTCAGTCAAATTGTTTTCAAAATATTCAGCATAACCAGAGTTAAACTGTCTGCAGAAATTCAGCAGGCGGAGAAATGCCAGAAATGGCTTCTGTAGTGGTCTTGAGAAATGTCCATTTGCAGACCAAGAAAAGACTATTTTTAAAAATTTACCACTGAAATGACTGGCTCGATAACTGAGCCAGTCATTGCAGTGGTAAATTTTCAAAAATAGTCTCTTGGTCTGCAAAGAGACATTTTCTATGAGTAAATCAAAATGTTCTTTAACAAATTCGAGGGTTAAACGGTTAATTGCCGAGGTCCTGACAAATGTCCATTCACAGGTTATGATCATGTCGATAGTCACTTACAGGACTGGTGGTATGATCAGCGAACGAAAAGAAGAAGGTTAAGAGAAGAGTATTTTTTTAAATGTACCCTTTAGTAGATTTTCAAAAGGTATTCTTCCTTTGGGTTTTGAAAATTTCACAGAGTTTGTTGTTGTGTTTATCTGCTGTGGCTCATTAACCCTTTCACTTCCGCTGCCAAATTAACGTTTTAACCTTCAAGTCGACCAAAAATCGCTTCTGTAGCGGTCTTGAGAAATGTCCATTTGTAGACCAAGAGAAAACTATTTTTTGAAATTTATCCTATATCGCTGGAATGACTGACTTGATAAATGACCCGGTCGTTCCTGTGTTAAAGTTTCAAATATAGGATTCTCTTTGCCTGCAAATGGACATTCAAAAAACCACTGAAGAGGCTGGTTTTCGAGGGTTAATGAGAAGTAATTAATTTTAAAAATAAAATGGCAACTTTTTAAAGAATTAACACTTTTGAAGATGAAATACCAGAATCGTAATTTCATAGCAATAATGTGGGTAAATTATTTTTTGAAGATTTTGAAAATTATCTTACTGGAAGCTGTTGCTGACAGAAATTAATCACTTAACCCTTACCACTCTGATGTCAATATTCTATATTTTAATGTGTCAATAGCAAAGAAACTGGTGTACATTTTTCAACAATTTTGGTGGAAGATGTTGGTGTCTTCGACAGCACCATCTTCCACCAAATTTGTTGACAAATAAACACCAGTTCATCTTTTAATTTCATTTAGAAATTTAAAATTTTGATGTCAGAGTGTTAAGGGTTAATGCTTTATTTAACCCTTTCAACACATAACCCTCCAGATATCTCAATTTCAAAACACACAAACAATATGTAGTTTTTATTATTGGCAAGCGTTAGTTATATATGTAGGTATGTAAGCGTATGAGCATTTCTCGAATCATCGCAATGTAGCGAGGAATTAGACATAAATACTTAATTTGCATACAACAAATTAAATGAGTTGTTAACTTTAATAATAAAGTATAATTCTTATTAAAATTTCTCCATGAAATGTCAATAGCGTTGCTTCATGGAATACATGTACCAGAAATATGTATGCGCTACTTTGTAAGATAAAGTACTGTTCATAAATAAGCTAACAGGTTTACAAAACAGTTTAGTTAGTAAATTCGTAGCACAATGTAAGAAATGGTGAATATTTTGGACTTAATTTGATTGGAAGCCATTGAACAGTACATTTTATTTTGTTTTGGAAACATGTTAAGTTATTTTATAAATTAAATGGATTGTTAATTAACCCTTCAACGCTCATATATCAGCCAAAAACGGCTTCTGCAGTGTGCTTGAGAAATGTTGATTTGCAGACCAAGAGAAGACTATTTTTGAAAATCTACCACTGGAATTACTGGCTCGATAACCAATCCAGTCATTCCATTGGTAAATTTTCAAAAATAAGCCTTGAGCTGCAAATCAATATTTTCTATGAAAAAATTGAAATTTTCTTGAACAAATTCGAGGGCTGAAGAGTTAAGGGACAAATGAATAATATTCTGTTAATATTTGATATTAACCCTCTGCATGGCAAAGCTTTCATATTTTTAGCCATAGTTAACAACCGCCAGAGTTATGTCTCTCAGAATAATAATTATTGGTGACAATTAAGATATGATGAAATATAATACTTTTGTTACATGATTAATCATATTTATAGCTCATTACTTCTAACTTGATTATTTGGTACCTTTTGGCATATAGACTTTTCACTTCAAGAGTATACTTACCTCCCTAATACTCTTTGAACATTGCTAAATATCGGCTTTCACTCAATAAAACACTCAGATTAAAAAAGTTAAGTGCCCCTACTGGGCAGGGAGTCAGATGACAGTCAGGCAGATGCCAGCCCCACCACCACGCATGCGCAGACTAGTACTTCCTCTTTGTTAATTTATTGGCTAAGAGACAACTCATGTTTTCTATGCTCATAGGCTTTTCCTTAATTTCTGAAAGTTTTGGCTGTGTAGAAGTTCTATTTCTCCTGGATTAATATGGCAGAACATGTTACTACTCCAGAGGAGCACCCAGGACCTAGCCATCAGGTGACTTCTATTATATTTAGTTTTCTCCCGGGGTAATGTGTTTCCGGGACTCGCGTTTATCATGATAAGCGCCTAAAATAACTGGTTTATTTCGAAATGGCGCTATGAAATACTAATCTCTCTCTGTGTTTATGTCCACAGGTATCTACCTAGGCGTGTTAGGACATCACATCGTCAGAGAGTTTGTTTTTCTCTCCACCAAGGTTCCATTTCCTACTAACATTGTAAGGTTATCTAACCAAAAATCTTTTCCCAGTGAGTTGGAGGCCTCAGATGAAGGTCTTCTCACTTTGCCCTCTTGATCCACTTCCTTCCCCCTAAGGTGGAGAGAGTTAAGAGGTCATAAGGTTGGTGGAGCGTCCGTTTCATCAGATCAGATGGTTTGTCTATGCTAAAGACTCAGGTACTCTAGTTATGATATGAGGCATTTCAATTATATTTGACAATATTTATAAAATCTTACTGCCATTTATCACTGTTTATCTGATGTTTGTATAATCTGTATAAACTATCCGGTCTAGTTAGAATGTTCTGGATATGATTACAATTCGTCCTTACACCTGGAGGTTTTGTTTCGGATTGATTTAACTTCTTATTTTTGAAGTTATGACGTCATAATCAGCCTTGCGCCTTACTATCAGTTATAAGTTTTGTCCAACGCTGATTTATTATCATTATTAGCTTGGGTCTTATGGCCCCTTCCTCCTTGTTTATTTTTGTGTTGTGTTCTAATTCAATATCTGTAATACTCATTGTCCTCGTCCTCTGCTGTGTTTCAGAGGCCTGGTTGTCCTTCATGTGGAAGATTTATCCTTGACAAGTTCTTCCCCCATTTATGCTCCCAGTGCAGCCCATGTGGGCCATTGCTTAAATGTGAGATCTGTAAAAGATGGGGTGGTAGCTAATGTCTGAATTTCTCTCATTACAGACCAGGGAGAAGGCTCCAGAGGAGGAGAGGAGAGTAAGAAAGAGGCTTCTGGTAAGAAGGGTAAGAGGAAGGCCTCGTCTGCTATGGATATGGAGGCCTTCCGTATTGAGATGATGGGAGAGATGAGGAGGACAATTAAAGATTTGGTCCCAGAATTGCTTCGTGGCATGCTTCCTGGTCCAAATCTTTCATTGTCCTCTTCATCTGCTCCGGAGCAGATAATCCCCGCCTCTGAATCGGTGCTATTTAGGGACCTATCAGTTTTCGACCATGATTTAGAGGTGGCCCTATTAGAGGGTGAAATCCACGGTAAAAACACTGGCAGCAGGCTTGCCGCGCCGGTTGTTCATGGTCAGGTGTCGCTGGAACCTGCCTGCCTATCAGGTACCAGTTCCTCCTATGGTACCTCTCCTGGCCAGTCCGGGTTAGCACTCTTTGCTAACCTGGAGTCTAATCTTTCTGGCCAGGAAGAATAGGATTATCTGCTGGGTTCTCCTTCTGGCGCTGTGGCCATGGACATTGACGTGCGTGCACCCCTCGCGGGGAACACGGGCGACATTGTCCACGGTACTACTCACGCAGGAGTAGCGTTCACGGCGCAGAAGGTAGCCCGGGCTGGATCTGATGGCCAGTTTTACTGCATACCTCGGCTTGCCGAGGGTGTAGCAGGTGCTGGCCAGGGCCGTGGTGTGACAAATTTTTCCCCACGCAATGCCACGGCGCCTGCTCCTGGTCAAGCCAGTCAGTTTAGCATGCCTGTTCTTTCAGGCCCGCATGCTTTCTCTGGATTGCCAGGCATATCAGTTCCTCCAGCCACATACACACCTGTGATTGCTCAGGAGGATGACGAAGGCCCTCGTCTTGTAGAGCATTCACAGGTGGCCACGGAGGAAGACTGGTCTGACGCTTGTCAGTGGCTAATTAACGTCAGGCCAGATCTTGCCGTGGTTCAGTCGGCCAGTCAACGGGACCAGTGCCCGTGGCTGGCAGGTAAACCGACTGTTACCGCTATGCCATCTTTGCCATTAGCTGATCATATTGTTGATATGTTCACTGCGGCGGAGACGTCTATTAGTGCACATGGACATTTAGCGAAGGCCCCCACGAAGTGGCAAAGTGGTGCCGTATTACAGCTGATCATTATCAGATATACGGTGTAGTACCGAAGCCAAGCACGGATGACCGTGCAGCGCTGGGTGAAGATACGCGGCCAGGTTCCCGGTCTGACACGGGAGCACTGTGTTCGAACGTGTTGCGTTCGGCTAACACCGCGTTACGTAATGCGGAAGAGAGTTCGAGGGCATCTATTGCAACGCTTTTGCATGTCTCACAGTTGTTACAAGGGGTAGTAACGGCATCCGCATTACGTCAGCCTAGTCCGGTGACTGTCCAGATAGCCATCCAAGATGGAATTAACTTGGCTTTGGACTGTTTAACCCGGTCTGTAACCAGGAGTGTCCGGGCGAGGCGCACGTTTGCTCTTGATAACTTGTGCCCATCCCAGGATTTGTATAATAGGCTGCTGCGTATGCCTATGACAGGTCCTGGTCTCTTTGGAGGCGAGGGATGTAGGCATCTCCAGGAGACGGTTACCCTGGTCAATAACCAGAGGGCATTACGGGAGCAATTTGAAGTGCTCCGTAGAGAGCGCGTTCGCGCGGCTCCCCCTGCGTGTCATCCCCTGCAGGCTCGAGGTGGCAGTGGCCAGGTCAGAGGCCAGCCACCAGCGCAGCGTCGGCCACGGCCGCGTGCGCTTCGGCCAGCAGCGAGGGGGCTGCAGGCTCCTCCGGCGCAGCCAGCCAGGCAGCCACCCGCGCACTGTGGTGCGCGCGGTGTGGGCCGTGGTGCGCGAGGATCTGGTCGTGGTAATCGTACCTGACAGGGTGATTACCACAGTAAGAGCTACTCCAGTGCATCTGCACCAGGAGACAGTGCCACTCTTGCGCTTCTTATGTCCACCTCTCTCCCTAGGTGGACCAGTGGGAGGCCGATTGGCCAACCACATGCAAGAGTGGGAACGGTTGTCTCAGGACCGTTTAGTCTTGTGATGGCTTTCAGTCGGGTATCATCCCGACTGGATAACAGGTCCGCCATCACGACTGTCTCTGGTGCCGGTCTGGACTCAAATTCCAAGAGATCCAGATCAGCGGTTGTGTATAGAGGAGGAGATAAATTCCCTCATACACAAGGAAGCAATTCAACCGGCGCAAAATTGCCCGGGCTTCTATTCAACCGTGTTCTTGGTAACGAAAAGCACTGGAGGGTGGAGACCAATTCTCAACCTCAAGCCATTGAACAAGTTCATAGACACACCCAGTTTCAAGATGGAAACTGTGAGATCGGTGTTGGCAGGGTTGGAGAAGGGAATGTGGACAGCTTCAATAGATTTGAAGGATGCTTATTTCCACATTCCAATAGCGAGGGGTTTCCGTCGCTTTCTGAGATTTGCATTCCAGGGCAGACAGTGGGAATTCAGGGTGTTACCCTTCGGAATTTCTACGGCTCCTCGGGTCTTCACCAGGGTGGTTCTTGCGATGACAGCATACCTCCACAGGAGAAACAGCAGTCCACACGTACATAGATGACTGGCTGTTAAAAGCACACAACCAGGAAAGTTTATCAGCAAATCTGGAGATTGTTTTGAAAACTCTCACAGATTTAGGCTGGATAATAAATTTTAAAATCAGAGCTGACTCCATCCCAGAAGTTTGTTTACCTGGGAATGATCTTCGATCTGGAGATAGGATATGTTTATCCTACTCAGGAGAGGGTACAGATACTCATCTCCGTAATACAGTCAGTGTGCAACAGTCATCATGTCCTGGCACGTGTTTATCTGAGAATGCTGGGATTGATGGTTTCTCTGGAACCAGTCATTCCTCAGGCGGCCTTACGCAGGCGGCCGATAGTTATTTCTCATGACACAATGGACCCAGAGTACAGGTTCACTGGACTCAAGCGTGTCAGTGTTGGAGCCTCTAATTCATCACCTTCAATGGTGGTTGAAGACAGAGAATCTCCTGGCGGGGGTAATGTTAGCCCCTCCTCACCCTCAGTTAACGATGTATACAGATGTATCGATGGAGGGGTGGGGAGCTTGCCTGGAAGAATCCACAATATCAGGGCTTTGGAATCTGGAACAGTCAAAGAAACATATCAATCTACTGGAATTAAGAGCAGTAGTCCTGGGCCTGGAACATTTCTTACAGAAAGTTCGGGGCAAGAGTGTTCTAATTCGATCAGACAACTCAACGGTAGTGACTTACATAAACCGCCAGGGCGGAATGAAGTCGCCCAGTCTCTGTATGATGACTTGGAAACTGCTTTGTTGGTGCCTGGATCACAGGATTACCTTGAAGGCAGTTCATATTCCGGGAAGGTTAAATCTGTTAGCAGACTCATTGAGCCGAAGGATGAGTGTTTTACCTACGGAATGGCAACTAAATCAATGTGTGGCGGATCGTCTGTTCGACCACTGGGGGAAACCCAACATAGATTTATTCGCAACGAAGAAGAATGCGAAGATGACGACGTATGTCTCTCCGATTCCAGATCCAAGCGCTTTCGCAACAGATGCGCTAGCTATCAGCTGGGTGGGAATGTATGCATACGCATTCCCTCCAGCAATCCTGATTCCAAAAATTCTTCAGAAAATCAGACAGGAGGAGTGCCAAGTGCTTCTGATCGCCCCAAATTGGCCAAGCCGATCATGGTATACGGATCTGCTGGACCTTCTGGTCTGCAATCCGGTTCCTCTGCCTCTGATGGACAATATTATCTTCCAGGGCAAGAACCTTCACAACAATCCGTCAATGTTCCGATTGACTGCGTGGATGTTGTCAAGGAATCTAGAATTAAGGAGGGCTTTTCTGAGCAAGTAGCCATGTTCATGGCAAAAGCCAGGATGGGGTCAACCTCCAGAGCATATAATTATAAAATCAACAGATTTGCAGAATGGTGCTCAAAAAGATGTATTAATCCAATGGATTCATCTATTCAGGTAGTAGCCGATTTCCTCTGTCACCTGTATGATGCCTATAGCCTTAAGCCTAAGTCTATTGCTGGCTATAAGTCAGCTTTAATGACAGTTATCCCTTGCTTGGCTAATAGGGGAAGTGATGAAGTAAATACATTAAATACTTTAATCAAAGGCATGGGCAATCTAAGACCAAGGAATCCCCCAGTGATTCCGTCTTGGAGTTTATCACTAGTGCTTCAGGTGCTAGCTGATAGGCCGTTTGAACCACTAAGCTCCATTTCTATGAAAATGTTGACGCTTAAAACTGTATTTTTAATTGCTGCGGCCTCGGCTAGGCGTAGGAGTGAGATTCATGCCTTGTCATCCGAGGCAGACCGTTTTGTGGTTACAGGGGAAGGCCTTAGGCTTCTACCCAGGATAAATTTCATGGCGAAAAACCAGTCTGAAATATCCGAGCCAACCGATAATTTTACCAGCTTTGACTAGGTTTGATCCTAATTCAAAACTATGGTGTCCAGTCTGAGTATTAATCCGGTACAAACAACGTACTCAAGAATGGCGGACTGACCCAACAGCCTTATGGTTGTCATATATTGAGCCCCATGGCAGGGTGTCAAAGGACACCATTTCCAGGTGGATTGTAGAGTGTATTCAGTTTTGCCATAAATATGCCACAGGTAAACAAGTTGACATGGCCAAGGCTCACAGTGTCCGAGGTGTAGTGGCTTCCACTGCCCTATTTAATGGGGTACCTGTGGATGACATTATGTCAGTAGCTCAGTGGCACTGTGAGTCAAGTTTTACCGACCATTATCTCCGTGACACCTCGAATCCTCTCGCCTTATCGATTTTGAAAAGCTAATCTGGGTGTACATATTTTGATAAGGTATCCTAATTTTTTAAATATATTTCACATTTAATCAATGGAAACATCTACTTTATGGGCTGCATCAGTCTTCACCAATGGGGAGATGATGACAGCACTAATCTTCCACAAGGTGAGTCTTGTGTGTGTTGTCCATGGGTTTTTTGTAATGTCACGTGACCCTTTATTATTAATTTGGTAATGGTACATGTTTTTATGTGGTTCATCATTGAGAGTATACGAAAATGGAGTTTTTTCGTCTCTGTCCTATAGTACATGGCACTTGTACGTAGAGAGCGTATGGGACATTGAGGTCATTCGAGTCTTCCTCCCAGGGAGGGGGGGGGGGGCGCATATGACATTCGGTCATCTCTCATCCATCGGTTTGTGTTAGCCGATGTTTTTTCAAATCCTGAGTGTGTTTTCACACAGTTTCAGAAGTTTAAGTGCCTTAATCGCAGAAAAGCGCATAGGGAAGAGCTGGTCTTTTGACCTCGCCTCCCTCCCGTCGAATTCACTGACGAATTCTGGCAATATCAAAGAGTATTAGGGAGGTAAGTATACTCTTGAAGTGAAATAAACGAAATCACGGATTTCTTTTTCACGAGAGAGTTGATACTTACCTCCCTAATACGGACCCGGCCTCTCCGCCCCACTGAGGCTCGATCTTCAGGCTCTTATTATGTTGCATGTGTGTCAGCCAATAAATTAGTCAGAGGAAGTACTAGTCGGCGCATGCGCGGTGGTGGGGCTGGCATCCGCCGGACTACACTCTGACTCCATGCCCAGTAGGGGCACCTAACTTTTCTAATCTGAGTGTTTTATTGAGTGAAAGCCGATATTTAGCAATATTCAAAGAGTATTAGGGAGGTAAGTATCAACTCTCTCGTGAAAAAAGAAATCCGTGATTTCGTTTAATCACCCATATGAGAAGCAAATGTGTTTGAAATAGATTCTGAAGACTATCGATATATATATATATATATATATATATATATATATATGTATGACACCCCCCCCTCCCCCCGAAGACCTTTTTATGACTAACCTTTTGGTACCTTAATCAAGAGTAACCAAACATAACCTCTCATCCAAGATTGTTGAGCGTGACTTAATGAATCAGGAACACACGCTCATACATGCATGCATGCACACACACACACATAATGTATGTATTGAATACTGTTTATCACGGAGTCTCGGGGTAACCCGTACAGGGAGATGGATGAGATAAATAAATACAAACTGAATCAATAACCGACCAAGGTGTTCAAGTTGTAATTCACAGGCCATTTAGGCATATATAACACACACACATTGTTCATGAAAATTTAAATTTTCTCATAGATAATGTCCATTTCATACATGAGAGTCTTCAGTGGATACACTGATTTCATTGGGTTTTTTGGATAAAATTGGGATTTCAAAAGCTTCTGCTTTAGATTAAATATCTTTAAATCTAACGTTTTTCGGGGTGGGGGGGGGGTGGAGTGTTTTTTCAGTGTTTTTCTTCAGTTGCCACTCTCATCTCAGCCATTTGCAAACTAAGATAACTTTATTTTTGAAAATCTATCACTGGAATGACGGGCTCGGTTATCGAGCCAGTCATTCCAGTTGTTAATTTTCTAAAATATTGTTTGTGCAAGTGGACATTTTCCAAGACCACTGCGGAAAAGAGTTAAACACTTCAAGGATTTGATGTAGCACTACTGTATATATAAATTTACAATTTTTTTAAACATTTCTCAGGAACATTGGTTGTGAACGATGGGCCATCTTTCAGTGGAGAAGCACGTGGTCGCTTTGTTGGTCTTGACCTATCCGATAACCTTTACCTGGGATCTGTACCAGACTTCAGGACTATTCCTAATGCCGCTGGTTTTAATCAAGGATTTGTTGGTAGGTTGATAATGGATAGATCTGATCTGTCGCTCAGTTATATGACATCATAATCAATTACATCACACATAGGCTGACATCACTATCAAAATGCATAATGAATAATGTATTTACCTTGAATAGTCCAAAGGTACAAATTGTGTTTATTTAATTAAAGGTGTGTTCAATATTTTGAAATTAATTTGACTGGGTGCTGTTGGTGCCATCATAGCTTTAGCAGTCAAATTGGTTTCAAAGTTTTCAACAGCTTAACTGATTCACACTCATACTAACAATATCCAAGTTGCTGTGATTTACATCACAATAATGTCTCTATACATTTTCAAGTGTCAAGATTCAAGATTCAAAATTATTTTATTTGGTATTAAATATATGGCTCTACAAATAAATTGATATATTTACCCCCCCCCCCCCCCCCCCCCTCTTGTATCAACTTAACCCTTTAATGGCCAAGCCAGCAAAGAACAACCTTTTTGCTACGAGAAGACTTATGAACGAGCCAGTCATTCCAGTGGTAATTTTGAAAGTCTTATCTTGACCTGTAAATGGACACTGACTAAGCAGAGTCTTAGATTTGCTTGACCATTAACCTTTAACTGTCTGACTGTTGCAAGCCAGCAGACAATAATTTCAACATGCAATAACTCGGAACCTGCTGAATATTTTTAGAACAATTTGACTGAATGTTTTTGGTGGCTTAGCCACCAACAACTTTTAGTCAAATTGTTTTTAAAAATATTAAACATATCCAGAATTAAATCACATGGAAAATGTAGTGTGCAGAAATTCAGCAGCCAGGAAGTTAATGATCAAGCTAGCAAAAGACGGCTTCTGCAATGGCCACGGGAAATATACATTTGCAGGGCTACAGAATGCTTTTTTTTGTAAATTCCATAAATATCTTGATCGATAAACATTTTCAATTGTTAAGTGATAAAAGGTAGCATTTTGAGAATGCTGAGATGAGGATGGCACAAAATCATTAACCAAGACATCAAACTACCTCTTTGTCAGCAGTCGAAAACAGGAAATCTTTTGTACCATTATACTACTGGGATTGTATTGCGTTGAATATTTTAGCTAGTTCTTATGGTAGTCTCATCTTTTGTTATGCTCCCCAACAAAATTTTGCGAGACCATCTAGTCGCCACTTTGTCCATCCGTCCGTCCATTCTTCCATCCATCTGTCCGTTCACCATGTATGAGTTTGTCCAGGGCATAGTTTCAAGAATTTTTCACATATGGTCACCAAACTTGGTATGTGGATGCATCTTAGGGAGAAGGTGTGTGGAGTATGAAAACTAGGTCATGCTGACTGACTTTTCATGGTCGACTGAATATGACAGAAAATGTTTGTCCGTGCCATAGTTTCAAGACTTTTGACATATGGTAACCAAACTTGGTATGTGGATGCATCTTAGGGAGAAGGTGTGCGGAGTATGAAAAGCAGGTCAGAAGTAGGTCATGCTGACTGACTTTTCATGGTCGACTGAATATCACATAAAATCTTTGTCCGTGCCATAGTTTCAAGACTTTTGCACATGTGCTCATCAAACTTGGTATGTGGATGCATCTTAGGGAGAAGGTGTGCGGAGTATCAAAAGTAGGTCAAAGGTAGGTCATGCTGACCTACTTTTCATGATCGATTTAATATCACAGAAAATGTTTGTCCAGGCCATAGTTTCAAGGCTTTTTCGCAAATGGTCACCAAACTTGGTATGTGGATACATCTTATGGAAAAGGTTGCGGAGTATCAAAAGTAGGTCATGCTGACCTAGTTTTCATGGTTGACTGAATATCACAGAAAATGTTTGTCCAGGCCATAGTTTCAAGACTTTTTCATATATGGTCACCAAACTTGGTATGTGGATGCATCTTATGGAGAAGGTGTGCACAGTATGAAAAGGAGGTCATGCTGACCTACTTTTCATGGTCAACCGAATATCACAGAAAATGTTTCTCCGGGCCATAGTTTCAAGACTTTTTATATGTATTTTTCATATGGTGTCAAGCAAAGTCTAAGTGTGTTTATTTAGAAAAACTTAGATTTTGCTTTTATTAAGCTAGCCTTAACAAATTGTTCGTTAGGGCAAATCCCGCCAGACCAAAAGAATGATGGCCCACCGAATCATTCCTACTCCCCAAATTGTGGATTTAACATCATTACCCCAAACCAACAATATTTTAAGGATGGCCTAATATGGTGATATCTCTTTGACAATTTCATTCCCAGCTAAAAAGTTTAAACTCTGTTAAACTTTGTTCACTGAAAAAATGTGTTGTATTTTGCTATTAGAATTTCTGGTTATATGTTTATTAAATAAATTAATTTCACATAGATTTGTCCTGCTGAAAATAATCATTGTTAATGAGTTTTGGACATTTATACAAACTAGATCAGTCCATCCATGCATCTGTCTGTTCTTTTATCATGAATGCATCTTAGGTTATCCATTCACCAATTCGTCTATGCCTCCATATGTTCGTTTCTCTGTGTCTGAGCCACAGTTCCAAACCTTTCCCTGAAGCATATGCCTTCAGGGTTATCCATTCAGTTTCTCTGCAGAGTATGCCTTCTGGGAGCATACATCAATTTGTTGATTTGCCTTGTTTGTGTATGTTACTAGGTAGCATTAGTACAATGAAGATTGATAACGTGGATGTTGATATCGGAAACGATGCTGTGGAGCTTGTTGGTATTCGTGAATCACAGGTATGGAATTAGAAGACTATTTTACATAACTTAATCGTCTGACTGTTGTAAGCCAGCAGACAACAATCTTAATGGGCAATAGCTCTGGTCCTACTGAATATTTTGAAAACAATTTGACTGAAAGTTGTTGGTGGGTTAACCACCTACAACTTTCAGTCAAATTGCTTCCAAAATATTCAGCAGGTCCAAGAGTTAGACCCAGTGGAAAATGTAGTCTGCCGAAATCCAGCGGGCAGATGGTTATTAATAAATAAGTCATCCATGCTGACATTACAGATAAGCGGTCTCCATGGACATTGATTGGCAAGCCTGCCAACAATGGCTTATAAAAGAGTCTTGAGAAATGTCCATTCCCAAGCCTGGAGAAGAGTATCTTTTTGAAAATCTATCACTATTATGACTGACTCCATAAGCTAGCCAATCATTCCAGTTGTACATTTAAAAAAAGTCCTCTTGATTGGCAAATGGACTTTCACATCATGAGAACATACTTACCTTCCTAACACTCTTGATATACTAGTATATCGGCTCTAAGTTCAATAATATTCAGAATTATAAAAAGTTAGGTGCCCGTAATGGGCAGGTGGATGTACACCAGTTATGCACATGACAGACCCCACCTACTGTGCATGCACATACTGGTACTTCCGTTTTCTAATATTTTAGCTAACAAGCTACATGTGGAGAACATTTCCAGTCTCTTTTTTGAGAATTTTCAGTAGTTTAAACACTATGACGGATAATAAAGCATCAGAGGAGTCCTCATCATCCGCTAAGGTGATATTGGTCCATATATTAATTAAGACTTGTAACCTTTATGTGTTACTGGTTTTAGTTCACGGCCTATTTGGCGTTAACGTGATTTCAGCCGCTGGGAATCCTTGTTAAATTCTCCCAGCGCCTAGGGATATTAATCCCTTGTGCTTTGTGTTTACAGGTTCTATTTATGGATGGAATAGGGGTTTCTGTTCTTCTCGGAGGTTGTTCATGTCTCGTCTTCTAACTTATCATTATGATATGTCTAAGGGTTGGAGATATAGCATGAATAAATATCTCCCTCATTTTGTCCCATCCCCTTCATCAGTCTCTGCAGAAAGAAGAATTTCAGCGGATGGAAGGACGTGTTCTGCACAAGAGTATGGCTTGCCTGTGCTCAGGATAAGGAGAGTATTAATTATGGCATCTAATTTTTTGAAAATATTTACAATTTCTGCTGCCATCTTTATTGTACTGTATTCTCTCTTGTATGTGCATAGGCTGTCGGTTATTTATAATTTAATATTATATTATTCTTGAGTAATGAATGTCTTAGTCACTAGATATTACTTGCATTCATTTTCTGATGTCCCCTTCTCCTTGAACGAGCTGTTGCTTTGAGGTTTGATGTCATAATCAACCAGAGTTTTTTCTCTTTCCTGGATGTCATAATCTTAGTTTAGAGAAATCTTATTGATGTAATTATCATCCTTTATTATGAATGTGGAGAGATATCTAGATAGTCATAATCTTTTCTCGTCCTCTTCCATTCTTAATTCGGGTCCCTGATTGTTCTTTTTTGTTATTGGTAATAAGAGACGTTCATCTGTCCCTTCGAGGGTGTCAGTAATAAAAGTGGGTGTCAGTAATAAAAGTTTGTTCTTTTATTTACTAAAAAGAAATAACAAAGTTTACAAACTATAATACTCATTGTCTTCGTATGCCTTCCTTTCAGAAGTCATGTCCATCTTGTTACAAGAAGTCCATGAGGGCTAGGTTCTTCCCCCACCCTTGCCCATCTTGTACTATTTATAGGCTGTCCAACAAATGTGCCATTTGTAAAGAGGGTGGGTGGGATTTAACCTCTGAATTCTTTGCATTACAGGCAAAGCTGAGGGTCGAGAAGGGCAAGAAGGCGAAGAAGGAGGGTAAGAAGAAGGCCTCTGAGAAGGGTGAGCTCTAGGCCTTCAAGGTAGAGTTGGTGAGTGAGATGCGCAGGACTTTGAAAGATCTGGTGCCTGACATGCTTTGCGGCATGTTGCCAGGCACAGATGTTTCAACTTCTTGCGCATCGACCTCAGTGCAGGTAGCCTCCGTCCCTAGATCAAGCCCTACTAGGCCGGACAAAGTTTTCAGTGATCCAGGGGCGGCCGGCTTGGACACAGGCTTGATGTTTGCATCGCCTGGTGATCCAGCAGCATGAGCAGCATCAGGCGGGACCAGACCAGCAGGCCTGACCTCGATCACTTGCGGAGTACCCTCATCATCTTCCCTCGGGCATTCTCCTACTCAGTCTGGGTTAGTGTTTCTTGGTAACCCAGTGTCTAACTTTCCTCACCAAAAAGATGATGAAGACTACCTGCTCGACAGACAGGATGGGAATGAAGAAATGGATGCGAGTGTCTACACTCCTCTCATAGGGAGTGCGGCCGCTCGCACCTATGGTTGTGTTCCCTCGGGAGCAGGTTTCATGATTCAGCCTGTGGGCTGATTTGGAGTGGACGACAGCCCGTATAAGATACCACGCTTAGACGTGGAATCGCATACGGATGATCCGTGCCACGCTAGTGTGCTTAATGCCCCACACACGAGCGCAATCTCGGTGCTCGGCCAGCCCATGGAGAATGTCATGCCAGCCCTCGCGGGCCCGTATGCATTCCCTGGGCAGCCAGGTTCATCTATAGCCTCCTCCACCACCCTACCTGCGAATGCCATTGAAGATGACAAGGGCCCGCTGCTCATCGGCAATTTGCAGGTAGCTACGGACGAAGACTGGTCTGACGCATGCGCGTGGCTCCTCGCAGTCATACCAGAGCTCTCACTGGACAAAACAGCCACCAGTAACCCTCGGGCATGGTTACAGGCAAAGCCATTGGCCAACACGACTCATTCTCTGCCGTATGCTGAACAATATGTTCTCGGCGGCACAGGAGTCGATTAGACCGAAAGGTCGCCTCGCGAATGCCCACTGCAAGGTTGCTAAGCGATGTCGAGTTACTGCTAGTCAGTATGCTTGATAGGGCCTAGCACCCAGACCGAGCGCGGATGACCGTGCCGCTCTGGGAGAAGATACGCGGCCGGGATCCCATGCTGACATGGGAGTGCTGTGCTCGGGCGCTATGCGCTCGGCTAATGCCGCCTTGCTTGACACAGAGGAGAGCTCGCGAGCAGCAATCGGTGCGCTGTCTCGCATATCTCAGCTGCTATCTGGGGTAGTAGCAGCCTCGGTGCACCAACAGCACAGTCCGGTGACAGTGCAGTGAGCCATCCAGGATGGGATCAACCTGCCATTGGACTATCTGACTAGGTCAGTCACCAAATCGCTAGATGCACCAGTGGGAGGTCATTTGACTTTCCACATTCAGAAGTGGGAGCGGTTAATTCAGTACCGCTTAGTCTTGCAAGGGCTTTCTCGCGGATACAGTCCAGAGTGGATAAAAGGTCCGCCATTGCATCTGTCTCTGGTACCGGTCTCAAATTCCAAGAGATCCAGAAAAATGGTTGTGCATAGAAGAGGAGATAGACTCTCTAATTCTAAAAGAAGCAATTCTACCGGCGCAGGATTGCCCGGGCTTCTATTCAAGTGTGTTTCTTGTGACACAGGGGTGTGGAGACCAATTCTCAACCTCAAACCACTAAACAAGTTTATAGATACACCGAGTTTCAAAATGGAAACAATAAGATCTGTGTTGAAGGGGTTAGAGAAGGGGATGTTGACAACATCAATAGATCTCAAAGATGCTTATTTCCACATTCCAATTGCAAGGTGTTTTTATCGGTTCCTGAGATTTGCTTTTCAGGGACGCCAATGGGAATTCAAAGTTCTTCCATTCGGCATCTCGACAGCTCCAAGGGTCTTCACTCGATTGGTACTCGCTATCACAGCATACCTCCGCAGGAGAAATATAGCAGTCCACACTTACATAGACGACTGGTTGCTAAAAGCACACAACCCAGAAAGTTTGACAGCAAATCTGGAGATAGTTTTGAAAACTCACAGATTTAGTCTGCATAATCAACTTTCAGAAATCAGAGCTGACTCCATCCCAGAACTTTGTTTACATGTTTATCCATCCCAGGAGAGAGTGGAGAAACTCTTCTCATGCATTCAATTGGTTTGCAGCAGGGGAGCTTGCCTGGAAGAAGCCACAATATCAGGGCTTTGAAATCTGGATCAGTCAAAGGAACATATCAACATGCTAGAATTATGGGCTATTGAACATTTCTTGAAGGAAGTGGAGGGAAAATTTGTGATAATATGTTCAGACAACTCAACGGTAGTGAGTTACATAAACCGCCATGGCGGAACGAAGTCACCCAGTCTCTGTATGATGACATGGAAGCTGCATTGGTGGTGCATGGATCAAATGATTACCTTGAAAGCAGTTCATATTCCGGGAAGGCTGAATCTGTTAGCAGACTCATTGAGCTGAAGGATGAGCATTCTGCCTACGGAATGGCAACTAAATCAATGTGTGGTGGATCATCTGTTCAATCATTGGTGAAAGCCCAACATAGATTTATTCGCGATGAAGAAGAATGCGAAGATGACAATGTTTATTTCTCCGATTCCAGATCCAAGCACTGTCGCAATAGATGCACTAGCTATCAGTTGTAAGGGAATGTATGCATACGCATACCCTCCAACAATCTTGATTCCAAAGATTCTTCAGAAGATCAAGCAGGAGGAATTCCAAGTTCTTCTGTTCGCCCCAAATTGGCCCAGCCGATCATGGTTTATGGATCTGATGGACCTTCTGGTCTGCAATCCGGTTCCTCTGCCTCTGATGGACAATATTATCTTCCATGGCAAGACCCTTCACAACAATCCGTCAATGTTTCAATTGACTGCATGGATGGTGTCAAATAATCCGCGATTAAGGAGGACTTTTCTGAGCAAGCAGCCAATTTTATGGCCAGAGCCAGAAGGGGGTCAACCTCCAGAGCATATAATTATAAAATCAACAGATTTGCAGAATGGTGCTCAAAGAGATGAATCTATCCAATGGATGCATCTATTCAGGTAGTAGCTGATTTTCTCTGTCACCTGTATAATGCCTATAGTCTTAAGCCTAATTCTATTGCTGGATATAAATCAGCATTAATGACTGTTATCCCTTGCTTGGCAAAGAGGGGAAGTGATGAAGTAGGTGTTTTAAATACTCTTATTAAATGTATGGCCAATCTCAGACCGAGAAATCCTCCACTGACACCGTCATGGAGTCTTTCTCTGGTTCTTCAAGTTTTGAGTGATAAGCCTTTTGAACCACTTAGTGCTATGGGACGGACCCATGCTCCCTATGGTTGTCATATATTGAACCCCAGGTAGGGCATCAAAAGACACTATATCCAGATGGATAGTAGAATGTATTCAATTCTGTCATAAGACAGCCACTGGAATTCAAGTAGATAGAGCCAAGGCTCATAGTGGTGTGGTAACTTCCACAGCATTATTTAATGGTTATTCTATTGAAGACATTATGTCAGTAGCCCTGTGGCACTGTGAGTCAATTTTACCGACCATTACCTCCGTGACACTTCTAACCCGCTCGCTGTCTCAGTCCTCAGAAATTAATTACCGTTAAATTCCGTGTATATTGCGCACTTTTTTGCTCAAATTACATGCTATAAAAAGCTCCTGCGCACTATATACAAGGATAAATATTTGTCCCATTTTTTTCCTCAGAATTTTTCGTCAGAATCACAAAATTCAGAGCTGAAAATGTGATTTTATGGATCGGGAATCAGTCGGGAATAACGATCGCATTCTAACATGTCTATAATGGTACTAATAGATCGTTGAAATGCCTTACTACTGTCTAAATACTGTGTTATACCTTTATTAAATATCATAGTGTTGTAAAATGATCAAATAAACCATCATTCAACTTTTTTACAACGCCATTGTTTCCTGTAATTTGTTCTAAGTTATATATATAAGGGGAGGTTACTCTTGTCTTCCCAAGTTGAACATAGAGATGTTTAAAATCCATAGATTGCTACACAGATACGGACATAAATGTGTTAAAAAAATAATGATAGGGCCGATGTTTTTCAAGGCGATCTAGCATTTACATAGATATAGAAAGGAATGTTTTATATGTGCTAAACGGCACAATGTTTTGACCAATCGGCGGGCAGGATGATTATGATTGACAGGTTAAGGTTAAAGGTCACAGCCGTCAACGTATGACAAAGTAACTAGAAACGAAAGGATGAGAATAGAAAATCATTTCAAATTGAAGATACCGGTAATTCAATTTATTTAATAAACAATGCGTGGAATAAACTAGATTATTGCCCTATATTATAATATATTATGATGATGATATACTATAATATATTATATAAACCCCACCCCCACTCAAACAATACCCACAATTGATCACTGTCGATTTTGTAAACGGCAGACGGTCAGCTCTATCACCTTTGTTTATTGTACTTCTGACCGCGTTAATCCACCCACCCCGCCCCACCACCTGACTACACTGACTGAGAACCGAGTCTTGAAACCACTCATCTACTGCGTATCTGATTGAACAAAATCTCATGGGCTCGCCTTTGATATAGTTATCAAAGTAATTACCGGCACTATTAGTGAGCCAAAATGGATTTGAGTTTTTTAAAATTAAAATCGATTTTATTCTCGAGTATCAGCGCACAAAACTCATATTTTATGAATTGAAACAAAATAAATATCCGATTTTTTATGTTCTAACGACCATTTATGTTAATGAGCTCTGCTCAAATCAAATTCGGATTCTAACCTGTTCTGATGGAAATTATATTTGTATTTTTATATCGTTTTATATCGTTCAATAAAGTTTAATACAAAATATTTGCTAAAAGTATATGCAAATGATATTCCCGTGATTAAACAACAGAGTAACGCACGCCACAAATGGGATTTTATAAGGAAAGCGTATTCGACACGCAGTAAGTCATTGATTCTTTTGTTACCAGTTTTCGTTCACATGTCTCTCAATCTTACTGCGCACTATACACGGAAAGAAGGTTTTTTCAGGCCGATTTTGGTCAAATTTAGGGGTGCGCACTATCCACGATAGCGCAATATACACGGAAATTAACGGTAAATGTGGAGGTATGTATTTGTAATTAGTTTTCCTCCTCAGCTATTTACAAATATCACATTTGTTGGTAGGGTATCCATACTATTATATGTACCATTCTCTTCACCTGATGGGGGAAGAGATGAGTTCTGTGCCCAAGACATCAGAGGTCGGTATATGTGACCATTTTGTTTTTTTATTTTTTGTCTTGGTGATGGTGTCATATTTTTATTTTTAATATGGTGATGGTTAATGTGTCTTAATTGTGGTTCTTTTTTTTGAAAATGAAGCAATTCTTCTTTTTTCAATGTCTAGTAATACTTTTCATCAAGTATTAGAGAACATGCTAGTCATTTAGAGCAGCGTTTTTTCCTAAACCTTCCTCAGAAAAGGGGGGGGGGGGGGAGAGAGCGCATTTGCTTTTTGATCAATCTCTCTTCAACCGTTGATTATCTGATGCAAAATTCTATTCCTGGTTGTGTTTTCAGACACACTTTCAGATGTTTTAAATCTCTTGAAAATTCAAAGAGTTAGTGTCTTCGAGGGTGTGCTGGTTTTTCAGGACCTTGCCTCCCTCCCGCCAAATTTACTTTCAAATTCTGCCTTTTATCAACAGTGTTAGGGAGGTAAGTATGTTCTCATGATGTGAAATAAGAAAATTTATCAAATTTCTTTTTCACGAGTGAGATGACATACTTACCTCCCTAACAGAATCCCGGCCTCCACCCCACGGAGGCCTGGTGCTTTGTTTATTTGAATAGTTGCTTCTATGTCAGCCAATATTTAGTAACGGAAGTACCAGTATGCGCATGCGCAGTGGGTGGGGTCTGTCATGTGGATGACTGTGTACATCAACCTGCCCATTAGGGGCACCTAACTTTTTATAATTCTGAATATTATTGAACTTAGAGCCGATATACTAATATATCAAGAGTGTTAGGGAGGTAAGTATGTCATTTCACTCGTGAAAAAGAAATTTGGTAAATTTTCTTAATTTTCCATGAGAAAATTGAAATTTTCTTGAAGAAGATTGAGTGTTTACATATTTATAGCAAACAAAGATGCTGTTCAATATTTGGAATCTAAAGTGATGATAGCTCTGTTGAGACAATATAGCCTCAACAACAGTTGTAAGCTCAGTTATTTCCATTTTCCAGACACGCTTATCAAGACCAGATTTATCTCCCTTTCACTATAATTTCAATGAAATCTAATGACAATTGGTTCTATACCCCATTTGTGACACATTGGCTATGCTATTTATAAAATTTAATGTTTCTCAGAGAAAATGTATAACTGCAGTCACCAAGACAAGGTTATTTTGAGAATTTATGGCTGGATTAATTCATTAATCACAATTTCATATTACCATATAATTATGGCCCTTCATTGCCCTATGTTAATCACCTTGTCTGTCCTTCTGTCCAGCCGTCTGTCCATCCACAATATCTTGTAAACAGCATATCATGCAGAACCGCTTAAGATATTTTAATGAAACATGGTGTATGACTCAGTTATGATACACAGATGTGCCTTTTGAAGAATTCACCTTTATAGGTCCAAGGTTTTGGGTGAAAATGGGTTTTTTAATTGCCTTTATCCATTGGAATAATTTACTCTTATCGGGTGTGTTTTTCTCGTAGTAAATTTTCAAAGATATCTTGGTCAGCAACTCAATATTTACCAGGACCATGGCTGATGCCATATTTGGTCGGCTTGACCATTTAAGAGTCATTAACCATTTAATGGCTAAATTTGGTCATGTGGTTTAACTCTGGATAGGCTGAATATTTTGAAAACTATTTGACTGAAAGGTGTTGGTGGCTAAAGGAGAAGAAAAGTGTTGGTGGCTAAAGAAGAAGGCCCAAAGTTATTGCCATTGAAATTATTGTCTGGTGACTTGCAGCAGTCAAATTGTTTAGAGGTGTTTTCTGTCAATCATCTGTCTTAAAGGTGCATATTCACAGCAGAAAGCTTGAAAATAATATTGTTGAAATTATATACTTTTAGAGGCTTAAATTGTCTAGCTCAATGCAATGAAATGAAAAAATCTTAACATATGACGATTCCATGCCATATAAATTAATATAATTTCTTTGGTTATGAATTTAATAGTGACTCGTGTGGAATGCAATCGTCATATGTTAAGATTTATTTCATTTCATTACATCTAGGCACGTATTTAAAGCGTCTAAAAGTATACAATTTTAACACCTTTATTTTCAGGCATTCTGGTTTGAACATGCCCATTTAACTAACCTTTGACCGTAGAAAGTTTCATTATCTATGATTAACCCTTAATGGTCAAGCCGTCTGGAACCAGGCGCTCAAGTGCTCTTGAGGAATATCCATTTGCAGGCCAAAAGAAGACTATTTTGTAAGTTTTACCATTGGAATGACTGGCTCGATAACCGAGCCAGTCATTCTAGTGGTAAGTTTTATGAAATATTCTTCTCTTGGCCTGCAAATGGATATTTCAGTTTTCTTGACAAATCTTGACAATTAAGTGGTTAATCATCTTAAGCATATATCTAATATAATGTTTATTAATTTCAAATCTGAACAAAGTAGAAATTTTAATTTAATCTTACAGGTGTGTCGAGATATCCCATGTAAGAACGGTGGGTCATGTGAACCAGCTAATACGGCCTTTGGATTCCTGTGTCATTGTGAACAAGGCTATGCCGGCTTTACGTGTGAATTGGTTGGAGAACGTTGCTATCCAGGTAAACTGTTGTTAGCCCGTCAAACGGGTCAAAAATGATTGTGCAGTCATCTTGCTGGAAAATTTACCACTAGAATGACTGGTATGGTAATCGAGCCAGTCAATTCAGTGCTAAATTTTTAAAAATATTGTCCTTTTAGCCTGAAAATGGACACTGATAAGCAAGGATTTTGCCTTTGTGAACAATCTTGACCATAAATGGATTAGGATGTTAATTATAAATCATTGAACCGACCTGTCAATCAAGATCGCTTGCATTATCCCACTGACATCAACTGACATCATAATCACATGTCACTGTCAAAAGATGTCAGTTGTCAGAGATTTTATGAAATAAATCGATGAACTACGACATACAGTTAAACATTTAATTATTAAATTTGTTCAAGAAAATTTCAATTTTCTCATAGAAAATGTCCATCTGCAAACCGAGAGATTTTTTTGAAAATGTATCACTGGAATAACGGCTCAGTTATTGAGCCAGTCATTCCAGTGGTAAATTTTCAAACAATGATCATATCTTGGTCTGCACATGGACATTTTCCAAGACCGCTGTTGAAGCTGTTTTTGGCCAACCAGGGTGTTAGAGTTAATTCTGTTTAATCAATTTCTGTGTTAATATTCCATACAGAGAGATAGTCATTACATTTCAGCTAAATCCATCCACAGTCACCAGAATTGGGTCGCATATAAAACAAGCGTAATCAGACTCTCATCATCTCATTTTTACCACTCTGCTGCCTGCCCGCCCGCCCGCCCGGACAACACCATCACATAATACCCAGCCAATTTTTTTTGGCAGAGTATTATGTGATGGCGTGGTCTGGGCGGGCGGATGGGTGGCAGAGTGGTTTCCGGATGATAACTCTGTTGCCATTTGTCGGATCACTTTGAAACTTCAGAGCATGATTGAATTAGATCTGGTGAAGAGACCTCTCGAAATTGACACTAATCCGGAATCCAAGAGGGCTGCCAGCCACCGGCGGCCATCTTGAAAATTGATTTCCAGATGATAATTCCATTACCATTTATCGGATCGCATTGAAACTTCATAGTGTGGTTGGACTAGGTCTTGGGAAGAAACCGCTCAATATCGAAGATGATCTGAATTCCAAGATGCCCACCAGCCACTGGCGATCATCTTGAAAATTGGTTTCCGGATGATAACTCCTGAACCGTTTATCAGATCGCTTTGAAACTTCATGGCGTGGTTGGATAACTAGGTTTGGGGAAGAAACCTATCGAAAATTGGTTTCCGGATGACATCTCCTTTACCGTTTATCCGATTGCTTTGACAATTCGGAGCATGATTGGACTAGGTTTGCGGAATAAACATATCAAAAGTGACAATGATCCGAAATCCAAGATGGCCACCAACCATTGGCGGCCTTCTTGAAAATTGTATTCCGGATGATAACCGTGTTGAAACTTCATAGCGTGGTTCAACTAGGTCTTGGGAAGAAACTTATTGAAATCGAAGATTATTTGAAATTCAAGATGGCCACCAGCCAGCGGTGGCCATCTTGAAAATTGCTTTCCGGATGATAACCGGAAGTTACCGTTTATCGGATCACTTTAAAACTTCATAGGGTGGTTGTACTAGGTCTGGGGAAGAAATCTATGGAAATTGACAATGATTTGAAATCCAAGATGGCCACTGCCTGCCATCTTGAAAAATCGTTTCCGGATGATAACTCCTGAACCATTTATCAGATCGCTTTGAACCTTCATTGCGTGGTTGGACTAGGTCTGAAGAAGAATCCTATCGAAATTAACAATGATCTGAAATTCAAGATGGCTGCCAGCCACCATCTGCCATCTTTAAAATTGGTTTCAGGATGATAACTCTGTTACCGTTTATTGGATCGCTTTGAAATTTGATAGCGTGGTTGGAGTAGGTCTGTCAAAGAAACCTATCGAAAACGAAAATGATCCGAAATCCAAGATGGCTGCCAGCCACTAGCGACCATCTTGAAGATTGCTGAACCGCTTAATGGATCACTTTGAAACTTCATAGGATTGCTGGTCTGGGTCTGAGGAAGAAATCTCTATTTGCTGATAGCTGTCAGTCATTGGTTTATCATCATGGTGGGGTATTAAGCGCCGTTTGCGGAGCTCTTGTTGTCACACTGTAAAGCATTCAAATTTTCCGGATTTTCCATATTTTCTAGATTTCAACGGATCATGCACAAGGTTGTTGAATTTGTGTGCATGATCACACCATTTAGTTTCTTGTGTTACGATTTAGTTTCTGCAATAGCCATGGATCCAGAATTTGAACCATCTGAATCCATGTTCTTTTATCTGGGTAAATTCTGGAAATCCTCTTGCATGGCAAGTTCCTTCATTGTCTTAAAATTTGAGTCAAGTAGATCAGTAGTTTATGAAATACAGGTGTGGACAGAATAAATGACTGACCAACTGACCCAATCGCAGTACTCTCTTCCCTTTAATCCTTTAACACTTAAATTTGTTCGATAAAATTAAAAAATGTTCATAAAAAATGTTCATTTGTAGATTAAGAGAAGACTTTTTTTAAATTTAACACTAATGAATGGCTTGGTTATCGAGCCAGCCATTTAATGGTAAATGTTCAAAACTAGTATTCTCTTGGTCTGCAAATTGACATTTCTCAATACCGCTGCAGAAATAACTTTTGCTCGGCTCTCGGGTTGAAGTGGTAAGAGACGAGGCTAATAATGGACCGTTCCATTTGTAGCTATCCCCCACCCATCACTAGCTATGTTCCACCCACAGCTCACTCATGTTGGGATCGATCGATCACTGAACACCCTGAATATCAATTTCCAAAAAAATACACAGGTAAGCTGTTGAAGGCAGCAACAGCACCCAGTCAAATTAGTTTCAAAATATTCAACAGAATGTTGATTAAATAGCAAAGAATTTCAAAACATACTATTTATACAACGTGTCAGACTATTTGAGATTTGATGGCGGTCTATATGGAACCCTTTGTGACATCATCATACATGCGCTGAGCGACGAGGTCAGATGATGGATGGATACTCTGGAAAGGCGAATTCTATCAAGAATCTGGTGTTTGCAATATAACCCTAGAAGGCTTGCATAGATTCACATCAATGTTGGTATGTGAATACCTTGTAACCTGAGCTGGCTTGCAATTTGGCTTCAGCGATATCTATATATATTTGTCATAGCTATCTTCCCTGAAAAATACTCTTAACATTCTGGTTTGTGTGGGAGAGCTTCAAAATATCTGACTCAGCAGACATGCGTGCATGCACACGCATATCCACGCATACGCACACTAACGCACAAGCGCATGCACGCATGGTCGAAAATAGAGGTATTTATGTTTATTACGTATGCATTTGATTTTTTGACCTCAACATTATACTTTTATTTCATTGATTAATCTCGACAGGTGCATGCGGTACAGAAGGACGCTGTTATGATCTGCCTGGTTTGAGCGGCTATAGGTGTGTCTGTCAAATTGGCAAGACAGGTGCTGGATGTCAAGTCGGTACGTAATATACTCACATGAGAAATCAGTAGCTCTGACACACAGTACTGCCCAGAAATAAATAAGTATAAATCGTGAGTAAATCAAAAGCTATTGATTAAGATGATGGTTAAGATTACATTGTAGAAAGTGGCATTAGGGGGCAGGTTCTAAATACTCACAATTACAGTGATAGAGTATTGATCAATGGAAAGAGAATTTTGATTTGAATTAATCTGATCACATCTGAAAAAACCTTGGTCCTTATCATTCGTGTTGAGATCGATTAAATCTCTGAACTCTCTGACTATCAATTTCCAGAAAATGCCATTCCATTTAATTTTAAAATAGGTAACATATCGTGTTTCCATTGAGCTGTATAATTAGTTGTGGGAATTCAAAATTGAAGTGCTAAATATAATATCTATATGCTTGTAGGATATTTGTGTGTATTCAGAATTGATGTGCTAAATATAATATCTAACTGTCTATAGGTATTGCGATTGTCGACCCATTCTTCAACAAGACCTCGTTTATCTCATACCCGACAATCTGGGGCGGATTACTGCAGCTGACCCTACGCGTCGGGATCAAGCCTAAATCCCTGGATGATGGAATTATTCTCTATAATGGACAGCGTGCGGATGCGAATGGCGACTTTGTGTCACTCACTCTAAATGGTGGACATATTGAATTCAGATATGATACTGGTTCAGGTTGGTATTTATAATTATCATATAAACAAGCCTTCTAGCCCGGTCCATATTTTTCGATATGAGCATACATGCCATATTCAACGGAGTATTTTCATTGGCTGTTGGGTGCGCAACCCATTTAAATCGACCAATTAAAACATCGATTGATGTGAGCGTGATGTATAGGAATTAATACGCGGTACTGTTTTACTATGATTTGTTTACTAAGATTTGTCATTCATGAAACGTCATCACAAAATGTCATCGTTTGACAGTTTATCAGTCGGCAGCGAAGTAACGATTGATGGCCGTGGCTCTGCGATAGTCTTAGAAGAACAATGTAGTTTGCGGCTGATATCGCCAGATTTTGTGTTTGTCAATGTATTTTGCTGCGCATTCAATATCTGTTATCAGATAGTGGTGTGTCACAGCGGCGGTATCGATTTCACGAAAATCAACAATGAGAAATCAGATAAAAGTCACATCAGCCACTATTGGCAAATATTTCAAAATCACAGTTTATATGATAAATAAAATCTCAAACTCGGTCACTTTTCATATCACTATTATGAACTTCGTTGAAAATTATCAATTTTGCACTCGCTAAAGCTCGTGCAAATTGATAATTTTCAACTCGGTCTGTAATAGTGATATGAAAAGTGACCTCATTCCAGATTCTCTATTTACGACCCAAGGGGTGCCATAAAGTCCTTCCTAACATTACGATTATTCATGTCTTGTCAAAGGTTGGCAATATCTGTCATAGATGAAAACTGATATTTTTCACATTTGCCAATGTGACATACTTTTCATGGTTCACTGACCGTCACAGACAATTCTTGTCTGGGATGTAGTCTCAAGAGGTTTTCGTATACAGTAACCAATTTTGATGGACATGCATACATTTTAGAGTCTGACGAAGAAAAATAAATGGTTGTTCAGGCTGTATTATCAACACTCATTCATCTAGGCTCCCAAGGGTATATCTTTGGTTAACTGCCTGACTGCTGCAAGCCATTAGAGAAAAATATCAATGCTAAAGCCGCCAACAACTTTCAGTCAAATTGTTTTCAAAATATTCAGCACATCCAAAGTTAAAGCCCATGCAAAATGTAGTCTGCAGAAATTCTTCAGGCAGACAGTTAAAGGTATGTGGCGTGTCAAAATTGTTGAACCTTACCTGGTTCACTCAACATTTTAGGAAATTTGTTCAAGTTAACCTTTTAATCCTTGAATTTGTTCAAGAAAATTTCAATTTTCTCATAGAAAATGTCCATTTGCAGACCAAGAGAAGACTATTTTTGAAAATTTACCACTGGAATGACTGGCTCAGTTATCGAGCCAGTCATTCCAGTCATAAATTTTCAAAAATAGTGTTCGCTTGGTCTGCAAGTGGACATTTCTCAAGACCACTGCAGAAGCCGTTTTTTGGCTGATATGAGTGTTAAACGGTTAAATCGCAGGTATCCTCTGTGACGCAATGCATCACTAAAGTTCTACATATTATGTTGATATAGGTCCCGCTGTAATACGCAGTGCCAAGCCTGTGAAGCTGAACGAGTGGACGACCATTGTAGCGGAGAGAAATGGACGCGAAGGGATCCTGACAATCAATAATGACCCACCTGTTCAAGGTTTGTTTCAAGTTTATTCATAATCAATCCAATAGTTTTGATATGTCTGTTAAATCTGAATTGCCTCTAGCTCTTAATTAGGTGTTTGGGAATCTTTCTTGCATGCCAGGATTTATTTAGTTAATTCTTCTCTTGACCTACTTCACATATATCTACCCTAATATTCTGGCTGGTCTGAGTTTTCTGAACACTAATGTTCAAAATGGTGTCCAGAATTTTAGACCAAATACGATTTCACTTGACTGGGTAAATTTCCAGTTAGAACCTTTAATATTTATTTAATCTTTTAAAATTAAATTATTCAATATTATGCCTCCTCTTTCATATTAAATTCTACTATCAAATTTCCTTGCATCTACTGTTTGTGTAAAATCAATGTTTGCTGAGATAATTGTTATGTAAATTAACTCATCAATTGCCTTTCATAGACGGATCTGATGTGTCACTCAACTATCTGTCATCGTAATTAATGGACCTTTCCAGTTTTTGCTACGCCCCGCCCATAACAATTTCCAGAAAACTATACATGTTATAAGCTGTGGAATATTTTGACATTAATTTGATTGGGTGCTGTTGCTGCCTATGGCATCAACAGCGCCCAGTCAAATTAGTTTCAAAATATTCATCAGCATGTTTATTAAATAGTAGAAACATACAATTCTTACACCGTATCAGACTTAAGAGTTAAATACGGTCCACATAGAATCATTTATGACGCAATGATTATGACATCATCAAACACGCCGCTTAGCTGATTATGACATCATATAACGTCATTACTTTGGAAAGGTCCATTGTGTCGCTAGTTAGCCGACGTCACAATCAAAATGAATTAGCTACTTCTTGAAACTCGAAAAGTATGTCATGAAATTAAATGTGTACGAATTGTATGTCTTTGATGACTGCAATTTGTTGAATATTTTGAAAACTAATTTGACTCGGAGCTGTTGCTGCCACAGGCATTACATATTGAATTAAAAAATGGTTACAGATTTTATGGAAATTTTCAAAATGATCTGTGTACAAAGCATACAGTCAATTTACATCATTATTAGGTTAAATTTGGGGAATTCGTGATGATTTTTCATGGTTTTGTGACTGGGATTTTTAGCCCTTATCTCTCAAGAGTACTGCTTCACATATCAAAAGATCTTTAAAGCCATGATTCTTATTATACACCCATCCCGTTACGTTGCTTTCTTGAAAAGCTTTATCAGTATCCATGACGATAGTGGTGAAACACTGACGCTTAGACATCTGATTGAGTTTGAGTAATAGTAGCTCTTTTGACCATCTATCTTCACCCTTTCACCAATGAATTCCTCATATCTCATTTTCAATGCTACAATATAGGAAAACTGTTGAATATTTTGAAATTACTTTAACTGGAAGCCATTGCTGTCTATGGCAGCAACTGCTTCCGTTCAAATTAATTTCAAAATATTCGACACTAAGTTTTATGTCGTAAAGAAAAGACATTTTCAGGGATCTGTTGGTGAAACGGTTAAAAAACCATTACTTTGTAAACAAAATATATTTCTTACTGCAACTGATTTGTGTAAATCCTTTAAAGGCCAAGATTGGTTAAGAAAATTTAACCTTTTGATTGGTGAACGTCTATTTATAGGCAAAGCTAGAGAAGACTATTTTTGGAATTTTACCACTGGAATGGCTGGCTCTGAGTCATTTATTCTAGTGGCAAATCTTCAAAAATAGTCTTTTCTTGTCCTGTAAATGGACATTTGCCAAGACCACAGCATATGGTGTTTTTGATCGCCTTGATCATTAAAGGGACACGCAATCATTGTCCTTTAATGGCTACTGTTAGCCTTTGTCTAGCGTAATTATTTAAGATTTATGTTGACCATATATGTGTCTCAAGAGTTGTGCTTCAATTATTACAATATCTTGTTAAAGCTGAACTCTGTTGTTCGATATTAGATTGTAAGACAGTATGTGTGAATGATTTTTAGCTCGACTTTACGAAGTAAAACGAGCTATTGCGATACCCTGCACATCATCTGGCGGCGGCTGCGGTTAGTGGCGGCATCCAATTTGCATTTAGCTCAACTTTTCTGTTTATATCTCATTTTTGTTAATCATACTGGACCCAAACTGAGGCACATTTCCTTATAAGGACATGCAAATCACACAATGACCTTGAGGTCACTGTGACCGTGGTTTTTTTTTTTTTTTAAACTAACATTTTCCGTTTAGTTCAACTTTACTGTTTATGACGCATATTTGGTTAATCATACTGGACCCAAACTTGGACACATGCCTCCTTATAATGACCCGGCATTACACAATGATGTTAGCGTCAAAAGGTCAATTGTCAAGGTCACTGTGACCTTGTTAAAAACATTTTTTTCAGTTTTAACATTTTCCATTTAGCTCAACTTTTCTGTTTATATCTCATATTTGGTTAATCATACTGGACCCCAGCTTGGATACATGCCTCCTACATGGCTTAAAAGGTCAAAGGTTACGGTCACTTGTTTAAAAGCGCTACTCCCTGCTTGATAGATTTCAACCTACTTTGCCTGGAACTCGATTTCGGGACTCGATGGGGCTCGATTTCAGAACTTGTATACAGAAATTTGATTGTTCAAGTTTATTGGTGCAAACCTTAGATTTTATGAAAAATTTACCAGAGATTGTCAAAACGTTACTCCTCATGAATCGCTTTGCGTATTTCAACTTACTTTGGCTGGAAGGATCCTATGGGGGCTAGGCTTCAAAACTTGTATACAGAGTTATGATTAGTCGAATTTTTTGGGTGAAAATCTAGAGAATTTATGAAAGATTTACTGAAAATTTCAAAACGCTACTCATCATTAACCGCTTGACAGATTTCAAACCTAGTTGGCTGGACACCCTATCACAGTAGCCTCCAGAACATCTGTTCAGAGTTTTAATGGGTCGATTTTTTTGGTGAAAATAAAATTCTTTGAAAAATGTAAAACTTCGTGGTCATGGTTGAATTGGGCGAAAATTATCCATCATGTCTACCGGTACCTAAATCAAATGGTTCAAATGCTAATGATTCAGGTGAGCATTACAGGCTCAGGGGCCTCTTGTTGATAAAGGTATTGAGAAGCCTTATGATTAAAGTCAAGCTTCATAGTTCATTGCGAAATCCTAAAGTCGAGTTTCAACCACATTTCAGGTTGAAGAATAATTTACAGTGGGGTTCTGCTTTAAATTTTATCCTACTCTTTTTCAGTGTTAGAAATTATCAAGCATCCAGCACAACTCTGTTTTTCTTATCATTTTTCACCTAATTCCTTCATAAGGTTTAAATGAACATTTCACAAATACCCGTCATCAAGATCACTGCTTGTGAATCTCTCTTCCAAGCTCATCTCTGAATGGTTACCACATCGATGTCAATAACAGAAACAGCCCCCAGTGAAATTAATTTCAAAATATTCAACATATCTGTATAGTTACCGTAAAATATAAATTCTAGGAATTCAGATTTCAAAGTTTCAAATCGATTCCAACTTGTGTAAGATATTGGCTGAGCTTAACCCTTACCACTCTGACGTCAAAATTTAAAATTTTCAAATTAGCGTATCTTCCACCAAAATTGTTGAAAAATGTACACCAGTTTCTTTGCTATTGACACAGTAAAAAGATTAAATATTGATGCCAGAGTCCTAAGGGTTAACTCGTGACTACATTTAGATTGTTGATGTAAACATTACAAGCAGTGATCTGCAACAGATTTGTCAATCCTTACTTTTTTCCTTTCAAGTGTGGCTTAAGATTTTGTTATTCTAGCTGCTTTTATGTTTATATATACCGTATAGTTCCTTATTTGTGCAAGGAAAGTAGAATTGTTACATATAGAGCTATTTCCCCTGGTTTTCACAGCACAACTTAGAGCCGCCTCGTCCTACTACTATTACCGTAACGGTCATAACGGTTTATATGGCAGAGGTAGTATTTGTTATAAACCATACTTTTTGCATACATATATATATATATATATATATACTGGTTCCCTGCACTAATTATTTTAATCCAATTAACAATTTTAATTGCAATACTTATTAATCATAAAGATTTTGTAGTGCTTCAGTTTATGGCCACACAAAAAACATGTTAAATATTGTCGGTAAAACAGGTGATTAACCCCTTCACAGGCAAATCCCGGAAAAGACATTTTCTTAATACTACTATAAAATTTATTCTGCTGAATAATTTGAAAGCATTTTGACAGGAAGTTGTTGCTGCCTATGATATCAATGGTTTCCAGTCAAATGAAATTGCAAATATGCAACAGTTTTCCTCTATGGTTGCCTTAAAAAATGATATATTGGGAATTCATAGGTAAAAGGGTTAAAAAGGGTTGTGTTGTGTATTGTTTAAAAACAATGTTATCATGTAACCAAATGGTATGTGATATTGTGCAGTATGTAGTACAGGGATTTCATCCATCATAACATGATATAACAGATTTAAACACAATTCACCTTTCCAGAGTATCCATCTATCAATCTGACATCATATAACATCATAATCAGCTAAGGATGAGGGCATAATCATTATGTCATAAATGATTCTATATGGCCCGTCTTTAACTATTAATACTCAGACACGTTGTACGAATTGTATGTCTCTACTATTTAATAAACATGCTGCTGAATATTTTGAAACTAATTTGACTGGACACTGTTGCTGCCTAGCATCTGCAATAGATAGCAACAGCGCCCAGTCAAATTAGTTCCAAAATATTCAATAGCTTACCTGTATAGTTTTCTGGAAATTGATAGTCAGGGAGTTCAGGGATCGATCGATCCCAACACGAGCGAGGTGTGGGTGGAAGTTAGCTAAAGATGGGCAGGGCATAGCGAAAATGGAAAGGTCTATTTCCAAATTGGGCATATATGCCATACACAATAGTTTCGACTTTTATACAAATAACTAGAAATCTCTAGTAATATTAGGACATACAAAGATTAAAGTGAGTTGAAGGATATGGGCAAGGATGTCAGGAGACCTTAAGAATTCATACTTAATGTCCTTAAAATGAAAATATCTATACCAGTAGGGAGCAAAATAAAGATGCTCGTTTATTACTCAGAATGCAGGAAAGCACTTCTCAGAGCATCTAATTTTTAAGATTTTGTTTACTGGTGTGGAGGCCCCATAACCCCCACTACCCCCACCCCTACCCACTCACCATTCACTACTACAGAGTTCAGCAACTGGAGAAAGTTACACAGCCTGCCCTCCCACTGTATGATGATGCCCTGCCCTGCCATGTCATTCTATATTATCTGCTATAAACTACAGCGCCATGCCCTACGATTCCTATCCTACAGTATCGCACCACATCCCTCCACACCCTATTAGCCAGACCCACACTGGGCCTGCCCATACGTTGTTTTATCTTACCATGCCAATTTTCTGCAGTTTACAACCATTGCACATACCAGGCCAAAACCGGCCGGCCTTGTTGAATGTCCATTTACAGGCCAAGAGAATACAATTCTTGAAAATGTATCACTAGAATGGCTGGCTCGATAACAGAGCCAGTCATTCCGGTGATAAATTTGCATAAATTGTATTCTCTTGGCCTGTAAATAGACATTCAATAAGAAAATATTTAAATTTTCTTCACTAAATTTGACCATTAAAGTGTTAAATGACAGTGTCCTTAACCACCCACCCTTATGCTCCTTCCTCTTAGCATGTCCTACCTTTCTATACCTACCCTATTTTGCCCAACTTAGCCATTGGATCTACCTTAGCCTACCATGCAGAACAACAGTAGCCTATCGTGCCTACATGTAGGTTTTTACGATGCCTCCCCTATGCTGCTGTGTTGGAATATAATGAGTTGGTAATGGCGTAATTGAATACTGGCATCAAACTATTGAATATTTTGAAATTGTTTGGACTGGCGGTTGTTTCTGACAGCTATCGGTCAAAATAGTTCCAAAATTCTCAACGCGTTGCTATAATTTGTTCAACATTTCCAGATTTTTCAGATTAGTACTGTAAATCCTCAATTTTTTGTGTCAAATTTCTATATGCTGTAGAAAAAAATCCTGCATACTGTTTAGCCTCCAACAAATGATGTCATTTAAATTTTAACTGGAATCCATAACAAAATATGTAAATATAACAAATAGAGCATTAAACCGGTTCAGGTTTAATATCCAAATAAACACTTAGCAAATTTACTAGGTTTGATTCATAACACTGATATTATATACACACATATTGTTTGTTATTTCCTTAACACTATAAGATTTAAGTTTGTTCAAAAAATTTCAATTTTCTCAAAGAAAATGTCTTTTTGCAGACCAAGAGAAGACTGTTTTTGAAAATTTACCACTTCAATGACTGGCTCAGTTATCGACCCAGTCATTCCAGTGGTAAATTTTCAAAAAGTAGTCCTCTCTTGGTCTGCAATGGTAATTTCTCAAGACCACTGTAGAAGCCGTTTCTGGCTGATATGAGCGTTAAAGGGTTAACTAACTAATTTGTAGTAGATGCCTTTAAATTCAATGATTGTGTGGCTATAAACTGAATTGCCATAAGCTTTATTATTTAATTGCTTATTTGACGCCATGTTCAATGTGTTAAGGTGTGCGATGCTGTGCTGTGTTGTGTTGTTAATCGTGATGGTGATTGGGTCTGTGATATTAACTGTTATATATTGCTTTGTTCGTACAACTGATAACAGGCCGATTAGATTGGGATTAATTCTCCAATTCGCAGAGAAGTAAATTGCTAGGCTAGATAATTTTTTATGATTTTCAAAAGCCAATTAAAATTGTGTGAAAACCTCTGCCGAGATGAGAATTCCCAATCTAAGCCGGCCATTGTTTTGTGATTCATGACGTCTGATCATCTGACGCTTATTGGTTCACGTCACGCTATAACAGATATGTTTAAGTTTTGCTTCAGATTGCTTCACTCAGTGCCCGGAGATATTTAGCCATAAAAGCTTGATTTAAAAAAAAATTTTCTTTTCTATGCTTTGATAGTTAGAATAAGATTTACTTAATTTTCTGAATGTGTTCTGCTTTTCTTCACGAACAGCTTTCATAATCCCTTTCAGGTATTTGTTTTCACATACAAAATTTTTTTACTAATTTATAAGTATTAATGGAGGGAACTGATCTGTCACTCAACTATCGGACATCATAAACAAATAAAACATCGCAGGTGTAACGGTCTGACAGTGTCCATCTGAATTGTACATCTTGGATGAATTTCTAATTTAATAAGCAATCGTTTGAATATTTTGAAACTGAATGTACTGGGAGATGTTGCTGCCATAGGCAGCAACCAGCAACAGCTCCCAGTCAAATTAGTTTCAAAATATGCAACGTCTTATTGGCGTACTGATTTATATGCGAATCTGAGTATAGAAAACAATGCATGATAATTTGAAATAGCAAAGAAAGGTTCTATGAAATGGTATTCTGGCTAAGAATCCTCGCTTTTGGTCAAATTTTTAGCTCACCTGACTAAAATGGCCAAGTGAGCTTATGTCATGGCAACCATTGTCTGTCATTGGTCTGCCCGTCAACTTTTGCTTTAAAACGCTACTCCTCATTAACCGCTGGCCAGATTTCAACCTAATTTGGCTGATAGGACCCTATGGGTGTAGGCTTCAGAACACATATACAGAACTTTGATTGTTAAATTATCTGGGTGAAAATCTTGTATGAAATATTTACCGGAAATTGTCAAAAAACAATTCCTCATTTACCGCTTGGCAGATTTTGACCTAATTTGGCTGAAAGGACCCTATAGATGTATGCTTCAGAACATGTATACATATTTTCAATTGTTAAATTGTTTGTATGAAAATCTGTATTTTATGAAAAACGTACTGGAAATGGTCAAAACGCTACTCTTGGCGAATTTCAACTTAATTTGGATGGAAGGACCCTATACACATATGCTTCGGAAACTATATACAGGATTTTGATTGGTTAATATTTGTCATGAAAACTTGGCAGAAATGGACACAATGCTACTCATCATTAACCGTTTGATGGATTTCAACCCAAGGTGGCTGGTTGGCCCCTATCGCGATAGGCTCTGGAACTTCTATTCAGAATTTTTATTTGGGGGCTTTTTGGGTGAAAATCTTTATGAAAAATGTACTGGAAATTGTCAAAATGCTTCTCATTATATGCTTGACAGATTTCAACAAGATAGTTGGCTGGATGGACCCTATCATTGTAGGCTCCAAAATTTTTCTTGGTCAGGGTTGGAGGTAAAATTTGTAGATTTTATGAAAGGTTTACCAGAATTTGTCAAAATGCGTCTCCTTAACCGCTTTGTAGATTTTATCCGAATTTGTATGTAATGATTCTATAAGTGGTAGGCTCTAGAACTTCTATTCAGAATTTTTTTTTTAATTGTATGGATTCATTTAAAACGCTACTACTTAATTAGTGGTCCCATTTCAACAAATTTTGACAAATTTCTTTGGTGGCCATCTTGAATTTTTCAAAAAATCCAAATCCATGGATAATTTGTGAAAAATCCAAGATGGCAACCAAATAAATTCTCATTTGATATGTTGAAGCCTATTGCCATAGGATCATTCCACCCAAATTTTGTTAAATTAAATTAATTAAGGATTAGTGTCTTAAATGGTTCCGTAAAATGAAATAAAAATCCAAGATGGCCGCCAAAAAATCGACCAAACAAAATTCTGAGCATACCACTATAGAATCCTTCCTATCCAAATTTGGTAAAATTTTCATAAAATCTGCAAATGGTTCAAATGCTAATGGTCCAGATAAGCATCACAAGTACTTAGGCCCCTTTCATAATTAAAATAGGCCAGAAGAATGCACCAAATTATTGACAGGTACCCAATTATTGACAATGGCAGATTACAACTTTAACATTAATTGACATAACATGATTTTATTTTTCTTCTGTCTTGTTTAATTTAACATTTATTTTTAATTTTACGTTATATTCGACTTAGAATAAGTTCATATCTTCTTTTCTTTTCCATCCTGACCTATCCTATAATTTGTTTTTATAAAATGTTCTTTTCTATTGTTTGTAGCTTTCACATAATCGCAATTATGTTGTCTTGTACCGTGTTTCTTGCTATGTGTTATACTGTGCCCTAATCTGTGTCTTACTATATCATGGCTATATGCTATTCCGGTCAAGACGGCCAAAACAGTTTCTGTAGTGGTCCTGTGGAATGTCCATTTGTGGGCCAAGAGAACACAGTTTTTGTTGGGCCCTTCATAAATTTGGTGGATTGCTTGAATTAGTGATTGGTGGCTAGCATCAACCCCTAGAATTATGTAGAATCTAAGTTTTTTAATTGAAATTTTCAATGGGATTATCAGTTTTTATTGAAACTTTTACAGTTTTAATTATTACCATGCTTGCATTCAGCCATACAAGTTTCCATCATAATGAAACTAATTTTTGAACGTTTTCCATTCTTCTCTGATGTTTTTAATTATTTTTGATGATTTATGACGTTAGTGCCATAGGCTGTTGAAACTTTTCAACGAACTTTTACTTCAGCGAAGGTATATCCATTTTACAGATTTGTTCTGTACAATCCTTGCATCTATTCTACATACTATTGAACGTTTAATTTTGACATTTTCTCCTTATTTTAGGGGGTTTGTATGTAGATTATTATTCTGTGATTTATGTCAAGAAGGTTAAAGTTTTTAAATTGACATTATTTACTTCATCTATGCCATTAACTTATCTGATTATCTGAGCCACCAGATAATAATTTCAATGAGCTAAAACTCTTGACTTGCTAAATAGTTTGAAAACAATTTGATTGAAAGTACTTGGTGGCTTAGACACCAACAACTTTCATTCAAATTGTTTTCAAAATAGTTAGCAGGTCCAGAGATATGACGCCTAAAATGTCATCCGCGAAAACTCAGCAATCAGATGGTTAAGGAAGCTACAGATTTGTGCTTGTATCCATTCGACATAATTTAATTAAAGATTTTAATTTTTCTAAAAAATTTCAGAGTTTGAACTTAGATTATTTTGGGGACAATTTCCTGCAGGGTAAGGTTTATAATATTCAAGGATTCTTTTGGGATGCAGTCTATCTGGTTAAAAACTTATCATTGGAATACCTGGCTTGATCAAGTCATTCCAGTGATATAGTTTCAAAAATAACCTTTTGTTGACCCGCAAATGGACATTCACTCAATAAAATGTGTGATATTCTTGACCAATCTTGGCTATTAACCCTTTATTGACTAATTTCTTTGAAACATTAAATTATTTACTTGTTGAATGTCCATTTACAGGCCAAGAGAAGACTATTTTTGAAATTTTACCACTAATGACTGGCTCGGTTACCGAGCCAGTCATTTCAGTGGTAAAATTTCAAAAAGAGTCATCTCTTGGCCTGTAAATGGACATTACTCAAAACCACTACAGAGGTCGGTTTTGGCCGGTTTTGTCACGAAAGGGTTAAGGGTCTAATCTGTGTTGTGCTAAATGCTATTGTATGTATTGTAGTGTGTCCAGCAGTTTATTGTACTGTAGTGTATATTTACTGTTATCAACAAAAGGTGTATATCAGATATTTGTAAAGATTATGTCACTGAAATCCCATGAGGTGTAACTGTAGCTGCCTCAGCCCTACTGAATTTCTGCAGACTACATATCCCATGGGGTTTAACTCTGGATGCTGACTATTTTGAAAACAAATTGACTGGGAGTTGTTGGTGGCTTAGCAACCAACAACTTGCAGACAAATTAGTTTCAAAATATTCAGCAGGTTCAGTCATTGCCCATTGAAATCCAGTGAGGGGTGCCCTTAACAATATGAAACAAGAATAATCTGAGATTGCAAACACCTGCCCTCATGTTTTAGTCACATTGTAAAGATATTTAGGATTCTCCAGATTTTTTTTATCATAGCCAACATTGTGGAATTCTGGTGTACAGTCACATTCGTTTTTCTGTTCAAATTTGAGCCAAATCGGACAAGAAGTTTCTAAGATATCCATAGATGTAGAATTTGACCTGATTTGCTAGATCATGTGTAATGTTTGAAGATCATCGTTCACAGTAAGAGCCTTTGTTGTGTTAACATTTAAGCCAAATCAAATCAGTAGGTTTTGAGATACAACTCAGGACAAACAGATCTTCGGAATGCAATACCCGATTCCCCTTATTATATATGACGAGAGTAATTAATACATAATTTTTACTTTTGGCATTGATCGCTCTTGAGCATCACGAGTACTGGTTAGCTAGAGTGACAATAAAGCTAGTATTATTTAACACTTAGCACTCTGATGTCAAAATTTATAATTTTTAAATTAAATTAAAAGATGAACTTGTGTTGATTTTTAAACAAATTGGATGGTCAAATATATACGTCGGAATATTTTTTACAGCGTGCATTAATTTTCTGTATGTGACTTGTAGATCTGAATGAGTGAACTCAAGAAAGGCTTTGGAAAGTTACCAATGGAATGACTGGCTCGGTTATTGAACCAGTCATTCCAGTGATAAATTTTCCAAAATAATATCCTTCCCAAGATCGTCTATGGCTGGTTTTGGCCAGATTGGCCATTAATATGTTAAATTTTATCAATAAAATCTCAATATCTCCTTATTAAATGTCCATTTGCAGGCCACGAGAGGACTAGCTTTGAAAATTTACCACCGGAATGACTGGCTCGGTTACGCCACTGCAGAGGCCGATTTTGGCCGGCTTGACCATTATAGAGATAAAAGTGTTAATTATAAAACTGAAGAAAGCCACATCCCTAGTCATAACTGAAATATTCACTCTTATTCTCCCTATTTCCTTCTGAACAACAACTTTACATGACATATATAGGTTTTGCATTATAAATCATCTATGCTTGCATACATATATCTACCGGTAGCTTTTTTCACTGCAGTAAATGTTGATAACTATATACGGTTGAATTTATAATTCACCTTTCCAGAGTACCCACCCATCATATGACGTCATAATGAACTGCGTGGTGTGTACAATGACATCATAATGAATGACATCATGAATGACGTCGATAAGTACGTCACGAACACATATTTGACGACGGTCTATGGGCTGTTGTACAAATTGTTTGCTTTTACTATTTAATAAATATTCTGTTGAATATTTTGAAACTAATTTGACTGGGCGCTGTTGCTGCCTATGGCAGCAACAGCGCCCAGTCTAATTAGTTACAAAATATTCAACATCTTCCCTGTATAGTTTTCAGGAAATTGATAGCTAGGGCATTCGGGGATCGATCAATCCCAACACGGGGAGGTGTGGGTGGAGCTTAGCTAGTGATGGGCGGGGCATAGCTAAAACTGGAAAGGTCATTATTTAATAAACCGTCGTATCTGACGATTTAACCCATTAATGCTCAAATTTGGTCAAGAAAATCAAAATATTAGCTTATTGAATGTCCATTTTCAGGCAAATATGGGACTATTTTGGACAATTTACCACCTCAATCACTGGCTCGGTTATTGAGCCAGGCATTCCAGTGGTACATTTTCAAAAATAGTCTTCTCTTGGCCTGCAAATGGACATTCCTCGAGACCACTGTAAAGACTGGTTTTGGCCAGCCTCTCCTTTAAAAGGTTACATGTACGTCTATTGACCAGGTAGAAATGCTCAGAAGTATGAAATGCAAGTTACCATAGGCCTTTAGCGATGAGGCTGACCAACAACAGCTTTTACAGTGTTCGTAAAAAATGTCTGTTTGCGGATAAAGAGGGTGTCTTTGAACATCCATCACTGTAATGATTGGCTTGATAAACGAGCCAGTAATTCCAGTGATATATCTTCAAATATAAGACTCATTTGGTCTAAAATTTGACATTTTCTATGAGACAATTCAAATTTTCTTTAACAAATTTGATGAATGTAGGGTTAAATTTCGGTAGAATTCAAATGAAGTAATTTTATACTGATAAATTAAGTAACTTTTAAGTTGTCTATGTCCATTATTCATTACATTATGAAATGAAAGTCGATGTCTGTGAAATTCTTGTGCCAAACGCTGTTATGGAAATTAAGAACTTCTCCCATTGCTATTCCCAAAATTGGGCAGTGATTCTTTCAGTAGTTCTAAACATAACTAGGCGTCTCAATCAATCAGACATAAATAATTATTGGATGTTTTTTTAGGATCGAGTTATCCTGAAATGTTTAATGTTCTTTCTTATTATAGGTTCAAGCCAGGGATCGACATTGGGTCTGAATCTTCAACTGCCCATGTATTTGGGTGGAGTAGATCCACGATATCGGTTGTCGCGTCGAGTCGGGGTTACAGGGGGATTGATTGGATGTATCGGAGAGGTATTCATGCATACATAGATATATATATATATATATATATATATATATATATATATATATATATATATATATATATATATATATATATATTATTGATTAACTCTTTTCTGGTCACTACAACAAAAATCATGCTTCAGATGTCCATTTACAGGCCAAGAGAAGTCTGCCTTTGAAAGTTTACTACAAGAATGACAGTCATGACTGGTAAATTTTAGGTGCGGGGAGCACCTCAATACATTTTTAGTTGCAGGTAGCACCTCAATAAACCGCCATGTCAGTCAGTCAGTCAGTCTGTCACAAGTGTTTTCGTTAGACAATAATGGAACTTTGCTGTGGATTCATGAAGATGTGTGATAAAATTTGGGTCAAAGGTTAAGGCCACAGCTTTCCGAATAAATGGTGATTATTTTGAAAACTATGTGCCTGAAAGACATTTGTGTCAATAACTCTGGGTCTACGGAGATCTTGACCAAACTAAGGTGGAAGTTTTCCCGTGGAACCCCGAAGAAGTATGATAAATTTGGGATCCAAATGTCAAAGGTCAATGTCATTATGACTTGATTAAACTGGTTATTTTGAAAATGATATTCATAAAGGATGCATCTATCATGCATTGTAGGCTTAAGGTATATAGCGTAGCAAATGTAGGTCAGTGTAACCCACTTTTCACGCTTACCGGCAGTTACCAAACTTCTATTGACCTTTTATAAAGTAGTCGACTCTCTGCCATGCAAATAGACATTCATTAAGCAACATTTTAATTTTCTCGACAAAAATAGAAAGGTTAACCTTGAGAAATAGCCATTTGCAGACCAATAGTTTATTTTTTTTAATTCCCCACTGAAATTGACTGGCTCGATAACGGTCATTCAATCCAATAGTACATTCTATACTAAGTTATGCGCCTTCCTTAAGAGAACACTTTCTGCAAGCTCAAAATCCAATGGACCTTTCCATTTTTAGCTATGCCCCGCCCATCACTAGCTAAGCTCCACCCACACCTTTCCATGTTGGGATCGGTCGATCCCCAAATACCCTAGCTATCAATTTCCTGATAACTATACAGGGAAGCTGTTGAATATTTTGTAACTAATTTGACTGGGTGCTGTTGCTGCCTATGGCAGCAACAGTGCCGGTCAAACTAGTTTCAAAATATTCAACAGAATATTTATTAAATAGTAAAAGCAAACAATTTGTACAACAACGCATAGACCATCTTCAAATATGCGTTCGTGATGTACTTATCGACGTCATTCATGACATCATTCATTAGGATGTCATTGTACACATCACGCTGCTCATTATGATGTCATATGATGAGTGGGTACTCTGGAAAGGTGAATTAAACAATGCATTTAATTAGGAGAATTAATTTAGGAGACCACCTGCCTTAAGAGACCAATGTTTGATTTTAAGCCCACCTGGCCTGAAAGGCCAAGTGAGCTTATGCCATGGCGGCCGGCCGGCCGTCGTCCTGTCCATCCTCTGTCCATCCGTCCGTCAAATCGCGTCTTCTTAACGGTTTGACCAATTTCAACCAAATTTGGCTGAAATGAACCTAAGTTGCTACCCTCCAGAAATTTTTTTCAGAATTTTGATTGATCGATTTTCTGGGTGAAAATCATTCTATGAAAAATCTACCGGAAATGGTCAAAATGCTATTCCTTAACTGCTAGACATATTTCAACCAAATTGGACTAGATGCATTCTGTGGTGGTAAGCTCTAGATTCTTTTCAGAATTTTGATTGATCGATTTTTGGGGTGAATATCTGAGATTTTATGAAAAATCTACCGTAAAATGGTCAAAATGATACTCCTCCTTAGCTGCTTGACATATTTCAACCACATTTGACTAGTTGCATTCTATGATAGTAGGCTCTAGAACTGGTTTTCAGAATTTTGATTGATCAATTTTTTGGGTGAAAATCTGAGATTTTATGAAAAATCTACCAGAAATGGTCAAAATGCTACTCTTCCTTAGCTGCTTGACACATTTCAACCAAATTTGACTAGATGCAGTCTATAGTAGTAGGCTCTAGAAAATCTATTCAGAATTTTGATTGATCAATTTTTTGGGTGAAATCGTAGATTTTATGAAAAATCTACCGGAAATGGTCAAAATGCTACTGCTCCATAGCTGCTTGGCATATTTCAACCAAATTTAACTAGATGCATTTTATGGTGGTAGTCTCTAGAACCTCTATCCAGAATTTTGGTCAATTTTTCCGGTGGCCATCTGTTTTAATGTAAAGAATCATGTATATTTAAATGAAAATGTTTCAAATGCTAATGGTCCAGGTGAGCGACACAGGCCCTTGGGCCTCTTGTTCCTTGGTGAGCTCTTAATACAAGTTTATCTGTACAATTTAATGAATTTTTTTATGACTACTTAGAGACTGATTTGACTGGAAACTATTGCTGCCTAAGATAGCAACAGGTTCCAGTTGAACCAATTTCAATTGTTTTCGATGCAATTTTCTTTATGATTGTGTTAGAATTGATGGATAACCTGTGAGAATGAAGCCAAATGCATGATTTAAGAATTTAACAAGAATATTAAAGTCCTGGCTTCAGTATATACCTGCCTTGCTGCATACTGAAATGGATGTACATGGAATCTTATTGTTTGTCCATGTTTCAGACCAAAATGGATACAAAACTAACTTAGGTAGACATTTTAAATCTGGTGCAAGAATTCTGTAGCTGCCATTTTCAAAGATGTCGGATATTGGGTCAGCATACTGAATATTTCTGGAACTCTAGCGAACACATCAATTTGTTTTGCTAGCAATATATATATATATATATATATGTTTTCACTTCAAGAGTATACTTACCTCCCTAACACTATTTGATATTCCCAAATATTGACTTTCACTCAATAAACACTCAGATTAAAAAAGTTAGGTGCCCCTAATGGGCAGGTAGTCAGATGACAGTCCGGCGGATGCCAGCCCCAACCTCCGTGCATGCGCAGACTAGTACTTCCTCTTTTCCAATTTATTGGCAAAGAGAGTCAGGCGTTACTTTTTTCTAAGAGTTTTCTGCTGTTTCTCATCACTTACTGAATTTATTAATCATCTGAGATCATGTCCGAGCAAGTGAAGTCGCCAGAGGAGGTCCCAGGACCAAGTCATCAGGTGATTTCTAATACATATTTGTCTAATTTAGCATTTTAGTCTCGATGTAATGTGTTTCCAGGACTCGCAATTAGACGGTAAGCGCTCAAAAAACTGTTTTATTTCTATATGGTGCTATGAAATACTAATCTCTCTTTATGTTTGTGTCCACAGGTATCTATCTATGATTGAAAGGGACAAGACATCATCAGAGGGTTTGTTTTTCTCTCCATCAGGGTTCCATTTCCTACTAACAATGTTAGAAAGAACTAATACAAAATCTATTCCCAGTGAGTTGGAGGCCTCGTAAGAACGTCTCACTTGGCCCTCTTGGTCCACTTCCTTCCCTTAATGATGGCGAGAGTTGAGGTCATCGAGTTTGGTGGAGCTTCCACTGCATCAGATCGGATGGTTTGTCTATGCTAAAGATGCAGGTATTCTACTTATGATATTAGGCACTTCAAATATTTCTGAAATCTGCTGCCATTTTATCATTGTATATCTGATGTTTGCATAGTCTGTCTCTACTGTCCTTTTCCAGTTAGATGTTCTGGATATGAATACAATTCATCCTTACACCTGGATATTGTTTCGGGTCGGATTAACTGACGTCATAATCAGGCTTGCACTTTATTAACTGGTTTACTTATTAGTTAGTGGTCTTTATGGCCACCTTCCCTCTCTCTTATTTTGGTTTTGAGTTACTAAATTCATTAACTAAAATTCTTATTGTCTTCATCTTCTGTCCTTTTTCAGAAGCCTAGTTGCCCTACTTGTGGAAGGTTTTTGAAAGAAAGATTCACTCCACATTTATGTTTCCAATGCAGTCCTAGTGGCCCATTGCTAAACTGTGACATCTGTAAAAAGTGGGGCGGTGAGCTAATGTCTGAGTTTCTATCATTACAGGCCAAGGAGAAGGCGATAGAGGAGGAGAGAAGAATGAGGAAAGAGGTTCTTGGTAAGAAGGGTAAGAGGAAGGCCTCATCCACCATGGATATGGAGGCCTTCCATGTTGAAATGATGGGAGAGATGAAGAGGACAATTAAGGATTTGGTTCCAGAGTTGCTTCGTGGCATGCTTCCTGGACCAAATCCTTTATTGTCATCTTCTCCAGAGCAGATAATCCCCACCTCTGAATCGGTGCTCTGTAGGGACTTACCAGTTTTTGTCCAAGATTCAGAGGTGGCCCCATTAGAGGGGGCAGTCCACTATGAGGACACTGGCAGCAGGCTTGCCACGCTGGTTGTTCATGGACAGGTGTCGCTGGAGCCTGGTGCCTGCTTATCAGTCCAGGATTATCTGCACCCACAGGTACCACTACCTCCTATGGTACCTTTCCTGGCCAGTCCGGGTTAGCATTCTTCGCTGACTTAGAGTCTAATCTTTCTAGCCAGGAAGAAGAGGGTTATCAGCTGGGTTCTCCTTCTGGTGCCGTGGCTCGTGGGGAGCACGGGCGACATTTTCTATGGGACTACACATGCAGGAGTAGTGTTCACAGTGCAGAAGGTAGCCCGGGTTGGATCTGATGGCCAGCATTACCACATACCTCGGCTTGCCGATGGTGTAGCAGGTTCTGGCCAGGGCTGTGGTGTGGCAAAATTTTCCCCACACAATACCACGGCACCTGCTCCTGGTCATACCAGTCAGTTTAGTATGCCTGCTCTTTCAGGCCTGCATGATTTCTCAGGCTTGCCATTGGTATCGGTTCCTCCAGCCACATTCACGCCTGCGATTGCTCAGGATGATGACGAAGGCCCGCGCCTTGTCGAGCATTCGCATGTAGCCACAGAGGAAGACTGGTCTGATGTTTGTCATTGGCTAATAAACGTCAGGCCAGGTCTTGCTGTGGAACGGTTGGCCAGCCAGCAGGACCAGCGCCCATGGCTGGCAGGTAAGCGACTACTGCTCTTATGCCATCTCTGTCGCTGGCAGCGTTTTCAGCGGCAGAGACATCCATCAAGGTGCATGGACGTCTCACGAAGGCCCCCTCATGAGGTGGTGGCAAAACGATGTCTTATCGTACCTGCGGATTGTCAGAGGTACGGTGTGGTGCCTAAGCCAAGCGCAGATGACCGCGCTGCGCTAGGCGAGGATACACGGCCAGGATCCCGGTCTGACATGGGAGCGCTGTGCTTGAATGTTTTGTGTTCAGCAAATATCGCGTTGCACAATGCGGAGGAGAGTTTGAGAGCATCTATTGCAGTGCTTTCGCACGTCTGCCAGCTGTTACAGGGGGTAATAACAGCATCCGCATTGCGCCAGCCTAGTCCGGTAACAGGCCAGAGAGCCATCCAGGATGGTATTAACCTGGCTCTGGACTGTTTAACCCGGTCTGCGACCAGGAGTGTCTGGGCACGGCGCATGTTTGGCCTGGACAACTTGTGCACATCCCAGGACCTGTATAACAGGTCCTGATGTCTTTGGAGGTGAGGGATGTAAGCACCTCCAGGAGACGGTCATGCTGGTCAATAACCAGAGGGCATTGCACGAGCAATTTGAAGTGCTCCGCAGAGAGCGCATTCGCGCAGCTCCCCCTGCATATCATCCCCTGCAGGCTCGAGGTGGCAGTGGCCAGGTCAGAGGCCAGCCACCAGCGCAGCGCCGGCCATGGCCGTGCGCGCTTCGGCCAGCAGCGAGGGGGGGTGGGTGGGCGCAGGTTCCTCCAGTGCAGCCACCCATGCACTGAGGTTCACGTGGCATGGGCCGTGGCTTGCGAGGATCTAGTCGTGGTAATCGTAACTGAAGGATCAGTTACCATGGTAAGAACCACTCCAGTGCCTCTGGACCGGGAGACAGTGCCACTCTTGCGCTACTTATGTCCACATCTCTCCCTAGTTGATCCAGTGGGAGGCCGGTTGGCCCACCACAAGCAAGAGTGGGAGCGGTTAACTCAGGACTGTTTAATCCTGCGATGGCTTTCAGTCAGTACCATCCCAACTGGATAGCAGGCCTGCCATCGCGGCTGTCTCTCGTTCCAATCTGGACTCAAAATCCAAGAGATCCAGATCAATGGTTGTGTATAGAGGAGGAAATAAATTCCCTCATACTGAAAGGACAATTCAACCTGCACAAAAGTGCCCGGGATTCTATTCAACCATGTTCCTAGTGACAAAGAGCACTGGAGGGTGGAGACCAATTCTCAACCTCAAGCCATTGAACATTTCATAGACACACTGAGTTTCAAAATGGAGACAGTGAAATCGGTGTTGGTAGGGTTGGAGAAGGGAATGTGGACAGCATGAATAGACCTGAAGGATGCTTATTTCCACATTCCAATAGCAAGGAGTTTTCGTCGGTTCCCGAGGTTCGCATTCCAGGGCAGACTGGGAATTCAGGGTTTTTACCCTTTGGAATTTCAACAGCTCCTCGGGTCTTCACCAGGGTTGTTCTTGCTATAATAGCATACCTCCACAGGAGAAACACGTACATAGGCGACTGGCTGTTAAAAAGCACACAACCAGGAAAGTCTATCTGGAGATAGTTTTGAAAACTCTCACAGACTTAGGCTGGATAATCAACTTTCAAAAATCAGAGCTGACTCCATCCCAGTAGTTTGTTTACCTGTGAATGTTCTTCGATCTAGAGATAGGATATGTTTATCCTACTCAGGAGAGGGTACAAGTACTCATCTCATTAATACAGTCATGTGCAACAGTCGTCATGTCCTGGCATGGGTTTCCAGCATTCCTGATTCCAAAAATTCTTCAGAAAATCAGACAGGAGGAGTGCCAAATGCTTCTGATCATCCCAAATTGTCCAAGCCGATCATGGTATGCGGAACTGCTGGACCTTCTCGTCTGCAATCTGGTTCCTCTGCCTCTGATGGACAATATTATCTTCCAGGGCAAGGCCCTTCACAACAATCCATCAATGTTCAGATTGACTGTGTGGATGTTGTCAAGGAATCTAGAATTAAGGAGGGCTTTTCTGAGCAAGTAGCCATGTTCATGGCAAAAAGCCAGAAGGGGGTCAACCTCCAGAGCATATAATTATAAAATCAACAGATTTGCTGAATGGTGCTCAAAAAGATGTATTAATCCAATGGATTCATCTATTCAGGTAGTATACGATTTTCTGTCACCTGTATGATGCCTATAACCTCAAGTCTAACTATTGCTGGCTATAAATCAGCTTTAATGTCAGTTATCCCTTGCTTGGCTAATAGGGGAAGTGATGAAGTAAGTAAATTAAATACTTTAATTAAGGGCATGGGCAATCTAAGACCAAGGAATCCCCCTGTGATTCCATCTTGGAGTTTATAATAATAATAATAAGTGAATTTATAACGCGCCAAACTCCACGCAAGCATGCTCGTAGCGCAAGACAATGAAATGATAATATAAACATTAATTTAAATTCTGGTACGCTTGTTTAAAGAGATGAGTTTTAAGATTTGATTTGAATGTTGTAAGATTTTTTGACAATTTTAGATGAATAGGGAGGTTGTTCCATTCAGTGGCGGCCGAGAAAGAAAATGTTCTAAAGCCGTATGAATTCATTTTGTATTTTGGGATTTTGAGCATTTGCTTGTTTAGGGATCTAAGTGACCGGGTTGGTTGGTATGGCTCGACTAATGCAGAAAGGTATGTAGGTGCAGTTCCTGAGACACACTGGTAAGCTAGACAGAGGATTTTAAATTGGATACGTTGAGCAATTGGCAACCAGTGAAGCTTATGGAGAATCGGAGTGATGTGTGCATCTTTTGCCTGGCGTGAGATTATTCGTGCTGCTGTATTCTGAATAGTTTGGAGCTTGTGGATGTTTTCTTTTGCCATACCAATACAGAGACTATTGCAGTAGTCCAACCTAGACATTACCGTCATGATCACTAATTTTGTGGTAGCCTCTGTGGTAAGATAATTCCTGATGTGTGCAATGTTCCGCAGCTGCAAAAAGCACACTCTGCGCAGATAGTTTATATGTTTATCCATGCACAACTCGCTATCCAGTATCACGCCGAGGTCTTTAACCGTGTTGGAGATCGGAATTATATTTGTACCCATGACTAGACTACTTAGTTCTGTTTTGTCTCGTCTGATAGATGGACCCACCAACATACATTCAGTCTTTTCTTCGTTCAGCTTTAGCATGTTGGTTGTCATCCATGCTTTTATGTCCGCACAACAATCTGTTAGCTGTTTGGTCACTAGTGCTTCAGGTATTAGCAGATAAGCCATTTGAAGCACTAAGTTCCATTTCTTTGAAAATGTTGACACTTAAACCTGTATTTTTAATTGCTTCTGCTTCGGCAAGGCGGAGAAGCGAAATTCATGCCTTATCAGCCGAGGCAGACTGTTATGTGGTTACAGGGGAAGGCCTTAAGCCTCTACCTAGGATAAATTTCATGGCAAATAATCAGTCGGAAATATCCAGGACAACCCATAGTTTTACCTGCTTTGACTAAATATGATCCTAATTCAAAAGCATGGTGTCCAGTCCGTGCATTAACCCGGTACAAACAATGTACTCCGGAATGGCGGATGGACCCAACAGCGTTATGGTTGTCATATATTGAACCCCATGGCAGGGCGTCTAAGGACACCATTTCCAGGTGGATTGTAGAGTGTGTTCAATTTTGTCATAAATCCGCCACAGGTAAACAAGTTGACTTAGCTAAGGCTCACAGTGTTCGCGGCATAGTGGCTTCTGCTGCCCTGTTTAATGGGGTCCCTGTGGATGACATTATGTCAGTAGCCCAGTGGCACTGTGAGTCAAGTTTTACCGACCATTACCTCCGTGACACCTCAAATCCTCTTGCTGTATCGATTTTGAAAAAATAATTTAGGTGTACATATTTTGATGAGGTTCTCCCATTTTTTACATATTTCACAATTTATCAATGGTAACAACCACTTACTTGGACTGCATCAGCCTTCACAAATGTGAAGATGATGACAGCAGCCAACTTTCACAAGGTCAGTCTTGTTTATGTGTTGTTCTTTGTTGATTGTGTTGTCACGTGACCCTTCGTTATTAATATGGTTATGGTACATGTTTTATGTGGTTCATTCTTGAGTGTACACGAAAATGAAGGCTTTTCGTTTAATGTCCTATAGTACATGGCACTTGTATGTAGAGAGCGTATGGGACATTGGGGGCATTCTGTCTTCCTCCCAAGGAAAGGTGTGTGTGTGTGTGTGTGTGTGTGTGTGTGTGTGTGTGTGTGTGTGTGTGTGGTGTGTGTGTGTGTGTGTGTGTGTGTGTGTGTGTGTGTGTGTGTGTGTGTGTGTGTGTGTGTGTCTCTCACAAATGATCTCTCAGCCATCGGTTGTGTTATCCGATGTTTAAATCTATCCCTGATATTGTGTTTTCACACAATTTCAGAAGTTTAGTTCCTTAAACGCAGAAAAGCACATAGGGAAGAGCTGGTCTTTTGACCTTGCCTCCCTCCCGCCGAATTCGCTGACGAATTCGGTAAATATCAAAGAGTGTTAGGGAGGTAAGTATATTCTTGAAGTGAAATAAATGAAATCATGGAATTCTTTTTTTACGAGAGAGTTGATACTTACCTCCCTAACATGGACCCGCCATCTCTGCCCCACAGAGGCTCGGTCTTCAGGCTTTGTTAAAAGTTGCAAAGTGTCAGCCAATAAATTAGTCAAAGGAAGTACTAGTCTGCGCATGTGCGGTGGTTGGGGCTGTCATCCGCTGGACTGTCATCTGCCTACCTGCCCATTAGGGGCACCTAACTTTTTTAATCTGAGTGTTTATTGCGCGAAAGTCGATATTTGGGACTATCAAAGAGTGTTAGGGAGGTAAGTATCAACTCTCTCTCGAGATAATGGGCACCTAACTTTTTAAATCTGAGTGTTTATTGAGTGAAAGTTGATATTTGGGACTATCAAAGAGTGTTAGGGAGGTAAGTATTAACTCTCTCGTGAAAAAAGAAATCTGTGATTTCGTTTATTTTGATGCAGCCAAAATCAGAAAATATTCTCGATGCACTTTTCTAGACTATTACCTAATCCCTCTTGTGTCAACCCCCCCCCTCCCCGCAAAGCCCTCAAAATGCTGCTTATGGCGATTAATTAACCTGTTTAACCTTTTAATGACTAAATTTGTTCAAAAAATTAATATTTGCTTATTGAATGTCCATTTGCAGGCCAAGAGAAGACTATTTTTGAAAATTTAACACTGGAATGACTGGCTCGGTTATCAAGCCATTCCAGTGGTAAATTTTCTAAAATAGTCTTCTCCTGGCCTGCAAATGGACATTTCTCAGGACACCTGCAGAAGCCCCTCTTGGCCGGTTTTGTCCTGAAAGGGTTAATGGCTAGATTTGGTCAAGAAAATTAAGATAATTGCTTTTTGAATGTTTTTATTTGCAGGCCTAGAGCAGCCTATTTTTTAAAGTTTACCAATGGAATGACTGGCTTGGTTAGTGAGCCAGTTATTCCAGTGGTAAATTTTGAAAAAATATTTTCTTGGCCTTTGAATGGACCTTTGTCACGATCACTGCAGAGGCCAGTTTTGGTCATCTTCACCATGAAGGTTTTAATGCTGACAGTTTCTCAAGGAATTTAGCATTAATGTTTAAATTTGGTAAAGAAAAACTAAATATTTCCTTATTGAACATTAATTTGCAGGTCAAGAGAAAACTATTTTTGAAAATTTACTACTGGAATGGCTGGCTCGGTTACTGAGCCAGTCATTTCTGTGGTAAATTTTCAAAATTAGCATTCTCTTGGCCTGCAAATGGACATTTCTCAAGACCAGTGAAGAGGATAGTTTTGGCCGGTTTCGTCATGAAAGGTTAGCACTTCTGCTCAGCGAATGTACATTTGCAGGTCAATAGAAGACTATTTCTGCTCAGCGAATGTACATTTGCAGGTCAATAGAAGACTATTTCTGCTCAGCGAATGTACATTTGCAGGTCAATGGAAGACTATTTCTGCTCAGCGAATGTACATTTGCAGGTCAATAGAAGACTATTTCTGCTCAGCGAATGTACATTTGCAGGTCAATAGAAGACTATTTCTGCTCAGCGAATGTACATTTGCAGGTCAATGGAAGACTATTTCTGCTCAGCGAATGTACATTTGCAGGTCAATAGAAGATTATTTCTGCTCAGCGAATGTACATTTGCAGGTCAATAGAAGACTATTTCTGCTCAGCGAATGTACATTTGCAGGTCAATGGAAGACTATTTCTGCTCAGCGAATGTACATTTGCAGGTCAATGGAAGACTATTTCTGCTCAGCGAATGTACATTTGCAGGTCAATAGAAGACTATTTCTGCTCAGCGAATGTACATTTGCAGGTCAATAGAAGACTTTCTGCTCAGCGAATGTACATTTGCAGGTCAATAGAAGACTATTTCTGCTCAGCGAATGTACATTTGCAGGTCAATAGAAGACTATTTCTGCTCAGCGAATGTACATTTGCAGGTCAATGGAAGACTATTTCTGCTCAGCGAATGTACATTTGCAGGTCAATAGAAGACTACTTCTGCTCAGTGAATGTACATTTGCAGGTCAATAGAAGACAATTTCTGCTCAGCGAATGTACATTTGCAGGTCAATGGAAGACTATTTCTGCTCAGCGAATGTACATTTGCAGGTCAATGGAAGACTATTTCTGCTCAGCGAATGTACATTTGCAGGTCAATAGAAGACTATTTCTGCTCAGCGAATGTACATTTGCAGGTCAATGGAAGACTATTTCTGCTCAGCGAATGTACATTTGCAGGTCAATAGAAGACTATTTCTGCTCAGCGAATGTACATTTGCAGGTCAATAGAAGACTATTTCTGCTCAGCGAATGTACATTTGCAGGTCAATAGAAGACAATTTCTGCTCAGCGAATGTACATTTGCAGGTCAATGGAAGACTTTCTGCTCAGCGAATGTACATTTGCAGGTCAATAGAAGACTATTTCTGCTCAGCGAATGTACATTTGCAGGTCAATAGAAGACTATTTCTGCTCAGCGAATGTACATTTGCAGGTCAATAGAAGACAATTTCTGCTCAGCGAATGTACATTTGCAGGTCAATGGAAGACTTTCTGCTCAGCGAATGTACATTTGCAGGTCAATAGAAGACTATTTCTGCTCAGCGAATGTACATTTGCAGGTCAATAGAAGACTATTTCTGCTCAGTGAATGTACATTTGCAGGTCAATAGAAGACTATTTCTGCTCAGTGAATGTACATTTGCAGGTCAATAGAAGACTATTTCTGCTCAGTGAATGTACATTTGCAGGTCAATAGAAGACTATTTCTGCTCAGTGAACGTACATTTGCAGGTCAATAGAAGACTATTTCTGCTCAGTGAATGAACATTTGCAGGTCAATAGAAGACTATTTCTGCTCAGTGAATGTACATTTGCAGGCGAAGAGAATGCTAATTTTGAAAATTGACCACGAGAATTTACTATAAAAAAACCACGCTTTCTGATTTCATGCAAATTAATATTTCTTGTAATCCCTGCAATGACTGTTTTGGCATGATTGATGAATAATAATTGGTAAATGGTTAAGAAAATCTAAGTTTTTCCTTAGTCAATGTCCAAATGCAGGACAATAGAGGACTAAAGTTACCACTGGAATGACATGACTGGTTATCTATCCAGTCAGTCCAGTAGTAAATTTTTTAAACGAGTTCTTTTGGCATGCAAATGAACATTCATCCATACCACTAAATGCAGAGGCTATTTTTTTTTAGCCGGCCTGACCAATAAATGGTTACGTTCAGACAAGAGGGGTTGGAGAGGGGGGGGGGGTGGGGGGGGGGGGGGGGTGGTTGGTGGTGAAGGGTGGGTTGGTTCAATAGTATGGTAGCTCTGTGTGCGTGTTCAATAAACAATCGTCATATCTGTCTATTTGCAGCTGCGTGTTAATGGGAGAGAGGTAAATCTGATTGAGGCGGCGGCGGAGAGCAGCAACATCCAGGATTGTGGAGATCGAAGCCCATGTGACAAGATGCCGTGTAAGAATGGTGGTAACTGTGACACAGTCAGCCCGACAGAATATAAATGCGGCTGCCTGGAGGATTATACAGGTGCCTATCAGGACATATAGAAAGTTTGAGTTTGAATTTGTATAGCGTTAACCCTTACCATTCTGATGCCAAAATCTTAAAATCTTTAATTGAATTAACCCTTTAACCCTTTCATGCCGAATCCGGCCATAACCGGCTCACAAACAGTCTTCTCATGGCCTGACAATGGACATTCAATAAGGAAATATTTGGATTTTCCTGACCAAATATAACATTAAAGAGTTAATAATTAAAGTTAAGAAACTTGCCTTTGCAGTGGTCTTCAGGATTATCCATTTGCAGACCAAAATTATTTTTTGAAAATTTATCACTGAAATGACTGGCTCGATAACCGAGCCAGTCATTCAAGCGGTAAATTTCCCAAAAAAATGGCTTTTGACCTACAAATGGATTTCAATAAAGATAAATAAATATTTCAATGTTCTTGACCAAATTTGGCCATTAAAGAGTTAAAAGAGGAATTGGTGTCTATTTTTCAACAAATTTGGTGGAAGTTTTTGCTGTCTTAGCAACATCATCAACCAAAATTGTTGAAAAATGTACACCAGCTTTCATTGCTATTGACACCATAAAAGATAGAATATCGACTTCAGAGTCGTAAGGGTTAATAATGTTCTTCCTCTGACATCATCAACCAGGGGAGAGAACAATTTGTCACAACCTTTTCCTGCTTCCATGTTTATGTACCTCCAAGTTAGTTTCTGGAGTACACTATTATGATAGCTTTCTAAATTTGTATAAAATTTCATGCACCCAGAGTTTGGGACCAGGCCTTTGTCTTGAGGTTAAACTCCTGTGTATAGAGAGTAATTTGTTAGATGACAATAATCAAATTTGATGACTACAGTTGAATCTGATGGTATTCATGATGGTATCGATACTGTTTATAGTTAAACCTGTTTGTTATAAGACCTGACATTTATCCCCAGTCCTCACCATGTGATCAAATGTACATGCATTTTGAATGTTGATAGAGTTCCTTATTCAACACTATAAGTTGTGTGTGTGTGCATGCGTGCGTGCGTGCGTGCATGCATGCCTGTCTGCGTTCATGCATGTGTCTTGGTGCGCATTCATGAATGTGCTTATGTGTGAGTGTTCGCAAATTTGATGTCTACTCCATTCATCAATGCTTCTGTTGCTTAATTAATTCATCTTTCCAGAATATACATCGATTATTTGACGTCATATGACGTCATAATCAGCTAAGCGGCATGTAAGATGATGTCATAATCATTACGTCATAAATGATTCTATTAGGCCTGTCTTTAACTCTTAATAGTCCGACACGTACGAATTGTATGTCTCTACTATGTAATTCACATGCTGTTGAATATTTTGAAACTAATTTGACTGGGTGCTGTTGCTGCAATAGGCAGCAACAGCACCCAGTCAAATTAGTTTCAAAATATTCAACAGCTTACCTGAGTGTATAGTTTTCTGTAAATTGATAGTCAGCGAGTTCAGAGATCAATCGATCCTAACGCGAGCGAGTTGTGGGTGGAGATTAGCTAGAGATGGGTGGGGCATAACTAAAAATGGAAAGGTTCATTAATTAACCATTGTATGCATCCAAGTGTGCCTGCAAGTTTGCTTAAGCACCCATAACATTGTGATGAACGTGTCTGTACATGTGCGTATGTCATCAAGTCTAAATGAAAATTAAAATAAGGTAGTAAATTTTTGCAGGTGTTAACTGTGAATTAGAGATGAACATTTGCATCACTGAGGCACCATGCCAGAATAATGGTGAATGTGTTGTCAATGCAAACTATGAGGGCTATCATTGCATGTGTCCACTCGGATATATCGGCAAAAACTGTGAAACAAGTATGTTTTATAGCTAATTATTGGTGGCGTCATTATGCTAATTTCAATATACCTTAATTATACAGACACAGTTCTATAGTGGTTAGAGACATTTGCTTAAATCTTAAAATATATGTTTGGTGACCTATTAGCAGATTAACTTGTCCACATCTTCACTGCATGACTGTTGTATTTCTGCAGACTACATTTTCCATGTGTTTTAACTCAAAATATACTGGAATTTGAAAACAATTTGACTGAAGGGGTTGCTGTGGGCTAAGCGACCAACAACTTTCAGTCAAATTGTTTTCAAACTATTTAGCCGGTCCAGATTTACTGCTCATTGAAATAATTTTTTGGTGGCGCAGCAGTGAGACTGTTAAAAACTGTCACAAGAAAAGTTGAACCCCCTTAATGATAATAAGATCTTTCAAGTTTGGGGATGATGTGGTGCTGTGACGTTATCTTCTGCAATATTTGTTAATGATTTTAATTTAATGATCATGATTTGTCAAAATTAAAATTTTTTCCTTAGGTAATGTCCTTTTGCAGGCTTAGAGAAAATTAATTTTGAGAAGTTGCCACTGAAAGGACTGGATCGGTTATTGAGCCAGTCATTGTAGTGGTAACATATCAAAAATAGTCTTCTGTTAGACTGAAAATGCACATTTCCCAAGAGCACTTTAAAGGCTGATTTTAGCAATTAGAGCGCCCATTCATATTACTTTCAAAATATTCAACATACCATTCCCTACATCATAAAGAATCAAGTATTTTCTGGCCTGTAAGTGTCAATGGATAAATGTCATGATAAAGCTCTCAAAATAGCATGCATGATTTACATATGCTTGATCCTGTCACCTGAATAGATGGAACTGATCTTTCACACAAGTATATAACATAATCAATTACATCCCATGGTAGCTACCATCACAATCTAAACAGGGACAGGTCCAAGAATTTGCTATGGGGGTTGCCCCATGTGGGGTGGGGTGGTCTTGGAGGGGGGGGGGGTTCCCCTCCCATGTGTAAGGGGAGTTCAGGAGTTCTCCCCCTCAGAAGCTATCTACTGTATTTCTGGAGGTAAATGTGAATATTGACGACTGCAAAATAGCATATTTATTTTTTTTAAAGAATTTGGCTGAAGGGGCTGGCCCGGGCCACTTGGGCCACACACAAACACACACACCCACCCTCCCCTAAATCTGCCACTGCTAAATAACATAGACTCTGTCACGAAAATCAAAAATTCTGCCACGAAGTGTACAAATTGTATGTCTTTTGATGAATTTACAATTTAGTAATCATTCGTTTGAACAACCACCAGTCAAATTAATTTTGAAATATTCAATGGCTTACCTGTATAGTTACCTTGAAATTTAGATTCTCGGAATTCATTTTTGCAAAGTTCCAAATCGATTCCAACACACATAAAAAGTTGGTGGAACTTAGCATGGCATAGCTAGAAATGTATCCATCCATAGCGAGTATATGGTGAATGAAGGATTCAATTCATTTATATGAAACACTCATTTACAGCAATTCAGGTCGGAACAGAGATGCATGTACGGGGTAATGGATATGTGGAGCTGAGCCTTGAGCTGCTGCCACATGGAAGCGGGCGTGTGCCAGAGGGTATCCGCTTCACTCTGATCACAGATAGTACTGAAGGTTTGATCTTCTGGCATGGTCAAGAGCCAGGAATCGCTTTGCGTACTGGAGACTATCTATCTATAGGTCTGAGTGATGGATATATACAACTCAGGTATGGTAGATTTGTATGTTTGGTTTGTTATATTTGACCATGTTCATTGTTAGTAGAAGTTATTAGTTTGATTGGTGTTTATCGAGTTTCTGATTCCAGGTCCTATTCACGCCATATCTGGGCTAGTTTTATTTCAGTTGGTGATTTCTCCAGCTTTTACACTGCTACCCATTTATACTCTTGGATGGAGAGAGGCCAGGAGCGAAAGATATTTCCCATGTTTCCTACAAAGTTGCGATAGTGCTTAGCTTAGGCGTGAACCAGGTGCTCTGGTTAAGTAGTCCTGAGTGCTAGCCACTACACCAAGAAGCCGCTCTACTCATTGTTAATCAATCAAAATATTCCTTTGTTTGTCCAACTGACCAATCAAAGGGCATCAAGGGTAGGTGGAAAATGGCGTGCTCGGACAGTCAATGCGAGTGATTTATTTTAATAATATAACATCTGGTGTAATATTCAATGACACTCACCAATCCACATTTTCTTCATACGAAATACAGACATGTTTAGCTGTCAGTAATATGGTAAATGATCATAGGCATTTCAATTAATGTGTTACTGGTCAAGCTGTCCAAAAGAGGCCTCTGCGATGGTCTTCAGAAATCTCCATTTACAGGCCAAGAGAAGACGATTTGTGTAAATTTAACAGCGTAATTACTGGCTAGATAACTGCACCACTCATTCCAGTGGTAAAATAGTCTACTCTTCGGCTGTAAATGGACATTTATTAAGAAAACATTTAAGTTTTCTTTATATTAAGCGGTAAATAAGCGTCGCAGATAACATGGTCTTGGCCATTGAATTTTTTTAACATTAATTTGACTGGAATTCATTGCTCAGGCAGCAACGGCTTCCAGTCAAATTAATTTCAAAATATGCAGCAGCTTTCCTATATGGTTGCCTTGGAAACGAGATATGGGAAATTAATCAGTGAAAGGATTAAGTCTTGCGACCATGCTAGTCAACTAGGAGTTATAGGAGCCAACTGTCTATATTCTGACAATGTCAATCAACCCATCCCTACTTCTCTTCAATGGACCTTTCTGGTTTTAGCTATGCCACACCCAGCGCTAGCTAAGCTCCACCCACACCTCGCTCATGTTGGGATTGATCGATCTCTGAACACCCTGACTATCAATTTCCAAAAAACTACACAGTTAAGGTATTGAATATTTTGAAACTAATTTGACTGGGTGCTGTTGCTGCCTAACAGCATGTTTATTGACTAGCAAAGAATTACAAAGACATACAATTCATACAACGTGTCCGACTGTTTGAGATTTGATGAAGGTCTATATGGAACCCTTTGTGATGTAATGATTGTGACGTCATCATACATGCGCCAAGCTGATTATGACATCAGACGAAGTCAGATGATGGATAGATTCTCTGGGAAGGTGAATTATCCCATTATATTTTCAGTGATGATGCAACCTAATCATAATAATAATACCTTTATTGTTTTCTTTATTTCTAGCTATGAATTGGGAAGTGGTCCTGCCTTGATCAGCTCAGAGGGCAGGGTAGATGATGGACTACCTCATAATATCACCATCACACGGTAAGAAGTGATGTTATAGCTGCATTTGTCAACAGAGCAAATTCATCTGTCAGTCAACTATCTGACATCATAATCAAATACGTCACATGTTAGATGATGTCACAATCAAAAGGATGTAGAGTTATCACGCGAAAAAATTTTAATTGGTCAACAATCGTGTATTTTGAGCATATGTTTGGAAAATCATAGTAGATTAATGTCAAGTTTGCTATGTTGATTCCAGGTGTCAAGACATCATATGACTATTAAAAATGAGTGAAATCAATTCATGAGCATTAATCTTTCCTGAACAAATAACTTAAAACATAAAAGATTAATTTCCTTGGCATAACTTTAGAAAGCTTGCATGCATTCACATCAAATTTGGTATCTGGATGCCTTATAGTAAGTCATCACTCAGATTGTATTGTAAAATCAGTTCATAGTTGCACAAATGTTCTCCGCTATAAAACTTTGACAAGCATCTGTGTTTTGCTGGATGCATAATTTTATGAACATGTGCCCACCACTGGTCAGTTACTCATTAAATCTTTTTTCCACTGCTTTATGTCACAGAGTTGGACACAGTGGCACGCTCCAAGTCGATGATGGGCCAGAAAGAAGTGGCAAGTCAAAGGGAATCCTACGAATGCTCAACCTCAGAGGCAATATTTATCTCGGTGAGTGAATAATATTTGTTTGTTTTGTTTCTACATTCTTAGCCATCTTCTCTTGTCCTGAAAATGGACTTTCCTCATGAAGTGATAATTAAAGGGTTACCGTATTTCGCTTAATTGAAGCCTAGGCTTCTATTAGGACAAGAGGTGTTCAATTTCCAACCCAACATCTCTAAGAAAGGGGGTGGCCTTATATTAGAGAGTTTTCCCAAAAAAGTTTTCTAAAACTGATACCACGGAAACTCAACACACTTTCTCCCATAAAAATTCCCACCACCTACACCTATGTTTAATGTATACCTCAAAACATCACCAGGGATGTGAAATTATTTGATTTGAGCACCTAAATATTGCGTATCCTTTAATAAAGGTCGTTTATTACATCAAAATTAATCCATAATTTCATATAAAATGGCGTCGTGAAAAATACAAATCACGTGATTCGCCTCCAATGGAAGAGTTTATTTTAGAGCAAGTACTCGGATATAAATATTCTGGAATCGGGGACTCAGAACATGGGAATTTCTATATTATCATTTGCACTATAGGAACTGAGTATTTTACTGATCTAAATAACAGGTACCCATTTGATAAACTCCCGTTAGCGTATAATATCTCGCGAGAACACGGCGCCTCCCATCCCAAAAGAGCCACTGGCTCACCAACTTAAGAAGCCGGCTATGTTGTCGTTCATAATAATTCAATTTGGACCATTCAATGTCGATCTGCATTACAAAATTTATGCACATTTTCTCCCGTGCTTGTTTGGTACATAAATTTGGTCTTAAAATATATTTATAAGGAAGGTATTTAACCACACCAAGACTGTTTTACGCGCATTTTGACTAGAAAAGTGTGGAATAAACTTTATTATATCTTGAACATACGTGACCTACTATTAATATTAATCTAATAGGTGGTCGAGATTTACAAATCCGAGGCCTGTATTAACTTCTAGAGGGGCAGCGATCGGTGTGGACGATTGTTATTATTATACACGCTATTCTTACAAATTTGCTCCTAAATAAAATTTTCCTATACAATCTGCTGAGTTAGGGGGTGGGCTTCTAATACAGAGTTTTGCCGTTTTGAAACTACTAAGAAATCATTGGAGCTCATATGTCACAGTTAGGGGGTGGGCTTCTATTAGAGCATAGGCTACAATTATGCGAAATACAGTATTCTGTTTTGTAAAGATTATTGTAATGAATCTTGATACAAAACATGCAACCAGATTATCCTGGATAAAATTTGTATTGTGAAATCTAATCACGAGAATGTGCTTTGTGGGGAAGGGGGGGGGGGGTGGGGGGGGGGTGTGTGGGGGGGGGGGGGGGGCGGGTCAATGTGGATAACCACATATAATGATGGATGTCATGGTTGTTAAAACTTCCAGACCAGATTCAACAAATGTGAAGATATTTGTGTTATTTACTTTGACATTAACTAAAACTGCAATAGCCTCCCATGGAATTAGTTTCAACATACTCAACCGCTTATGGTACCTAACAGTGTCTACTTTCAATCTGTTGATCAAGTAGATGATGTCATAATCAATTACATCACATGTAGGCTGACATCATAATCAACTACATAATGTATAATGTAGCTAAGTCTGTCAGGAACCTTTAAAATTATGCTAGTTGTACAAATAGTATGTCTTTACTACTTAATAAACAAGCTGTTGAATATTTTTTAAAACTAATTTAAATGGGCGAGCGGTGTTGTTGCCATAGGCAGAAACAGCACCCATTCAAATTAGTTTCCAAATATACAACAGCTTGCCTATATAATTTTATGTAAATTGATAATCAGGGCTCTATCGATCCCAACAAGGGAAAAGCATTGGCAGAGCTTAGTTAGAGAGGGGCAGGACATAGCCAAAAATAGATTCATACATTGAGATACTGCACTTTCAGGATTGAGAAAATTATACTAGCTGGAAGACCCAGTATTTAAAATTTGAGATGGCAACAGAATAGACCTTTCCACTTTATCCACCCATCCTATGACATCATAATCAACTATGCGACGTGTAGAATGACATCATAATAAATGACATCAATAGGTATGTCACGAGCGCATATTTGAAGACGGACTATGCATTGTTGTATGAATTCTGTCTTTACTATTCAATAAATATTCTGTTGAATATTTTGAAACTAATTTGACTGGGTGTTGTTGCTGCCTACCCAGCACCAAATCAAATTAGTTACAAAATATTCAACTGCTTACCTGTACAGCTTTCTGGAAATTGATAGTCAGGGAGTTCAGAGATCGATTGATCCCAACACGAGCGATGTGTGGGTGGAGCTTAGTTAAGAGGAACGGGCTAATAGCTAAAAATGGAAAGGTCCATTGTATTAAGAGGCCATGTATCTTTAGTGACAACCTGGTTTAGTGACCGCCTGTCTTTAGTGACTGCTTGTTTTTATTGGCCACTTTCTGGAGCTCAATGAAAGATACATGATTGTGTGTTTAATCCTTAGCACTTTAATAATCATGATTTGTCAAAGAAAGTTTACCTTTTCCTTTAGTGAATGTCCCATGCAGCCAAAAGGATGACAATTTTTTAGATTATTGAGTAAGTCATTCCAGTTGTTAATTTTCAGGAAGCGTCCTCTTAGCCTGCAAATGGACATTTCTCAAGACAACCACAGAGGCCAGTTTTGCCTGACTTAACGCTTTCACCCCGAAGCCATCCAAAACCCCGGCCTCTTTTGTGGTCTTAGCGAATGTCCATTTGCAGGTCAAATAAATTCTTTTGAAATTTTACCACTGGAATGACCAGCTGAAAAGTAAATATTTTAATTCTTTCGACAAATTTACTCCTTAAAGGGATAACCATTAAAGAGTTAGAACAAGATAATTTAGAAATTGTATTGTCTCTTAGTTTGGTGTCATTGTATACTTTGCATCCATAGCATTTGCTTCCTATGAGTATTCTGATTCATTTTTCGTTCCAACAGGTGGAGTTCCTGATTTGCAGGTGATGACAGGTGATCGATTCGCATCGAATCTCAATGGCTGTATTAGTAATATAATTCTCCAGGATAGAGGCCCTCTCAATCTAGATAGTGATGCGATTGGAGGGTATAACGTAGAACCGTGTAGTAAAGAATAACAGTTTAGCATTTAAATAAAAATTAATTAATTGAAATTTAATTTACATATTGCATATATTATAGCCGAACTGCTGCCATTTGTAAATTCCAAAGGAAAATAATTTATCTGACATCATTGACGTTCGGTAAAACTAAATGTTGGTTGACAATTTAGTTTATGTAGAATAATTTACACTTTCAAACATAATTGACTAATTAGCTAATTGGCAATTAATGATTAGTTACATTATATTATGATTGCAATTTTTGTATTAATTAATAATTATCATGAATATAATTAATTAATTAATTGATTAATTAATTCTTTCACCCCTAAATCCACATTTTAGTATAGTTCATTTAGTATAGTCCATTCTGTGGAAGAGTTCATTTTGGCAAACATGGGGTGCAAGATTATTCAAATCCTGTTAATAGTATTAAATGTAATGTTATAATTGCTCATTTAACCTACCTTTGTTTTATACATGATAACCCATTTCACTCTGAATTCTCTAAACCTTGATTTCCCGTATAGCGTAAATATGAATGCTGCTGAATGTATTGAAGGCAATATGACTGAAGATTTTTGCTGCCATAAAGGGTTGATTATAGGTCATTTTGGTCAGTTTTCATTAATGGGAAATTTGTCCTGGTCAGTCTGATCTTTAGGCCTAAAATTTTGCGGGGTGTCAATCAGGTCTCTTCGGCCTGCTTGCACCTCCCCCTACCAGATGCTTTCGCCTTTTCGAAATCTGGTGATGACACTTTATCCAAAGATTAAATCCTATAACAAGTAGCATCAAGAAAGCCAGTTTTGTTTCTGCAATATTAGCTTATATTCAACCTTTAAATCTGGCCCACCTCCACCATCCCTCAACACATAGCAGTGGCACACTGGATGGTATTGGATTGATGTAGAGTCATCAAACCAAAGGGCATTGCAGAAATATGATTATGTTGGACAGATTCAACATTCTTACCGCTGAAACTTTGGATAATGGCAAGTTTTGTTTGGGAAAATCTGTCACAATGTACACCTACACAATTCTCTCAGCTTTTCTGATTCAGTCACATTATTTTCAAATTATTCAGCAGAGTTTAGCTTTCAGAAAGATAATTACATATGTTTGCCTTAATGAACACATCAGACCATGTATATTTTGTAAAAACAAGCAATATGCAAATATACCCGCATATATTTTATAAACACTTAGATTAAATAATTAGATATATTGTTTTATTGCACCTCAATCATTAAAGTTTACATTATAAATTAATTTAAGTTATTTTAAAATTCAAATTTAAATTGTGTGAATCTACTAATTCAATTATTAGGAATAATAATAATAATAATAATAATAATAATAATAATTAGAGAACATTTACTGAAGTAGCTGTAAATCTGTGATGTCTGGCCATGAAGAAATAGTATAAGGCCTCTTCTAATAAAGAGATGAAATATGGTGTGTCTTCTAACATGATCTTTGAAGTTGCATGATGAAAGGCAGGTAACTTGTACCCAACCATGAAAACTGGAAAGCTTTACCCGTTAAATGACCTTGAACCCGATATATTAAAATTTTCATTGGAAATTTTTTAGATCTCTCAATTTTCTAAAATCTGGCCATGTTTGAAGAGAATCAGAGGAAAACTATAGGAGATAACACTGTTCCGATATTGCTCCCATAGGTTTACTATGGGGATATGTGGCACCCAAAAGCTGATTTTCTCGAAAACTGTTGGTCGGATCAAAAGGTGCGCCTGGTCGCCATTTAAAGAAAATAATCAGTGGCAACATCCTACCAAAGTATGGGAGTGATCCGATCAAAACTAGGTGTAGTAGCACTTCAAACATTCATTTGAAATCCCCATACATTTCCTATGGGAGTTTTTTCCATGCATTCTGGGGTCAAAGATCGGGTGGCATTTAAAAAACCAAACAAATGGTCAGTGGTAACATCCTCAGCAAATATGGTAGTGATCCGTTCAAAACTCTGGCTGTAGTAGTACTTCAAAGATCAATTTTGATAATCCCCATACAATTCATATGGGACTTTGTCCACTCACGGGCAGATAACTCAGAAACTAGTGAGCGGAGCCAAAATAAAAACAATTGCAATAAAGATCCAACTGGGTACCAGAAGTTGACCAAGTTTGAAGTTGATCGGATGAAAACTGTAGGAGGAAATAGTTCCAGAAAATTGTTGCCGAGAAAAAGTAAGAAAGAAAGAAAAAGAAAGACAAAAGATCCGGTAAGAAAACAATAATATCACAGATTAATTGTATCTCTATTTTTAATAATGGGATTAAAAAAATAAAATCTTAAGAAATTAGTTTAGCTATGTTAATTATGTTATTTAAATTGAAGCCTAGATTAGAAATTGAATTTTGTAACAAGAAGTATTGGCTGATATTTGTTATATTTTTTGTACTGAAGCAAAGATATGCATTTTTAATTTGTTTTTAAAATAATCACCTGAAATTTAACTGACTTTATTCGGTGCATAATTATACTTATAAATCCTCAATCATTATCTCCTTCATCACTAAATTGTGAAATTATATTGTTTCCATTTTCTCTCAAATCAGCCAAAAAGACTTCTGCAGTGGTCTTAAGAAATGTTGATTTGCAGACCCAGAGATTATTTTTGACAATTTACTTCTCTATCGACTGGCTCTATAACTGAGCGAGTATGCCCAGTAGGAAATTTTCAAAACATTATCCCTTGGTCTGTAAATGAACATTTTCAATGAGGATTAAAGGGTTAACATGATATCTGGTGCTGATTTCAAAAGCTGTTGCAGAAGAGAAGTTTCTCCACATTTAGTATTAACATTTCAGCAACAGCTTATAATGGAACACCAATATTCAGTAGAGAATATAGTAGAGGGCACGCCAATTCTTAGAAATATGACTTTCACAGATGACTGGAATTTTTCGCTTCGTTAATATCCATTTGCAGGAAAAGACAATTTTTAAATATTTATCACTGGAATATATTTTCAGAAATAAGCTTGTGTTCTGCAAATGGATATTTCTCAAAACCACCATTGCAAAGATAATTTTGGTCGACTGGCCCATTAAATGTTCAAATGTACAAATGTTTTATGATATCTAACTAGTCTAGTTCTTATTATTCTTTTTCATCTTCTACAACATTTTAGCATTAGTTCAGTGGCTTTATTATTTTAATGCGTTTAATGTCAGGTCAATTAAACACATTTAAGCTGTCGAATGTTTTAGAAATAATTTTACTTAAATAATTTTTGAAATATTCAACAGACAGTCCAGTATCGCTTAGAATTTATACCTGATTTGCAATACTGAAAGGATTGCATTTTTCCTATATGATATTAATGTTTGTATATTGTCTATTCATTTGTTTTAATGTTTTTAATATTCAACCCCCATTTTAAAGATAAATTTGAAATCCTTAGTTAATTCTAATGTGAAATTAAACATTTTCCTAATGATAAAAGTGATCAATTTGGAAATTATTTGCAAATAAAATCTCAAAATGTATTCCAAGGTTTTTTTAAAATGTGCTTATGGAAATTATCTCTGAACTTTAACAGGATAAAAATATGTACATATTTACAAATATTTTTTATGAAGCCTTGCTGTTTGATAAACTTACAATTTCATAAGATTGATAATTTGTATTTTTCACTTTTTAAAATTAAAAAATAATAAAAAAATAAAAATAATATGCTCTATGATAACGTGCATTTATTGTATTCTGAAACACACTGATTTCTTAAACATAATATATATAGACCACCTGTCTTTAACCATCTGACTGCTAAGTTTTTGCAAACAACATATTCCAAGGCTTCTCTATCTGGAAGAGCAAATTATTTTGAACACAATTTGACTGAAAGTTGTGGGTGGCTGAGCCACCAACAACTTTCAGTCAAATTGTTTTCAAAATATTCAACAAGGCAAGAATTTTTATTCATTCAAATTATTGTCTGGTGGCTCGTAGTAGTGAGTGTTAAGAGGCCATAAGATGATAATTCTTAAGATACATCTTGTGGCCCTGCCACATGCATTAAGGATCAATTCATATGACAATTCATGGATCCAATATGTCATTCAAACATTATCCACCATACATCAACTGACATCACTTCAAATGACCACACTTCATCAGGTGTCACAATATTAAACCATTTCATGTCAGTGTTTTGCCAGCATTAACCAATAAAAGGAATGTAATTAATTTGAGTACAATGCTCTTCTGACTATAGAAATAACTTTTGTAGTTAATAATTTTTGTATGGGAAATTACATCTAAGCTTAAATTTTAATGATCGAGATTGGTCAACGGAATCAACAGCTTTGCTTCGTCAAATTCTAGTCGCTGGCTAAGAGAAGACTATTTTTTTAAAACTTCCCAGTAGAATTGCTTCTAGTGATAGATGTTCAAAAATGATCTCCTGGCCTGCAAATTGTTATTACCAAGGACTGAAGAGGTCAGGTTTGGCAGACTGGATCATTAATGAATTAAATAAACCATAATTATCCTGCTTTATTATAGCGTGAAAATTAACTGTCTGTCTACTGAATTTCTGCATGCTACATTTTCCATGGGGTTTAGCTCTGAATATGCTTAACATTTTGAAAACAATTTGACTGAACATTGTAAGTGGAATGAATAGCCACCAACAACTTTCACTCGAATTGTATTCAAAATATTCAACAGATCCAGAGTTATTGGCCACTAAAATTATTGTCTGGTTGCTTGAAGCGGTCAGACATTTAATCCATGCATTGACTTGTAGTAAGTGTCCACCTGTTTTTAATGATCAACTGCTGGTTGAAGCTACCAAATGTCTATTTGTTATAGATAGCTTTTTTACTATAATGTTATCATGCTTACTTTAATTACTCCCACAGTGCCAACTGAACAATACTCCATAATATATAAGGCGCTGGAGATGCAATGGTGCTAGACTTCCTATCTCAATAGAAATAATCGCAGATTTGGAACAGTATGTGGAATAGTGTACCTAGTTAGTTTCTCCACACCGTATTGTTATATTCACTACATTGTGCAAATTGTTTTAAGTAATATTGAACAATTTAGTGGTCACCCCAGCCTCTGAAATGATCTTGAGAATTGTCGATGATCTTGTGAAGTGAAGACTATTTCCGAAACATTTCACACGGAAATAACTGGTTCAATAACTGAGCCAGTCATTTCGATGGTAAATTAAAAAAAAATTGTTATCTCTTGGCCTGCAAATGGCCAATTATTATGCAAGACCTAATTCTTTAATCAATCTTGACCATCAAACAATTAACCCTTTAATGGCAAATTTTGTTCTAGAAGATCAAAATATGTGCTTATTGAATGTCTATTTGCAGACCAAGGTAAGAATATTTAGAAAAAGATTTATGACTCGACTGACTTGCTTGGTTATTAAGCCAGTCATTTTAGTGGTAAATTTTCAATAATATTATTCTCTTGGCCAGCAATTGGACATTCCTCAAGACCACTGCAGCGGTCAGTTTTATCTGAGTTGACCATGCAAGGGTTATACTGTCTTGTAATAGATGGTGTGACAGTATCTCACTTTACTCAGAACATTGTATCGAATATGTCATTGTGAACATATCCTTCTATTCTCTGTTTTATTTTTATATACTTTATCATTTCGTAAACTCATTATATTATTACTAATATTATAATTATTATTTTGTTAAATGGCTTTTCATTTGGCATATGTTTAATGGAACAATAACATCAAAACATAGTAGAAGTCTCAAGTTGAATTTTGATATGATTATACGTTAATTATTTAATCAGTGAATTTGCTAACATATTATCAAACATGTCAGAAATCTATGATAGTGATGAGGAAAAAGGTATTAAACCATTATCAATGATCAAGCCAGTCAAAAATGCACAGAATGAATCTGCATTGGTCTTGAGAAATTCCTATTTGGAGGGCTGGAGAAGACTTAAAGATTTATCATAGGAATACCTGCCTCAATAACTGAGCCAGTCATTCCAGTTGTAAATTTTCACGCGTAGTCGTCTCTTGGTCTACCAAATGGGCAGTTTTCACGACCACGGCAGAAGCTGTTATTTGGCCTGCTTGAGTGTTAACAGCTTAAACAAGACTTGTTTTTCAATGTTAATGAAATTAAAAGCAACAACTTGACAAATGTATGACATTGAATCATGGGCTGATAGTTTCCATAGATATAGGTAATTGTGTTTAAAGAAATGAAGAAATGTAGTTTAGTTAGTTAGTAACCATAGTAATGGAATGCATGTATAGCATAGGCTAATCCGCTTCCTTAGCTCTCGTGACTGCTGAGTTTTTGCAGATGACGTATTCCATCGGCTATATCTCTGGACTGACTAAATATTTTGAAAACTATTTGACTGAAAGTTGTTGGTGGCTAAGCCACCAACAACTTTCAGTCGAATTGTTTTCAAAATATTCAGTAGGTCAAGAATTTTTGCTCATTGAAATTATTGTCTGCTGGCTTGCAGCAGCGAAACTATTAATGATCGACTGTAGATTATTATATTATATATGTTATATGACCGGGATCTCGGATTCCAGTAAGTACCTAGTTTTAATAATGGTCATTAATTATTGATATTATTAAACTAGTTATTTATATTATTATTATTACATTCATGATAATTATTAAAAATAAAGATTATGCAAAAGTACATAATTTTGCCAAAAAATGTTTATATAAACTCTGTGATCTGCTAACTACATTAAAAGAAATTTATGCCAACTGTGTATTGTTTTTCTTATATAACATCAACATCTTCCACCAAATTTGTTGAATCCCGTTCATCTTTTAATTTAATTAAGATTTTTAAAATTGTGATAGAGTGGTAAGCGTTAATATCGGTGATGCAAAAATGGAGCTGGTTTGACATCAACTACCAGAGTTTTATCACGCCACTAACATCTATACCATTCAATCATTACTTGCTAGATCAACCCCACCATCATTTAGCCCCAGAAAAAAGTCAACCTATCCTTTTAGCTCTCAGTATCCAGGAACAATAACTCTATCCTATTCTAGCACAATTATCTAGACTGGCTTCAGTCTATGACCTTTATATCAATCATAGGTCAATGCATGTGCGCATACTCCTGCTTGACAAAGCAAATAACCTTCAGAAATCAATTTCTCAAATCCCTATAAAAGGTTCTCAAATCATTCCCACATGTGGTCGCTGAAGCAGAGTCATAGTGATTGAATGGTAAGTATATTTAGGTGGTTAATAAAACCACAGACCAACCCCAGGGTTTTTTGTGGTCATTTTATCTAGCTACCAGCATCTATACCATTCAATCGCTACTGCCTAAACCCGTAGAATTGGTCAGTTAAGCACTTCAAAATCAATCAGTGAGTGGAGATTAGAGAACCTCTGAGAACATTTAAAGGAAGGTTGAATAAAACATAAACAAATGAGGATCAGATAGCACAATAAAAAATTGCAAATAAAGCAAGCACTCTGGTGATTACAAACTGATCAAAAAGAACAAAATATCAAATAAAGATAATAACAACATAATAATCTCACCAATCATGTCATACAGACTATCTTAGTCTGAGTCTTAGTCATGAGATGTGCTTGGATGATGGGACTCGGCTTGTTTGGTAAAATTGGTAATATTTCTATAGAAACTGATCCCTCTGTTACTATGTATCATGCACATGATGTAGAGTTTAAGCTCGTGTTTTAGAAATTGATGCTCTACTGTATTGCTATTCCTAGCTCTACAAACAGTCGCTTCTAAGATAGACAGCATGCCAGTAAACCTTCTAAATACATCATAGTGCATAAACAATCCACGCTTGTTATGATAGATGCAATCAACACTAAATTCCGGGGACGCCCCACTAGTCCGACAACCCAATAATCCAAAAATTGTACCCACTAGTCTGACAACTCAATACTCCGGACACACATATTCACACATGTATGTGACGTTTGCAATTTGTGTTCTACTGAAAGCTAAGCGATATATAAATATCGTTTGTTTTAATTCATATTTTGTTCATTGATTTCCAAACAAATTCATATGGTTATTTGTGTTAAATAAATTTACTTTAGAATGTCGTTTAAGTTTGTTTCAAAACAGCTATTTAGGAAAGATTCATATGAAGAAAAACCTTTAGAGGCATTACACAGTTATTTCCAGATAAATGATTTTGTGCACTGCAAGACATCATTTAAAAAATAATTGCGTATATTAGTCTTTCAAATGCCATACGATATGTCAAGTTCCTCGGCAACCCCGTATTATCAAAGGACAACATAGCGTCTTTGATGTGTATATCACAATGTTTCCGACGGAGACTGACCGACAGACGGCACCAGCATCATGCGTTTGTTTTATTGTCAATTAATAACTATGGGATTGAGTCACGAGTCAAACTGACTTAGATTCAACTCTTTCTCTACCAAACTATAAAAGGCGGTACGTTGCAATTTTACATGATAATTTTACAATAAAATGCAATTTGATATTGACATTGCACTGCCTCCATTGCAAAAGCAGTAATTATGATAGTTAATTATGTTAACACTACTAAGAATAGTGAGACTAATAATAACAAACATCCGGTTAGTATATCTTTGCAATACATGTCGAAAACCCTGGTATTGGCTGGTTAAATAACTTCTCAGAGACTGACAACACAAGGTTCAAGTGTTTTATTCCCAGCTGCCTATCACAAGCTCATCATGCCTCCACCCATATCTCGCAAAGCAGGGTGTCATAGGTGGTAGTGATTGATGGATCGATACATCGATGCATCGAAGGGTCGATCGATCAATTTGCTCTTTGGATGGATGGGTGTGTGGGAGGGTGAGTGGCTGAGTGGGTGGTTGGGTGGATGGATTGAAGGATTGATGTGCTCTTTGGATGGAGAGATTGATGAATGGATAGGTGGGTGGGTGGGAGGGTAGCTGAGTGGGTGGGTGGCTGGGTGGAAGGATGGATTTGCTCTTTGGATTAATGGATGGATGTATAGATTGATGGATCGGCCAAGCGACCAAACAAGCGAGCGACTGATCGATCGATCGCTCTCTCTTTGGATTGATTGGTTGGTTGTTGGTTGGTGGATGGGTGGATGAGTTGATGGAAGGAGTGAGGGAGGAATGGCGGGCTACAGCTTACAACAATAGCAATCAGAGATTGCATACCCTCGCCTCCCATTTTTGGATTTTCCAGAATTTTTTCAGACTGCGCATATCTTCAGATCACGCCAAAAGTTGTGGAAGCCTAGTTTATGTTCTCACCCAGTCTTGTGTTAAAATTCGAGCAAATTCGGTCCTCTTACACGGCAAGTTCCTTCCTTGTGTTAAGCAGTAGGTTTTGAGATACATGTGCGGGAGGACACGCACGCGTTCGCGCACGCACGCATACATACCGATTGCAATACCCACTCTCCATTATGGGCCGAGGGTAATAATACACACCACGGATTGGTGTGGCTACATATGTACCATGCTTGGAGAGAAATAGACATCTAATAGTGTGCGTGAGTGAGTGCGTGCGTGCGCCTTTACAACGGGAACACGCAGCAACCGGGAACGTCCCCGGTTGTTTTAAGGCCAAGAACTGTTATCTCATGCTATTTCTATCACCCCCTGAATACAACGACCCATTCCGAGTGTCGTCCCCATTTAGACCGATTAGTACGGGCCACAGTATACACACGGCGCTGGTGATCATTTCTGCACAATACACACGCATTCATTCGCATGTCCCCGGTTTATGACTGGTCAGTCAGAGTGTGTATAGCGTCCCCAGTTCATCGTCAATCAACATGGCACCAGATGCTGTGGCATATATCGTACATTGTAGGCAAATAAGAAGCATGACGTCCCAGTTACAACTGCACAGCAAACCTATCTGTGCGGGTATGATTTACCTGCCAGTACCCGCATACTGGCGGGTACCTGCATACCCACATGGTACCCGCATACCTGCATAAATTAAGTAAAAATTTAATTCTGCTACCTATTTTGAAAACTAATTTGACTGCATAAAGCAGCAATAATATCAAGTAAAATTAGCTAATTACCTAATTTGATTTGATAGCATTGCTGCCTTAAGCAGTCATATTAGTTGCAAAATAGTTTATCTATATGATTGGTTTTAAAATGAAATACAAATAAGCAACAACATCTTCCAATCAAATTAGGCTCAAAATATTCAACAACTTCCATGTAAACTCACTCACTTACCCCTTATTTGATGATGTGTTGAATATTTTGACACTAGTTTGACTGAAAGATATTGGTGCTATAGGCAGAAACAGCTTCCAAGATATTAGTTTCAAAATATCCAACCATTTTGCTGTGAACTGCCCACCCGCCAGCCCACCCACCTGCGCATCCATGCCAGCCTGCCTGCCCGCATGCACGCACGCACGCACCCACCCACCCACACTCACCCACGCACTCGATCACAACACCTTCGCTGAGAAAAATCAAAGCTCGCCTCGGTTACAAATATATACAGTACATTGGAGGGAGCGATGGAGGGATGGATAAAGGACATATGGAGGGAGTACTCTAGAGAGAGAGAGGTGGGGAGGGAGGGAGCGAGAAAGAAAGTGTGTGTGGGAGAGGAAAGGGTGGAGGGGGGAGGGAGGGAGAGAAGGGAGGGGGGATGTATGGATAGTGGAGTGAGGGAGGGTGGGAGAGAGAGAGAGAATGGAGTGAGAGATATGGTCATGAAGAGAGAAGGCGAAGATGGAGAGAGTGGAGGGAAGTGGGAGAGGGAGAGGGAGAGAGGGGAAGTGTGAGATATAGAGGGACGGAGGAGGGTGGATGGAGGTCGGAGGAGATAGAGCGGGAGAAAGAGACAGTCGAGTGAGGGGAGGGGGAGATATGGATTGACGGAGAGAGGCAGAAGTGGGTGGAGAATGTGCAAGTAGGGGAGCTGAATGCGGGAGAAATAGAGAGGAGTGAAGGGGAGGAGTGAAGAGGGAGGGATACGGAGAAGGGGTGGGGGAGAGCGAGTCAGAATGGGGTTGGAGAGAGAGGGTTGGTGAAAGATAGGGAGAGGGAGATTGAGAGGAGAGGAGAACGAGATATGGAGAGGTAGTGAGATAGGAGAGAGAGAGAGAGGGAGGGAGAGTAGTGAAGTAGTCAAGAGCCGGTGTATGGGGTGGGTGGGTAGTGGAGTGTGTGGGAATTGCGAGGGAAAGTAAGAGAAAAATGCCAAATTTTATGGGTGCATAATTAATTTCATACATAAACATGAGCATCAGAGAGGAGAACCCCTCGGCATTTTCGACTTGCACGGTGATAGATTCGCAGTTATTGAACCCGGGCAATGATACCAGGCCATTAACCTCTTAAAGGACGTTACCAGAGCGTTTCTCTACGTGAACTCTTAATGCGTAGTTCATTTTTCGATTCCAAGCTTCAGGGTAAATACCTGCTAGAGACTCAGGCTGATGACGTTAAATCATATATCCTTGACCAGAAATCAACGCATGTGTATAAACAATCTGCATCGATCGATACAGCTAGCTCACGCACTCCTAAAGAAATGAACTCTTGGTCGTCTGTTCTCCCGAACTCCTAACAAGGTAACTAACGATGATCAGCTTAACGTAATAGTAAAATCAGATGTCGAGCTATAACTAGAGACATAATTGTTAAGCAACAATTTTTTAAAATATGGATCATAATCTGATTATGATGAATGCCCCGCAACCCATGAAATTATTCCCCAAAACGCAATTGTGAGTTGTGTCCCCTGAATGAGTGAGCTTGTATTAAGAGAACAGATATACAAATTAATTTGCATGGTTTAGAGTGTCTCGATTTTAATATCTCTCCGGGGCAGAACACCGGATCCGCCCCCACCTTTAACAGGAGCACACCTGCTCGTAGCACCCCACATAGTTTCCCGTACCCAGGTGGAGTATCACATCGACGTAGGATGTCCCCACATAACCGCCATTCAACAACTGGTGTATAAAGAAGAATGTGCCCAGTTTGACAGTAGGGAAGGTATGCATCATGTCCCCGCATTGGCCATCACATCGACATAGGATGTCCCCACATAAACGACATTCAGCAACTGGTGTATAAAGAAGGATGTGCCCAGTTTGGCAGTACGGAAGGTATACATCATGTACCCGCTTTGACTACGCCATCACCATAACGCGTGTAATGTGTGTGTCCCCGTTTTAGATATGTTGAACACTTTGTACACAAGTCCCCGTTTTACACCAAATACATGCGACCGTGCGTGTGTGTGTGTGTGTGTCTTTTCAAACGATTAAAGATGCAGGTGTCAGATAGTCGGTTATGGAGAAATAATAATAAAAATTGAAAGTGACATTCACACCAGAATACCAGAATGCGTGAAAATTCAATTTTTTAAATTGTATACGTTTAAAGGTTTGATTTGTGTACCTTAATGTAATGAAGCGAACTAAATCTTAACATATGATGATTTCACTCCGTACACATTATTTTAATTTTTTTAATTGCGATGTTAAATAGGGACTTGTGTCTCTATAATTCAATTTCCTATATTAATTTATACATATTGAGATCATCATATGTTATGGTTTATTTCGTTTCATTATTTACATGTAGGCCGAGTATTTAAGATTCTAAAAGTATACAATTTTGACAATCTTTTTTCAAGCACGCTACTGTGAATATGTGCCTTTAATTTGAAAATTTTGAAACGGGGAATAACATCCTAAAGTAGTTGATTTTCCGCCCTTATCGTTACATCCTCTCAACCACAAGCGATGAATAGTCAAATTTCATCTATATATGCCTACTTCTTACCAAATCCGAAATTTTGATATATAAAGCACAAGACATTTCTATATTTACGAGCTGATTATCAGCCAGACTATTTCAGTGGTTTGTAGGCCTATGCCTACATGGCAAATATTTGGCAGAGATGTGGAACTTGTTGCCATCTTCCATGTTGCAAAATTTAAGCTTAAATCTGATCATACTGAAAAAGTTCAATCACGCTAATGAAAGTGCATGATAAGCATTTATAGTAGATGGTTTCTTACAATAGTCTGTATTATGATTAGTGTTTTGCTTATACGAACATGATGAGTAATCAGAGATTGCAGACCCTCACCCTCCCATTTTCCGTCTGTCCGTCCGTTGTCTGGCCGTCAAATTGTATACCACCTTTAGGCTATGTGTTAACCGATTTCAACCAAATTTGGCTGGAAGGATCCTATGGTGGTAGGCTCCAGGAATTCTATTCAGAATTCTGATTGGTCCATTTTTCTGACACCCAACTTGTATTTTTCAAAATTTCCGGAAATCATTTAAAACGCTACAGCTCCAAAATAAATGGCCCGATTCCGAACCAACTTGGTTGGACTAATTCTATGCTAGTAGGCTTCACCACTTCTAATGAGAATTTTGATTGGTTAATTTTTCCAGCAGCTATATTGGATTTTCCTAAGATTTCTGGAAATCAGTTAAAGGTCTACTCTTCATTAACCACTTTCAAGCAAACTCGGCTGGAAGGACCCTAGACCTAGAGCCGTATGTTTCAGAACTTATGTACTGAATTTCGATTTGTCAATTTTTTCGGGGATCATCTTGAGTTTTCCGAAAAATAGCGAGAAACCATTAAAATGTTACTCCTCATTAACTGCTTGGGCGATTTTAACCGGACTTATCTGGATGGATACTATGATGGTAGGTTTCAGAACATGTCTACCGAATTTTGTACACATAACTTTTCCAACGGCCATCTTGGCTATTCCAAAAATTTTGGGTAATCAGTTAATTTGGCTACTCCTCATTAACCGCTTGACTGATTTAAACCACTCAGCTGGAAGGACTCTAGGCTGGCATTCTTCAGAATTGGTTGACAGAATTTTGACTGCTCGATTCCTTTTTTGGTGGTCATCATGGATTTCTGAAAAATGTCAGGAAATTGTTTAAAATGCTACACCTCATTAACCGCTTGGGTAAATTTCATTGGTTAATGTTTTGGAAGCCATCTTTGATTTTCTGAAAAATTTCTGGAACCATTTAAAAACGGTAGTCCTCATTAATTAATGGCCCAATTTCAACAATGGTGGAATGATCATATGTCGGTAGGCTTCAACATATCAAACACAAATTTTTATTGGTTATTTTTTGGTGGCATTTGGAATTATCCATCATATCTGTTTAAATGCAAATGATTCAAATCATAATGGTCCAGGTGAGCATCACAGGCCCTTGGGTCTCTTGTTTCGGATCATGCCAAAAGTTGTGACATCCTCGTGTATGGCCACGCCCTTTCCTGTTTTAAAATGTGAGTAAAATCTGAACTGTTATTTCCGAAATAGTCACCGGTCCAGAATTTGATCTAATGCGGATCTGCCATCATCCAGATTATTTCATCCGGATCACGGCCAACATTTAGAAATTATCTAGCAAGACAAATTCCTTATTGTGTTAGAATTGGAGCCAAAACAGATCAGTAATTTTAGATACATCTTCGAACAGACAGACAGACAGACAGACAGACAGACAGGCAGGTAGGCAGGCAGGCAGACAAGCAGGCGCGACCATAATACTAGCTTCACAGTGGTAGTGGTGGCGGCGGGGGCGCTGGCGGCGGTGCTAGTGGCGGGGTTGGTGGCGGCAGTCGTGGTGTGATTTATGTAGATACACTAGTTCTTCTGACTGTGCAACTAGTATACATCTGCCTGCCTGCCTGCCTGCCTGCCTGCTTGCCTGCCTGTCAGTCAGTGGATCGGTCTGGCAAATTTGTGATATTTTACAAAGACATCCTATGTCGCATCTATAGCGCTTTCGCCTGTGAAAGCAGGTAACTTAGTAGATACGCATTATATCCATTTTAACCAGTTTATGAGAGATGCAAGCATAACTTAAACATTTCTCTACATGTTTGTTCTACGCCTTTCTGGGAGCATATATTATTAACTCAGTTGATCTGAAAGATTATGACATGGAACCAGTCCGCCATCCATCCGTCCATCTTACGTCCATTGTCCATTCGTCGTTTGGCATTAACATATCAAACAGGAATTTTGATTAGCAATTTTTTTGGTGGCCATCAGCTTCATCTGACTAATGTTGATTATGGGATTTGAAGAGTTATTATTTCTTTAGTCAGTCCGCCCATCCTTTAACATAACGTAACCATACCATAGTATACTATTGCAAAACGTACTATAAAATTATCCCTACATTTATCGTCAACGATACGTTTGTGCGTGTATGAGCACGAACATGCATGTTCGCGCACATACACCCAACGATTCCTATATGCCTACTCTGCGTTGCATACCCTGTTATATAGCAATACTTTGGCTCAGTTGAACCACTTTAAGTATTACATTATTGTCAGACTATTGGGTTGTCAGACTATTGGGTGTTGTAAATTCGTTACCCTCTCGGACTACTGGGTTGTCGGACTACTGGGTTGTCAGATGACTGGGCTGTCGGACTACTGGGTTGTCGGACTACTGGGTTGTTGGACTACTGGGCTGTTGGACTACTGGGTTGTCAGACGACTGGACTGTCGGACTACTGGGTTGTTGGACTACTGACATTGCCCCTAAATTCCCATATGTCAACTATCACTTTGTCATTACATATCATAACACTTACATACAAATTGCTACCAAGATTTACTTGCACTTCGCATCTAAAAAAAGTATGCGGAATTCATCCTGACGATTATAAACGTTATTTAAATTTTTTAGTAGTCAAGGGTCCGCTGGGCACTATTGTTCTAAATCACTAATGTGTGACAATGTTAATTAATGCATAATTAATTTGATTAATGGGTTTTTAATTGGTTTTGACAGGTGTAATGCGTAATGAGGTCGTGTAGGTTATGTGTGCATCTGTGTGCTATTGTTCTGTTGTCAGAATGATTGGTATGTGTATGTCAGGAGGTCAAGTGCAATTGTTCAGTTGTCCGAATGATTGATGTGTATCTGTCAGGTTGTGACGAGTTGATCAATACAAGAACAATGGCCGACAGCACGCACCTAGTGTAACACTATTGGTGTATGCTGGGCATTATTGTTTTGGTGTCGAACAATGTCTGTCATCGTTAATGAATAATGATGTCCAGTGCACCCTTGTTGTGTTTAACATATTAATTAGGTGGGCGGTGCCCCCCCCCCCCCTCATGGTTGAAGGGTGTTAAAAGTAGAATATTTTGAAACTAAGTGTAATTGTGGCTTTCTATGTCATTGAACCAGACGTTTGAATAATGGCATACAAGATGCAGGTGTGATTCGAGTGTTAATGAATCCGTCAATAGTGTTCATCACATGCTATTGAACGTCTTATTTTGCACTTTTTGAAGAATAGCATTTATCCACATGAACAAAGGTGAACACCTGCATGAACAATAGCCCACAGTGGTCACTTATGAACACTAGCATACAGTGCCCACTTATGAACAATAGCGCGCAGCAGACACTTATGAACAATAGCGGTCACCTGCATGAACAATAGCATCCAGCAGCCACCTGCATGAACAAAATGTGTTCCCAGTCATTTAATTTTTTTTTAAATCAGCGAAGTACAGCGTTACACGGGTAATATATAGGTAAACTTATCGATGTTGTATGTCTAATATTATATAGATAATAATCATGTGTCTATCGTATTTAAGGAGATATATGTCTTTAAAGTGGCAGTCATTTAATTATTAAATTTTCAAAAAATGTTGCGGTCGCAATTTTAAATGGGTGGCTATACATTTATACATGAGGAAACATGTGTATGTACATGCCCGGACACCAAAATGCATGCATACATGTGTGGCTGTATGTTGCGGATTTGCTGCCATATGTGGCTGCATGTTGCAGATTTGCGGCCACATGTTGCATATTTGCGGCCGCACATTACGGATTTGCAGATGCATGTTGCGGATTTGTGGTTGTATATCTGGATTTGTGGTCACATGTGCGGCCGCTAATGTTCAGGTGAAGTACAGAGTTACTTTGGCGATATATAAACTTACTTAATTATGTTGTATGTATAATCTTATATAGATCATTTTATCTATCATACTTAAGGAGTGGTCTCTAAAGATAGTAGGGGCTAAAGGTTGAAACATGTGGACACAATTTTATACAGGCGGTCGCACATTTATGCATGCAGTAGCATGTATATGTACATCCCAGGACACACATGCATGCCAAAAAGCATGCTTACATGTGTGGCAGATGCAGCCACATGTTGCGGATTTGAAGCTGCATGTGGCCATATGTTGCAGATTTGCGGCCGCATGTTGCAGAAATTGTGGTATCACATTGCAGATTTCGGGCGCCTGTTGCGGATTTGTGGTCGCATGTCCGGATTTGTAGTCGCATGCAGCAGCTAATGTTCAGGTGAAGTTCAGAGTTACTTTGGCGATATATAAACATACTTTATGATGTTGTATGTATAATCTTATATAGATAATTTTATCTATAGTACTTAAGGAGTGGTCTCTAAAGATAGTAGGAGTTAAAGGTTGAAACACAGCCGCAATTTTATACAGGCAGTCGCACATCTATACATGTGGTAGCATGTGGATGTACATGCCCGAACACACATGCACGCCAAAATGCATGCATACATGCATGGCTGCATGTTGTGGATTTGCGGCGCATGCGGGCACATTGCAGATTTCTGGCCGCATGTTGCGGATTTGTGGCCGCATGTTGCGGATTTGTGGCCGCATTTTGCGGAATTGTGGCCGCATGTTGCGGATTTGCAGCCGCATGTTGCGGATTTGCGGCTGCAGTACATATAATCCTATAAAATGGTTCAAATTCAATCCCTTTTCTCACTCGTGGTTGGACGTGTATTTTAACTGCAGCGTACTTAGGTAGCCTTAAGCAGTCAGAAGATTTCTTTGAAGAACCTTGTAACTTGAATGCTTGATGAATTTATCCTATAATAAATATGCCGAAACCTAAATGTTTTGAATGTGATTCAACTTTTAATAGGTCAAATCACCTGAAGTGGCATAAGATCCAATTCCATAATGATGAAGAAAGCGAAAATCTAGTAAGTGAACATGAAGAAATGACAGAAATGAAGAGTGAAGATGATGAGCCAATGGAGTTGGAGAGTGAGGCTAGTGATGACTCAGCAGAGTCTGAGAGCGAAGATGTAGGTGATAATGAAAAAGAAGCCATAGGCAATCAGGACCTATTCACCATATTCCAAAATATTAAGCAGGTCTTAGACGCTGAACAATCAGGTCTAGAAGATGAGGATGGTGAAGTGAACACAGACCCAAATGGTGTAGGCAATGCGTCTATTTCTGTATATGCTGATGCTTTAGTTGCAAAGTGTATAGACATAATGTTCCAGTGGAGAAGATTACAGAACTGTACGCTCATTAAAATAATTCATCAGGAAACTAAGGATTTTATCACCGAGGGGTATGCATACGATGACGCAGTCTTCTCAGCTTTTAAAAAAAGAGAGTTTCTGATCAAGAAGTACATAAGGAACAATCTAGATGCTGATGATAATGATGATGATTCTGGTGGTGATGGTTCTGATCCATAAGGAATCAGTCTACCCATCGATAAATGGATCTCCAGAACATTGACTGTTTGTTTATGCTACAAAAACTATATGTTTTATCATATGTAATATATTTTTCAATGTAAAAATATGGATACAAATAAAACATTGGTTCTTTATGTGTGTGTTGATTTGATGATTGTAGCTATATATCCATCCAGGTCCCCCACATCCCTCAATATACAAATCGGAGTGGGTGCTGTTGATGTTGGTGGTGGCGGTGGGGTTGGTGGTTGGTGGAAGTAGTGGGTGGTGGTGGATGGTGGTGGCGGGTTAATGCTTGGTGGCGGGTGTTAGTGCTTAGTGGTTGGCGGTGGCTGTTGGTGGTGGTGGTGCTAGTGGCAGTTGTGGTGAAGGTGGTGCGTGGGAGTGGTGCCGTGGTGGTAGAGGGGTGGTGGTGGTGGTGATGCTTGTGGTGTTGGTGGTGGTGATGGTGGTGGTGGGGGGGGGGGGTGTTGGTAGTAGGTGGTTGCGGCCACAATGTCTAGACAATGGATAGCCATCTATATTATTTTTGTTGTTTGGGCCTCATTGACGAGGTACTCATAATGCATTCATGCTGACATAGGCACATCTGCATACGAGCGAGACCTTTATTAAACCCTCATTGACTAACCCTCTCCAACCTATATGACATTTTTCACACACCACTCTCTCACAAATTCCGACCACAATGTCTAGACAAATGGATAGCCATGAGAGTCAGTCATTCCCATGATAAATTTTCAAATATAGTCTTCTGTAGGTCTGCAAATATGAATATGAAGAAATTTGATAGGGGTTGGTGGGTATGTGGTTTGGTGGGGGTGTCGGGCTAATGCATGGTGATGAGTGTAGGTGGTGGTGCTGGTGGTGCTTAGTGGTTGGTGGTGTATGTCAGTACTGGTGGTAGTGGTTCTGGTGGTGTTGCTAGTGACAGTTGTGGTGAAGCTGGTGGGTGGTGGTGGTGGTGGTGATCGTGATGTGTGTTGGGGGTGGTGATGGTGGTGGTGGTGGTTGGTATGGTTGGTTGGTGATAGGTGTTTACTGGAGCAATGTCTAGACAAATGGATAGCCAGCAGTGCCAATCATTCCAATGATAAATTATTTTAAAATAGTCTTCTCTTGGTCTGCAAATGGACATTTTCTATAAGAAATTTGAAATTCTCTTGAAGAAATCTGATGGTTCAAGGGTTAAGAAAGTCTATAGTTCCCATGTAATGGTGTAACATGAGGTGGTCGCTTAGGGTGGGTTTGACTGGATTATAGAGTAAAAAAATTAATTAAAAAGGTAATCGTTAGTGGTAAACAACAATAGCCAGTGAGCGGGTTTATCGATTTTTAAGAAAACTTTACTCCCAGTGAGGACATTGTAATATCTTGCCAAATATCAATCTCATGTCATTTGTTCACCAGAATGTGTTTTTATGTATGCGATTGTACTCAAATAATCAAGTGCTAACACTTGACTCCACCATGGCAAGTGGCAAGCTCTCATGCAGAATAATTAATGTATTTTATAGTCTGTGATATGAAAGGCATATTTTATGAAAAAACATTCAACAGCGGTCAGCAGTGTAGTTTACAAAAAAGTGTAATAAAACTAGGAAAGTGTCCGGGTGCATACACATGTTGCTGCGTGTATAAATGTGTCGCCGCCTGTTTAAAATTGCAGCGCAACATTTGTTGAAAATTTAATAATTAAATGACTGCCACTTTAAAGTGTCTGCTGCATGCTATTGTTCATAAGTGGGTGCTGTATGCTATTGTTCATGCAGGTGGTCACCATTGTTCATGCGGATAAACGCTTTTCTTCAAAAAGTGCAAGATAAAAAGTTCAATAGAATGTGATAAACGCTATTGATGGATTCATTAACACTCGAATCACACCTGCATCTTGCATGCCATTATTCAAACATCTGGTTCAATGACATAGGAAGCCACAATTACACTTAGTTTCAAAATATTCTACTTTTTGACACCCTTCAACCATGAGGGAGGTGGGGCACCGCCCACCTAATTAATATGTTAAACACAACAAGGGTGCACTGGACGTCATTATTCATCAACGATGACTGACATTGTTCGACACCAAAACAATAATAATAATAATAATAATAATAAGTACATTTATAAAGCGCTGAATCCATGACAATGCGTGCTCTAAGCGCTAGTGCGTAATAGCTATATCTACTGAGAATATGCTCGTTTGAAAAGGGTGGTTTTCAGTTGTGATTTGAAAATATCTAATGATGCTGAGTTTTTTAATGCACAGCCTACACCAATAATGTTACACTAGGTGCACGCTGTCAGCCATTGTTCTCATATTGATCAACTCGTCACAACCTGTGTGTGTGTGTTGTAATATTTAAGGCATATATATGCTAGTTCCCAATGCTAGGGTTTAGACTCATGCCTGTAAACGTCGTCACAACCTGACAGATACACATCAATCATTCGGACAACTGAACAATTGCACTTTACCTGATATATACACACCAATCATTCTGACAAGAGAACGATAGCACACAGACGCACACATGACCTACACGACCCCATTGCGCATTACACCTGTCAAAACCAATTAAAAACCAATTGATCAAATTACTTATGCATTAATTATCATTGTCACGCATGAGTGATTTAGAACAATAGCACCCAGTGCACCCCTTGACTACTCTTTTTCACATTCTTTTAGAAGATTATTAACCAGAAATTATTGATTGATTATTGTTATTCAAACTGACCTATAGATGAGGGTTTGAGAATTATAGGTGCAGATTTTAACTGGATAATGGACGACCAAAATTAGATCTAAGGGTCTGAATGTGTTATAAGTCACACCTACTCCACACCCCTGTCCTTCTAACCCCCACCCACCCATGTGTTTGACTCGAACTTCCCATTGTCTCTTCAGCCCATTGTCGCTTAAGCCAGGCACAAACATAGCTGAGCAATGTCACAACATGGCCGCATTCCAGATCACCCATCCACCAACCCCCCCCCCCCCGCCATTGGATTCACCTGTTCATTGTCTCTTCAGTCAGTAACAATAGATTTATGTAATGAAAAATTGATTAACTACATACAGACTGAATGTTACAGCTTTTAGCTCTTAGGTATGATCTGCATTCAAGAACAATAGATCTAACCTCATCTGTAGAATTGATTAACTACATACAGATTGAACGCTTAGTCTTTTAGTGCTTATCTGTGATGTTTGTCTTAGAACAATAGCTCTACATCCCAAAATCCCACCATTCCGGCATCTATTTATGTATGATGATTACTGTATTCTGTAGCTGTAGTAGTAGAATCATCCTACAGCTGCAATCAGTCCTTCTTCACGTTTGCCCATTGTGTCTTGTCCTCGGCCGAAGTCCTTAGCTTCCTCAGGTACATTCTTGACTTGAGTGTACCGAGTCCTGCTTTCTTGAGGTCACCTCATAGCATGCTTAGCAGATTTATGCAATGATGTCCTCTTCTGGCTTTGTATTTGCTGGCTCCGAGTCGACCGAATTCTAAGGCTCTCTGTGATGGTGTCTCTTCTGGCATCCTTAGCACATGGCCAAACATGGACCATCTTTGCTGGGCGACTTTTACACACAGCGGCGACGTATTACATATCTTGTATAGTGCATCGTTGGACATTATGCTGTCTGGCCATCGGTGTCGAATGAAGGTGCATAGGTGTTTGCAGTGGCAGCCATCGAGTTTGTCTAGAGCTGCCTTTGGAGCTGTCCAGCTCTTACAGTTATACAGCATCAAGGATACGCAGTTTGCATTGTATAAACGTAGCCTCTTTATCAAGGGCATCTTTGATCTACGAATCCATATCTCCCAGAAGGACTGGAAAGCTATGTTCCTCATGATGCAGCATACAGAAATGTCAGCGGTACTGCAAAGCAGTGAGCCCAGGATTGTACTTTTCCTCCATGGTTCACTGCCACAAAGTGGGTCGTCATTTTCTATAGTTTCATGCTTTGTCGATAGCTATATGTGGGTGAACTCTGTTTTGGATTCATTCATAAGGAGATTCTCAATTTTTAGTTTTCTTGCAGCTATTGGGCAGAAGTTCGGCAAGGGGTTTCCTTTCCTCGTCTATGAAGTCCACATCGTCAGGTAACAATAGATCTATGTATCCACCCACTACCCCCCCCCCCACCCCTCCATTTCATGAGTCATTGCATATATCTACATACCGAATGACTGCAGCGATATAAGCACAATTCTGATTGGTCGAGAGCTGGTCATGCAACCTCGTTTGGAAACGATCCCCACCCATCCATTCCACGCATCGTTATACGTGTCAATAATCATTAGATCTACTTCCCAAAAGGCTGCGTACCACTGGATACAATTCTGATTAGTCGAGAGCGGGACACATGACCTGTGACATCATCTCATTTGAATATTAGGACACGACCCTTTTTTCCACACCAAAAATCATAGGGTCATGTGACCAGCTCTCAACAAATCAGAACCAGGTAGTTTGGGAGGGAAAATGGGGCATGGGTTAATATGTAAATGCGATGATGTCATAAGTCACATGACCTGCTCTCGACCAATCAGAATTGCGCCCATTTCACCATGCTGCTACTGTCGTGCATGGTTTTCGTTTCCGAAATCGCATTAGTAGACTGCTTCATGGTATCTGTGTTTGCTGCTGTAGACCCTTGTAGAACACAATAGCACGTTTTTGACTTTGTTTCCTTCTGTCTTTCAATACTGGAAGTGTAAGGTTTTCCATTATATTTGTCATACTGCCTGGTTCATAGCAATAGTTTGTACTGAGGAGTTTTTTGATGCGGGACTCAAGCTATACTTGCATATTTAATTGGTATAATCAGTCCCGAATATCCAGTCTGATTTCTTGGGAACAGAGTGAGAAATTTCTCTGCAATAATCCTAATGTTTTGTATGCTTTGCTGCAAATGTCAGTGACGTGTTTGTTCCAGCTTAGTTCTTTGGTGATGTTGATGCCCAAATACTGATGAAACAAAACTCAGGCCGGTTCATTAGCTCACCTGGCCTGAAATGCCAAGTGAGCTTATGTCGTGGCGACCATCCGTTGTGTGTCCGTCGTCCGTCCTTCCATCCGTTTTTCAACTTTTCCGTTTAAACGACTTCTTCTTAAGAACCACTGGGCCAATTTCAATTATATTTGGCAGGAAGCATCCTTAGGGCATAGGGAACAAAATTTGTTCAAATGAAGCCGATGGACCAATTAGGCCGGCAGCCGTCTTGGATTTTGGCTAATTTTTAAAATCTGCTCTCCGAAACCGCTTGAGGGATTGAAGGACCCCTCACGAAATATGATCTAGGGCAAGAGCTCAACCAAATTTGTTCAAGGGAACTTAATTGGTCAAATAATTCGGCGGCCATCTTCGTTGACCTAGTTTTAGCGAAAATAACATCTTCTCCAGAACCACTGGAGGGATCAGGCCGAAATTTGGCAGATATAAGGACTAAGGGCCAGTAAGTAAAGTTTGTTCAAGAGAAGTTGATCCATCAAAAAACATGGCCGTCGTGGGCCAATCAAAATATAGCATGTTTGGCGGACATATTGGATTTTTTTATTTGATGGATTTTGAGGCCGAAATTGGATTTATGTGGGTTTTTGGGTATTCTGATCTCGAATTTGGAATTTTCGAAACTGTCGGATAAACGGTTTGGTGGCCATCGTGGATCATTTTCCTGCCAAAAGCTCACATACTAAAGCAATGGGAAATTAAAAATATCTTCTCGGGAACTACTGGGCCGATTTCAGTTATATTAGGCATGAAGCATCCTTAAGGCATAGAGATTCAAGTTTGTTCAAATGAACCCGATTGGCCAATTTGGCCGGCGACCATCTTGGATTTCGGTCGATTTTTAGAAATGTCTTTAAAATTCTTGTCCTCCCAAACCATTTGAGGGATCGATTCAAAACTCACGAAATATGATCTAGGCTAAGGGCTGAATCAAGTTTGTTCAAGGGAACTTGATTGACCAAATGGTTCAGCGGCCATCTTGAATGACCTAGTTTTCACAAAAACGACTTCTTCCCCAGAACCGCTGAAGCGATCAGGCTGAAATTTGGGATATATAATTAACAACTAAGGGCGATTAAGGTTTGTTCAAGAGAAGTTGATTCGTCAAAAAACATGGCTGCGACGGACCAATCAAAATATAGTGTGTTTGGCAGCCATATTGGATTTTTTTATTTTGATGGATTTTGAGGCCGAAATTCGTTTTATTTAGGTTTTTGAGTATTCTGATCTCAAATTTGCAATTTTCGAAACTGTCGGATAAACGGTTTGGCAGCCATCTTGGATCATTTCCCCGCCAAAAGCTCCCATACTAAAGCAATGGGAAATTTAAAATGTCTTCTCGCGAACTACTGGGCCGATTTGAATTATATTGTGCAGGAAGCATCCTTATGGCATAGAGATTTCATTTTGTTCAAACAAAGCCGATCGGCAAAGTTGGCCGGTGGCCATTTTAGATTTCGGCCAATTTCAGCAAATGTCTTTAAAAATCTTCTACGAAACCACTTGGGGAATCGTCCTCTAGACAAAGAGGTAAGCCAAGTTTGTTCAAGAGGACTTGATTGAGCAAATGGTTCGGCGACCATCTTGGATGACCTGGTTTTCACGAAAACACTCCTCCAGAACCGCTGAAGGGATCAGGCCGAAATTTGGGCCATTAAAAATTGTTTAAGGGAAGTTGATCCATCAAAAAAACATTGGCGCCATGGGGCAATCAAAATGTAGTGTGTTTTGCGCCATATTGCACTTGCAAAAATGTCCACAAGCTCATTTAAAAGAATGCTAAAACCACTCACCAACAATTTTGACAAAAATTGATGGTGCTCCAGGTGAGCGACACAGGCTCCTTGGGCCTCTTGTTTTAGTGTGTAGTTAAATTTGATCGTTTGCTTTTTCTGTTTGGGGTCGCTATGTTGCACTTTGCTGGTTGGGAGCACATTCCCAAAGTGGTATGTAGCCCAGTTACCTAACACGTTTATGTCTTGTTGGAGTGCTTCGCAGTCCTTAGTTCATCAATTTCCCAGTAGCATACATAATTGTCAGCGAATGGTCTGATCTTTGAAGAAATGCCCTGTGAACGGTTCCTTGAGGTACTCAAGACAATGCGAGCAACGTTGGATTTAGCACCATTAACTATTGTTTGTGACCTGTTAAGAAGGAGTCAATCCAATTTAGTATCTTTGTGAACACTATATTTGTGCAATTTAAATTTCAAAAGTTCATGTTGAACACTATCGAAATCTTTTTCACCGTCGAGAATACAAATGTCCTCTTGTTTCCGTCAAACTAATTTGGCTGGAAGGATTCTATGGGCTAGGCTTGAGAACTTGTATATTGATTGAAAAATGGCAGGAAATCGTTTAAGACCCTACTCCTTATTAACTGCTTTTGTGATTTCAACAAGACTAGTATTGTAGGCTTCAGAACTTGTATACAGATTTTGATTGGTCAATTGTTCTGGTGGCCATTTTCTATTTTCTGATAAATTTGGGAAATCAGTTCAACGACTACTCCTCGTAACTGCTTAGCAGTTTGCAACCAAACTCAGCTGGGAGGACCTTAGGTGGTTAGACTTCCAAACTTGTTCACAGAATGTTGATTGGTCAGTTTTTCTGGCGGCCGCCTTGGATTTTCCAGAAATCCTTTAGACCACTACTGTTCCCTAATCAATGGCCTGATTTCAACTAAACCTGAGTGGAATGTGATCCTATGATGATTGGCTTCTAGAATTTTGATTGTTCGATTTTGTTTGGCAGCCATCTTGAATTTTCCAAAAGTTTTCGGAAGTCCTTTAAAATGCTATTCATTAACCAATGGCCAGATTTAAATGAAACCTGGTTGGAATGGTCCTATGGGCATAAGCTTCCGAACTTGTATACAGGAATTTGATTGGTTAATTCTTTCGACCATCCTGGATTTTCGAAATATTTTCCAGAAGCATGTAGATCACTACTACTACTTAATCAATGGCTCGATTTCAACGAAACTGTAGAACGATCCTATACCGATAGGCTATAAGAAATCAAAAGTGAATTTTAACTGTCAATCTCTCTTGGCATTTTTTCGAAAATTATCCATCATGTCTGTTTAAATGCAAATGGTTCAAATGCTAATGGTCAGGTGTGCGCCATGGGCCATTGGACCTCTTGTCTCATGCATTTAGAAGTTGTACGTTCTGTTGGGAATTTTGAACCAGTTTAGCTGGAAGCTGCCGCTGCCTCGGGCAGCAAGAGCTTCCAGTTAAACTAGTTTAATAACAGATAGTGGCTTGACTGGCTTGTTGCTTTGAAATTGATTGATTCTTTAGGAAGATAAGGACTTTGATCAAGAGCAGGAACCAAACAAACAACCAGTTTAAAAAGACAGCCTATGCCTTAAAGGTAGCTGAAAAGCACTGCAAATTTAAAAGAGAGTTCTGGATTCCCACTACAACTATGCCAAACCATTTGCTCGGTGACATTAAAGCTGACTTAAAACACTTTTGGAAGCATATTAACAACCAGAAATCTGACAAACAAGGAATCCCTCCGGTAAAATTCACTTAACACCCAATATACTAGTGTGTTCACCTAAACAATCTACAGCGAAATACGATACACAATTCCTAAAACAAGCAAAATGGAAAATATCACAATCAGACCCAATAGAATTAAGAAATTATTAAATGGATTGAAAACCTCTAAGGCCATGGGTCCAGACTCCGTGAGTACTCAAAGATCATGTTAAACAGTCAACAGAGACGGGTTAGGACCATCCTGTATGGCTCTATGGATTGAAACAGCGATTGTACACAGGAGTCGGAGGCTACTACTAGCCCTTGCAGTAGTACACATGAGAGAGAGAGAGCAGAAATTGCACCCCTATATCTCCTCCTCGGTCCATAATACAGTAACTACTGCTCGCATATTCTTCGAACATAGAGGACCTATGCCAGACCAGGATCCAGCCCGTGCATCTTTGTCCAAGGTCGTGTGAACATCAGTGCATGGTTTTGAAATAACACCATATTACCCAAACTGTTCAGAAGCAATACAACACCGCAGTACCACCTCACGTGGGACCTTCATGAGTTTCATTTTGTCCTTAATCTTAAAGGCTAGAACATGTCCACAACATGTTCCACATATGGCAGAGATGGCATGGTGGCCGTGACTGCTTACCCTGAAGCCATGGGCACGGATCCATCAAGAACACTGGTTTAAAGTATACCAGCCATTGGCAGGCATCATGCCATTCCACCTCGGAGGCAACCTGGAAGATCTCGATGAGCCTGGGCCCATAGACCCTCTTCCTCTTCTAGTTCACGTGAGTTGGGGTCAACCTCCGTTTCCGGTTCACTTGTTTTTTCCACTTCCAGTTTAGCTAATACTTCCGTTTCCGGTTATCCTGCTTTTTCCTCTTCCAGTGTGGCTTCTCAATCTGGTGATACTTCCGGTAGTCAATTGTCTTCTTCAGATGGTCTTGTTTCTCAGCCTTCTTTCTTGTGTTCTCCTTCTAGTGTTCACTTTGCTAATCCGTATAGTTCTAATGCCTCGTAGAATATTTTGGCTTCATATTCTGGGTTTCCTTATAGTTCCCTCTCGTTCTGGTCGCCCTCTGAACTCTGTGTGTAGATCTTTGGGTTAACAGAAGGTCCAAACAACTTGCCTCTCTTAGCATTTCAGATAAGTTGAAACATAGTATGGTTAAAGCTCCCACTTTTGGTCAGAATTTCTTTTGTATTTGTTTCCCTTTAATTATGGAGGAGTCCTCCCGTATAAAGGCTTCTAAAGAAATGAACACTCAGACTGTTAACAGTAGGACCTATTCGAAGAGTTTCCTCTTGTGTTAGGAGTCTGAGTTCATCTCCAAAGAGGATGAGCTTGAACCAGATGAACATGCAGCTTATCCATCTAGTGTGTTTACGAATTTTAGTAGATCCCACTCTCATTCCGACGATAGGCTTTCTGAATCAGATAGATTCGAGGTTATTCCGTCCAACAGACAGTGGTCTCCTTATCATCCGGCTCGTCAGTATATATGTCGATCTTCTGGTTCAGTAATTTATAGATCGAGATCTCGCGGTTATCATGAGAAAATGGTTTGATGGTCTGGTTTCCTCCTGGATAGGTCAAACAATTTGCCCTCAATCGCTCCCCTTTTAAATCCCTTCTCCGTTGTCTGATAACCAAGTTTTGTGTGTACTTCCTGCATTCCAGTAGGAGGTCACCTTTCTCTGTTTTCGGAGAAGTGGCAATCCCTTGTTGGTGGACCAGGTTCGCTGGGGTTATGCTTCAACTTTGATCCAGGACCTTCCTCTCTCCCTTTCTCCCAAATGGACCCCAGTTCCTTCAGATCAAGGGAAACTGCTAGCTTTAGAAGATGAGCTAAAATCTTTAATCAAGAAGTGTGCGATAGAAGACGTTCTTCAATGGAGTTTGGATGTGGGCTATTACTTTACTATCTTCCTGTCACCCCATTATCAATCTCAAGAAACTGAATCTGTTCAGTGCCCAAAATTGAAAATGGAGACCATTTCATCAGTCATTTCGAGCATCAACTCTGGTATGTGGACAGCTTCCATAGACCTCAAAGATGAGTATTTTACAGCATTATTAACCCATCATTCAGAAAATCCACGAGGTTCGCATAGCAAGATCGAGTTTCGGAGAATGAACTTTCTGGCCAATCAACTATCCAGATCTCTGTGTGACATGTCTCAACAACCAGATTTCCACGTTCATGTCTCCTTTTGTCTCATAATCCCAGGCTCTGGCAGTATGCGCTTTGTCACAGTCTTGACAGGGATGTCAGTGTATGCTTTCCCTCCGACCATTCCCTTTACCCTACTGCTGAGGAAAGTCAAGGAGCGAGTTTGCGAGACCATCCTGATTGGCCCATGTGGCCCAGAAGTTGGTTTGTGGACCTGCTCGATCTGTTAGCTATACCCCGCTCATCTCTAGCTAAGTTCCACCCATGCTTTGCCCGTGTTGGAATCGATCGACCCCTGCACTCCCTGAATCCCAATTTCCAGAAACCGATACAGGTAAACTGTTGAATATTTCGAAACAAATTTGAATGTGTGCTGTTGTTGCCTTTTGCAGCAACAGCGCCCAGTCAAATTAGTTTCGAAATATTCAACAAAGTGATTATTAAGTAGTAAAAACATACGATTTGTACAACTTGACGGACTATTAAGCGGTTATGACGGACTAAATCGCATCATTCATGACGTAATCGATTATGACCTCAGCATACATGTGACGTAGTTGATTACGACGTCATATGATTAACTGAGAACTGAGTGAAAGAGCTAGCATATCTGATTTCTATAGCATGGCCTGTTATCGAAATTAACACGCGTATATTAAAACATGGGAGGTAAATGTGCGCGGCTTAATTTTCAAAACAGCTTTTTGTATACTGAGTAATCTGCACTTATACCATCACGCGCATTCTAAAATTGTATCCTTTCAAAGATTGTATTATTTCATGCGTTTTGGAAGCTGTAAGCTGTTGGATGTTTTTGAACCAGTTTACCTCTGGCAGCCAGAGCCTCCAGTTAAACTAGTGTCAGAACTTTGGCTTGGTTGGCTAGTGCTTTGAAATTGAGTGATTGGTTAGCAAGATAAGACTTTTGATTTGCGCAGGTACAAAACATACAGCCAGTTTTAAAAGACAATCAGCCTTCGCATAAAAGAGGGTTGGTTAACAGCTAATTTACTAATGTGTTCATCAAAACAACCTACACAGAAATACCATAGACAATTCCTAAAACAAGCAAAATGGAAAATATCACTATCAGACCAAATGGAATTAAAAAATTATTAAATGGCTTGAAACCATCAAAGGCCCTGGGGCCAGATGAGCTACACCCACGAGTACTCAAAGAACTGCCAACAGAATTGTTAGACATAGGGCATACTGCCACATCTTTTTCAACGGCCCCGTAGACAAATGAGTTATGCGAACTGAAAGGAAACTATATATACTATAGACCAGTTTCCCTGACATGTGTTTGCTGCAAGATATTGAAAGACATCGTCCGCTCTAATTTAATGAGCTATTTTGAACAGAAGAGCATCCTAGCTCAACGCCTTATTAATGTGTTCCATGAGTGGCCTTCATCCACTGATAAACCAGGCAGTATGATAAATATATAAACAAAAACCTCTCACCATTGAAAGACGGAAACAAAAACTAATACCGCGTGTTTTCTTCTACAATGATCTACAGAAACAAGCAAAGATAACATTAAGCAGTCTACAGCAACCAATCCGGAGAACCGCCACCGTCAATAATCAGGTTCAGGATAAAATCCGATATTTTATAGTCTCCGGATTTTCCGTCTTTGGGTGGGTGGGGTGGGGTGGGGTAGGTAGGGGGTGGGGTGGGGGTGGGGTGTGGTGGTTGTTAAAAATCCGAATTTTTCTGCAATCTTTCAAGAAATCCTACAGTACCCACTCTGATACAAAGATACAAAGACCCACTTTTGCACTGACTATCAGTACATGGAGTCCATGAGAGGTCAATTCGCCAGAAATACCAATCAGAGACTCCTACCGTATGAATGGACCCGGATGGCGTGGATCTTAATCTTTCAATAGCGCAGCGACATGGTTAACCTACCCTTAGATTGTGTAATCAGTGTCACGCACGCGCGAACAATTGAACGCTCACACGCTTGTACGCACGCTTGCACGCGCGCGCATGTCTTCGGAACTGACTCGTTCATGGATGAGCGCAATCGGAGAAAATATCATCATTAAAATTCTGTCGCTTCCTAGGTGTGAGGTCAGCATACTTACAGATGTGCATTACAACAAAAATATCAGATCTCAAAATCTCCTACCTTACTACATGAGCCATTTGACATAGCATTCCTCCTATAACATGGATGCAGGTAGTATATCTCGAACCTTCAAAATGGCAGTCACTATGCACTTCATGACCCCAGCATCCATTGTAATGTAGCAGATTGGAATGACTATAATTCCCCATAAGTGCCCTAATAGTCCAAAATATCAACAGATAACATCATAAAACATGAGTTACTTTGGAAATGGGGGTTGCTTATATGAGCTAACTCGCGGAGAAGCCAATTTCCATCTATCCTCGAGGAAGGCTGAAGGCTGAACTGAGCGTCGATCGTTCTTCAAAAACTACTTGGGCATAAATAAATTGAGACAAGCTAATCGCTGCTGAAACTATATTTCCAACGTACATAACCCTTTCATGACGAAGCCGGCAAAAACCGGCCTCAGTGGTCCCGAGGAATTCCATTTGCGACATGCAGGCCAAGAGAGAAGTATTTTTGAAAACTTTACCGCTGGAATGACTGGCTCGGTAACCGAGCCAGCCATTCCAGTGGTAAATTGTCAAAAATACTCTTCTCTTTGCCTGCAAATGGACACTCAATAAGGAAATATGGACATACAGGCAGACAGACGGACGGACTGGCAGGCAGGCAGGCAGGCAGGCAGGCAGGCAGGCAGGCGGGCGGGCGGGCAGGCAGGCAGGCGGGCGGGCGGGCGGGCATGCTGGCGGGCGGGCGGTCGGGCGGGCTGGCTGGCGGGCGGGCAGGGAGGCGGGCGGGCAGGCAGGCAGGCAGGCAGGCAGGCAGGCAGGCGGGCAGACTTCTTCTCTACTAGGGGCAAAGGTAATATGGAGACAGAAAATTCAGGAGTAAAAAAGCTTATAAGAATTTGTCCACGTTTCACCAGAAAATAAGTAACATATCCCGTTATGCAGAGAATGTTCGCGAAATCAGTGCCCTTTGGACAGAAGTGCTAGACATAGGATGCATAACATAATTTGTTTTTGCATATTATAAATTTTATACAAACACTTTATAGTACCTGATACGCTTTGAATGTGACAAGGAATACGATTCCTGCATTATGTCTGACATGTATCTGTCAAGATGAGCATCATAATACTGAACGCAAATGCACGTTAGATTTTACCAAGCATTTCCTAGGTCCTACTTGAACAGCGCGCCGAATATGTTGACATTAATTTGATTGAAAGATATTGTTGCCTGAGATAATAACGATTTTCAGTCAAATTCTTTTCACAGTGGTACAGGGTTTACTTATGGTTACGTTGAACACGTGATTCGTGAAATACAGGCTGAACGAGAATAAAAAGAGATTATATGATTTAAATTCGGTATAGGTTGATTTTCAGATAATCTGCTCTGTCACGATCTACTGTCACAAAATTAAACACCCGCGAAAGTGCTGCGGGATGAAGTCCGCAGCTGCATATTGCTCTCTTTCTGCGCGTGTGATCGCGTGTATCAATACCACGTCTCAAATGGTGTCCCGCTCTATGTACATACTCATTTATCCCCGCGGGATGGCTGGGGGGTTAGAGGCGGGATGGGGTGTGGTAGGTGGGGATGTGTTTGGATGGGGTGGGTGGGGTGGGGTGTGTAGGTCACCCTTTGTGACCCCCCCCCCCCTTGATTTGTACATAGTGAAAATATCTGTATTTTTTATATATTTGTTGAATGTCAGTGGATTAGTAATCCACTGACATTCATCAAATATATAAAAATACAGATATTTCAGCTATGTACAAATCTACTTAAAACTCAGGTAACTGGGCCGGTACCGGGCCAATACCGGGCTGTATTGTCCTGCTATTGACCCAGTACCGGCCCAGTAACCTGCGTTATTTTGGGTAGGGTACGATATTCCGAACATGAAATAAATAAAAAGTGAAGTTTACTCGGGGAGCGCGGGAGTTCCTCTGACGTCTGCTTGACTAATTTAATAGAAAGTTCGACTCTCACTCTTTGTTAACGCTTTACTACTTATATCAGCAAAAATGGCTTCTACAGTGGTCTTGAGAAATGCCAATTTGCAGACCAAGAGAAAACTATTTTTTTGAAAATTTACCGGTGCAATGACTGCCTCGATAACCGAGCCGGCCATTCTAGTTATCAATTTCCAAAATAGTCTTCTCTTGGCCTGCAAGTGGACATTTTATATGAGAAAATTTAATTTTTCTTGAACAAATTCGAGGGTTAATTGGTTAAAGAAAGTGTAAGGACGGTGACAAGAATCCATGAAAATTAACCGATAAAAGTGACATACGTGTACAGGAGATAGACGGCAGTAGAGGATTGTTAATTTCACTCACTGGTCTCTGGCCTGGGGGCTGCTAGAGGGTGAGGTCTCGCGATTCATCTCAGTCATGCGTGGGATGCAAATCATCAAATAACCATCGTCATTCAGCTAATACAGGGCATCTCTTTCGCTGCCACGACGACCTTTCATTCTGTGTACACGCAGTCGTGTCGCTATTAAATATGATCGATATGAAGCTGTTTATTTTCAAAACAATTTGACTGAAATTCGTGGACGTACAAATTTCCAGTCAAATTGTTTTCAAAATTATCAATATGACTTTCTACATATTCATTTCAAATATATCATCTATAAAACCGGAATGCTTTAGAATGGTGTGTGTGTGGGGGTGGGGGGGGGGGTTAGGCTATCGATATCTGTTTGCGGACGCACGTACACGCGACATTGGTGATGTTAATGACAGGTCAATGAAGGGGAAAACAGGTCTCGACTAATATAGACCATGTACGGACGGACACCACAAATACTACTATCACCATCACCGCGATCACTTCTCTCCGGACACTTGCCTAATTGTCACTCCGCATCGCTGGACGTTATACTCAAACGCCATTATCTAACACAGATCAGCGGGCAGTAACAACTCCCAGCCAACTTAGTTTCAAACTATTCAACAGAATGTTTATTAAATTGTAAATTCATCAAAGACATAATTCTTACACTGTCGTGACGAACTTTTCGATTTTGGAGACGAGCTATATGATCTTGATTGGGAAGTGAGCTTACATGTCATGTGTTTAATGGACCTTTTTGGTTTTAGCTATGCCCCGCCTATCTCTAGCTAAGCTCCACCCTCACCTCGCTCGTGTTGGGATCGATCGATCTCTGCACAACCTGACTATCAATTTACAGAAAACTATACAGTTATTGAATATTTTGGAACTAATTTGACTGGGCGCAGTAAAGTCCAGTTAAATTAGTTTCAAAATATTCAACAGCATGTTTATTAAATAGTAGAGACATACAATTCGTGCAACGTGTCGGATTATTAATTTTAAGCTGGTGCGAGGCCCTAAGCTAGAGCGCCTAAGGGTTCGATATTAAAATCTAGACGCTCTGAGATGCAATCTGAGGCCTATTTGGCATAATTGTATTAATCATTAATTGGTCAAGATTTTTCAAGAGAATTATAATGTTTGAAGGCCATGAGAAGACATTTTTTGTAAGTTTAAGTGAAATTTAGGAAAATAGCTTTCTCTCGTCCTGCAGATGAACATTCCTCAGCACCGCTGTATAATTATCTTGACCATCAAAGTGGTACTAAATTGACACTAAGATTCACATCTTTGCATAGTCAATGTTCATTTGCAGGCCAAGAGAAGAATACCATTGAAAATTTACGACTGGAATGGCTGGCTCGGTTACCGATCCAGTCATTCCAGTGGTAAAGCTTCAAAAGTGATCTTCTCCTGGACTGCAAATGGACATTGATCAAGACAACTACATTACTCTAGAGTAGATGCCACCGAGTTTGTCTATTGGTTGCGTTACGTAGCCTATAGAAAAAACCCGTAAAAGCCCTAGGCTGTAGCCTAAGTAGCCTAAGTAGCCTAGCGGGTAATCTGGCCGTTATCAGCCCGTAAGCTCGCCTATGTAGCGGGGTACGTTGCCGCTGAATGATGTCAAAGTTATCAGTTTCTGGGTTTTTTTGCAGCAAATAACTCCTTAGTTATATACGTCCAATGGGCAATGGGCATATTAGATGATTCCTTGTGACATTTCTTGGTTTTTGTCGTTTTGGTGGAAATGATCTCTCCTTGCTCAGAAAATTTGAAATAGACATTATTTTTTTCTTAAAAATCGGCGCTGAATACTTTTTCTTTGATCGACATCGACGTGTGATTTGGTCAACTTCTATGTCTCTATTGACTGGATTTGCTATCAATTTTATAGGGGATCTGTTCAACGGTTTTCGAGAAATCTGCATTTCCGTCAGTGCAATGGTGTTTTCTCACGAAATGTATGTGAGCAATATTTAAAGCGCGTTTTCTCTAAGCGTTTTTAACGGAATGACTTGAAATTGGGTAAATATTTCGCGCACTTGAGCCTTTAGGATCTTGCTGACTTCAATAGTTTCTGAGATATATACGCCTACTCAATAACAAGGCAACATTTGTCATTCGCTTGCCATCGCAATAAATCATTAGATATCTGTATGGTGATTAAAGATGAAAAATTTGGGACAAACATAGACTAAATAGATTTCCGAATGTATATACTTCTATAAATCTAGTACTCTGTGGGCATTCTTATGACCCTGCTATGTAGACATCAAAAGGTAATGTGGACATCGGATGTCCACATAGTGCAAGTAGGCTTTTAGACGATAGCAAACACCATTTCTATACCATACGTCATACCAACAAACCCTGTCCACGCAGTACTGATCCTCACGACCATTGAATGTCCGGTCCACATAACACATATACAATATAAAGCGTATGTCGTCGTCCACACAAGTACGGTTATAGCTTCAAAGTCCACGTATATGTGCGCTTCGTCCATCATAGAAGATGACGACCGCACTAATGAAAGATGACAATGGCGTCAACAATACCATTAACAATGTCAGCGGTCACCAGTGTGGTAATAAGGGAAGAACAAAGACGATGCGTTTCTGTTATTATGAAGCTAGGTAACTAGTGGAATGTTATGGATTATTATTTATTATTCCAGCCACGACGACGCCCATAACAGTAGCAGCAACAACAACAACAACACCAACAACAACAACAACAACAGCGGCGGCGGCGGCGGCGGCGGCGACGACGACGTCGACGACGACGACGACATCAGCAGCAGCAGCAACAACGGCAACGACATCGGTATAAATGACGACGACAACAATAACAACGAGTATAAGCATAAGGCAGTGAATGAGTCGCTGGGAGGCAGTAAAAAGGACAGTTTATGAACCCATGAAAAGAAACTAAAAGACTTGGATTGCTGGAATTGAATTGCTACTCGAGCTCCGTGATTAGTTCATAACTTCATTAAATAAAACTCCCCGAGGATGCCATTTCTAGATTAAATGCTTTTATTCGAATACGCGTGAGAACATTCCGAGTAGCAGATCAGTTCATATTGCCATAGTAATGGCTTATCGGGTATGGTCTAACTGAGTTCGAAATACCATGAAACGCACTCGAGAGACCACATGACCTTTGGCCAAGAACTGATGGTCACAACGGCGACATCGCTGTTACCTCGCCAGCGCCACACCACCTGTTGCTGACATCAGCGATGGCAATCATAATTAAGTTAACGAATGTACTGTCAAGGGTACAATGAAAAGTTCAGACAATTGACGAATCCAGATCATGGTGGCAATTATTAGCTGTAACGAGTCGATGACGTCACTAACACTTTCAACGCAAAATCCTAGCTTCTGGACTCCAACAAATATGCCGAAGAGATGTTGAATAGTTTGATGATAATTTAATTGGAAGATGTTGCTGACTTAGTATAGGCAGCAAAATGTCATAGTTAAATTGGCATCACATATTCAACATAATATTTGAGAGATCTTAAATAGTTCATTGCATTTGCTTTCACGAAAGCTACTAATTAATTAGGATTCTCTCATTGACGTCGCTGATAGATTAACTGGTTTTACTCTGATGCTTCTGAGAATGCCTTGAGATGTACCTGAATAGTTGTTCTGACATGGCAACGAGGCGTCATCTATGATTTATTAGCAAATACGTATATGTCAGAGTTATTTTGAGGGCACTGCGCACTCGGGGTGGGGTGTGGGGTGGGGTGGGAGTAATACAGATGTGCCCTTCTCCCTGGTAATGGGACAGGGAGGACCCGTCACCCCTCCGTCAAGTGGGTCTGGAGGGGTTATCTTACTAAAACACTAATACGATGCGCTCAGAGGAAGGTCTGCCATTCTGGTTAGCTTCTAAGAATCATCTCATACCTTATCTGGAAGACAATAGATGAATCCAATCTGTCACTCAAGTATATGACGTCATAATAAATTACGGCACAGTTAGGCTGACTTCACACTAAAAAAAATAATGAATGACATATCTAAGTCCGTCATGGACACTTAATGAATTATAAATCTTTACTACTTAATACCCATTCTGCCGGAAAACAACACAGATCGGAAGCGTTTGATTGCTTTTGTTATTGTTTACAAATGTTGTCTAAAGTTCTCGTAAATGAAGATGTCACGAATCTTAAATAAATTGTGTAATATTTATTAGTCTTTGAACTGTTTAACTGTCTAACAGTGTAGGTGCCATTTTAGATTTAATAGACCTATGTCATCATCATATTTTTTAACCTATTGTTTGTGCTGACGGGAAATTCTCCAATGAGCGCAGAGCAAGCCCCCCCCCCCCCCACCCCAACCTCCCCAACCCACCCCGACCCGCAACCATAACCACCACACGCGCGCACGCACGCGCGCACGCACGCGCGCACAATTACGCAGCGGCACACCCACCCTCCTTAGCTCTGCTGTTCCAACGCGCTTTCAAGAATGACTCCCTTTCTTTGCTTTCTCACTTTATTGCCCTCAGGCCATACAAATTGTAGATATGGGATTGTCTTCTGGGGGTCATGACCCCGGGGACATCTTATATTTGCAGTCTAAGACCCCAGTGAAATACTATATTTGAATACCAGGCGAGCTAAGGAACAGATAACACAATGAGCAGGAAAATAATAGCGCGATCTAGTGTGTGCATCAAGTCGATGCAAAACTGACACGAAAATGTAGCTGAAACAATAAGTGAAATTGGAATAGAATAGACTAAGACTTAGGGCAGTGAGCTGATGGAGTCCGTCGGTGGTTGAAAGATGAAAGTTATTGCTGCAGCGGCGGCATGACCTTTTATAGTATTCAGCAGAAGTTACGACCAATAGTTTTCTAAATATTCAAGCAAGAGCGTCGGTAGGGTGCTACGGACAGAGTGTACGTAGCACAGACTGAATGACTCATAGAATGACGTAGTAACGTGGCGACGACCGACTTACCATAGGACCGTGATAATGTGACCGAGTTTCTATATTTCTATAGAGTCAAGTTTGTGGGTGGTAATTTTGTCGAAACTGAAATCGAAACTAAATCTAAACCGAGCGCAAAAGGGATACTTGTGCCGGATAATGGCTGGCGCCAGGCTGGGGCGCCAAGCAGGAGTCAACCAAGGGGTTAGATATGACAAACGGATGTAGTTAGTTACATGGTGATACGACACCCCAGGCTCGTAAGAAGCGGCCAGCTTCGGATATGGAGCCAGAGGTGCGTACAGGGGGTAAGAGGGTTGACCGGAAAAAGGTTCAACCCAGTATGAGTCGCAATCAAAACCATGAGTCACTGAGTGATATCATCGAAACTCCTAGGCCTATGGTGATTGACGCTCCAGAGGCGGCACCAGGGCTGCTCTCTGAGCCAATGGAAACGCTTCCATCGCATCCTTATATGCTGCGCAAGCGCGGGCATATGCCGGATGACGATTTTGACAGCAAGCAACCCCGGCTGGATATGAAGCGGAAGCACGGGTATAGGCGGGAGAACGAATCCGGTAACAAGCGACTCCGGATTGGCGTAGTAGACTCCACCCTTTACGATGACGTGCTATACGCTGATTTCATCAGTCGTATAAATGCCGTTATTCGGCGGCACGACCACCAGTAGTGTGTATTGTATCGCTATACTTAACATCGCAAATAGCCAGTACGTAAAGTATCATAACAATTAAGACTAAATTCGTTCGCAAGATACTAAAATGTATTCGTTTGAATTGTGTATAATGGCGTTGTGGTTTAGCAGGATATCGGGTATATGTAAGGACTCGAGTATACACCGCCTACCGAACGGCGTCATGATAACCAAGCCGGAGGCTGTGTCGGTGATAAGGGCTGAATGGACCGTGATAGCAGTTGTTGTTGTTGTTGTTGTTGTTGTTGTTGTTGTTGTTGTTGTGAAGCGGATCTGTCTTTTTTCTTTGAAAGCCGCAGATATTTACATAACCTATTCAGTATTGGTTTGTTACAGATCGCAAACAGGCCTTGAGTTTTCTCTGTTGTGTTCTGCCTTACATAGTAATCAGGTATTAATTGTGTTCTTTCTTTTGTGTATCTTTCGCAGCAGAGAAGAAAATGTATTTCTTTTTCTACTACGTTACATGTATTACAAAGTCGTTCCTCCCTGTCAATACCCACCCACCTTTTAGATTATATTGGGAGTTGATGGTTCAATGTTCTAAAATGACAAAAGGTTATAGCTTCTCTATAAGGTAATATTTTAAAATAGTTTTCGAATTCAAATTTTGTTTTTATTTCTTTATAGAACGTTAGCCGTGTTGAATCAAGTGTACGAATTGCAGTATGTCTTTACTATTTAATCAACATTCTGTTAGTAGTAAAGGGAGACGCGCCTGCTATTGTTCTAAATCACCCATGTGTGACAATGCTAACTAATGCATAATGAATTTGATTAACGGGTTTTTAATTGGTTTTGACAGGTGTAATGCGTAAAGAGGTCGTGTAGGTCATGTGTGCGTCTGTGTACTATTGTTCTCTTGTCAGAATGATTGGTGTGTATATGTCTGGTCAAGTGCAATTGTTCAGTTGTCCGAATGATTGATGCGTATGTGTCAGGTTGTGACGAGTTGATTAATACGATAACAATGGCCGACAGCGCACAGCTAGTGTAACACTATTGGTGTAGGCTGTGCATTATTGTTTTGGTGTCGAAAATGTCCACCATCGTCATCGTTGACGAATAATGATGTCCCGAGCACCCTTGTCGCGTCTAACGTATTAATTAGGTGGGCGGCGGCGTCCCCCCTCCCTTCCCGGTTAAAAAGATATTTTGAAACTTTTAAAGTGGCAGTCATTTTCAAATAGATGGCAGTCATTTACTTATTAAATTTTCAAAATTGTTATGGAAATGTGAATGGTGTATAAAACACGAATTTGCCTGCGAATGGGGATGGTAGGTTACTATCAACTTACATTTAAACCACGCTGCTGATCGCTGGTGAATGTTTTTCATAAAAATACGCCTTTCATATCTCAGACTATAAAATACACTAATTATACTGCATGAGAGCATGCAGCTGGCCGCGATGGAGCCGAGTGTTAGCACTTGATTATTTGAGTGCACTCGCATACATAATGTTCTGGTGAACAAATGATGTAAGATTGATATTTGACAAGATATTACAATGTCCTCGCTGTGAGTACAGTTTTTAAAAAATCGATAATAACGCGTGAACCGCTCATAGTGCAGCAGATTAACCCAAAATATATGAGGTATTGTGCACTTTGTGGTACAAGCATGAAATTTGGCAGGGAGATTGGGGATTCTATCCCCATTATTTTAAGATCTGGACCCATCCTGAAAGTCACATGTGACGGGTTTGGCAGCAATTTTAAGATTTGCCATATTCGGAATCTAATTTGAGCCATTACAGTTTCTGTGTCAACTTCTACTAAAGGAATTAGTTCAATTTAACTAAGTAAATATATACAACTTTAATGCTTACTACATTTAAACATGAACAATCAATAGAATCAAGTTCCAAGACGGCAAAAAATTTCAAAATTGCCACAAAACATAGCACTTTGTAACAAGAGGCCCAAGGGCCTGTGACGCTCACCTGGACATTAGCTTTAAGACATTCGGATTCAAAAGAGAGAGATCTTTAAATTCACAATATAAATATTGGACTACAGTGACGATAACTACATATATTGCCCATAATATTTTTGAAATCCAAGATGGCCACGAAGACAATCACGAAATAAACAAGAGCTCAGCAAACGGTGCATAATACCCCGCCCCGCTAAAAAGTTGAGGAAAATTTTAAGTAACAGGTGAATTAGAAAAGATGATTTCTCTCCACCTAATATTTACACTGAAAAAAGAATTTCTAATCTAAGTTCGAAACTTGTCGAGATCTGGCCTGAAAAAGATTTTTTTAATGATTTTTAAGCACTTCAGGGGAGATAACTCTAGCAAATATGTACGGATCGCGCCAAAATAAAATCATGACACATCGTCTCCGCCTAATATGTACACTGTGAAAAGAATTTCTAATCAGAGTTCGAAACTTTTCGAGATCTGGCCCGGGAACAAATTTTGTACGATTTTGAAACACTTCAGGGGAGATAACTCTAGCAAATATAGACAGATCTCGCCGAAATAAAATCATGACATGTCGTCTCCACCTAATATGTACAATGTACCCTTCAGGCCAGGTGAGCTAAAAATATGAACCGCTGGTAAGTAGGTTTATTGTAGTAACTATCTTTTACAGGGACATATAAGCCCTGTCTATGTTTGTATGTAGATATGATATACAAGCAATATAAAATGGAATGAGCACTCATAGAACAAGACCCTCGCCATCTGTGTCACTTTGCAAAAATTAGATTTTGCTTGGTTTTTCACATTTTTCGGATTTTTGGTTTAATCTGGATTCAGTTCAAATTACTGCTAAATGTAATCTTAAGTATTACATCCCACATTCTTATTTTAAAATTTGGGGAAAATTAGATAATTCCTTTTCAAGATATCAGTTGATCCAGGTTTTGATCCAATCCATTCGAATTTGGACACTTTTCGCTGGATCATGATGAAATTCGACCTTTGTTGTTCGAGAATTTCAGCCAGGTCGTACCAGTAGTTTCCGATATATCCATGCACAAAGACACACACATAGACAGACCCGATAGCAATACCATCGTCCTCATGTTCGGTGAGGATGACGATAAACATCCTTATTAACTGTAAGGCCGCTAAATTCTTTCAGACATACATGTATATCTCTGATTCTGAAGGATAATTTGAAAATAATTAACGGTTTCAAAATTAAGCCAAATTAAATTTATCCCCTAGTGAAACAGTGAACTGTTTGACTGCTGGAATAGTGGAGACGACATCGTCCATGTGTTATAATTCTGAATCTGTTAAATCTTCTGAAACTAATTTGACTGAAAGTCTTTGGTGCATGGTTAATCCACCTAAAGCGTTCAGTTGATTATTTTCAAAATAATCAACAGTTCCATAATTATTGCCACTAAAATTACTGTATATATCCTGTCACACATAATTCAAAATACCTATCAAATTACTCACTTAATATACTAATCATACATAGAAATACTTGATTGATAAATGGGTACAGTAACTGTTGTTAGCGTAGTGAAATGGTAGTTGATAATGTTCACATTAACTACCAACTTACACGTTTGTATAACATATTATAGTTCATGGATTAATACTAAGAAGTCAACTTGGAACTCTAATATCAAATTCTAATCCTGACAATTTCCTGAACAGGCACAGAGTGAAGTACATTTAAGCACTGCTTTCATACATTTACACCGTCCTCGACATGTCTTCTTACAACTACAGTGTATGAGTTCATAGCACGACTTCGATGCTTCTGGGAGCGTAGTCCAGAATGGTTGCCAATCCGTGGAACTCTTAATCCAGCCCCAATCAGACGGATTTGGCAACTGCGGATTTGATGACAAACACATATTCCAACAGTAGCACTGGTAACGGGCTCGCTTTATGTGCTGCTCCAATGCAGCCTGAGTTGGTGGAATGTTCTCCAATGTACGCGATTTCTGGGCGAACAGTTGCTTCCTAGCATCATTGACTCTAATAATATCACTTGTTCTAGAATACATGAGGACAACAAAGCGCTCTAATAGTTCCATAGACTTGTCACTGATAGTTTCTGAAATGTTCATTAGCTCCGCAAGTGCCTCAGTTACCTCAGGGAATGAGTTCCACGTTGACCACGCTGTGTTTTTCCCTATACCCCCAAATGACGACACCGTGTCACAGCCCGTAAAGGCATGAAACATTGGAAGGGTAGCAGATTTCCGGGGTCCAATGATTGTAACTATTTCATGGATGGCTACGAATCTGAAATGTCCACCTGTACCGAATGCAACCCACAATTCATCTGCTTGTATTTTGTTTAGCGTCGCTATTGCCAACACCACAACATCAGTATCAACGGTACGCACCAATAGTTTTTTGCAACCCTTCTTAGTAGCATCTGCCATGTGTAAAAACAGACGCGTGTCAGCTTCCTCGTGTGAACACGGCGACAGTTCTGAGATATCTGTCTGTTCAGAAGAGCAGATCACATTAGTTCCATCAGTTGCATATATGTTCCTTCCTTCTCCTTGCAAAAGCATAACTTGGTGTGACAAGAAACTGAACAGTTCTGTTTTGTTCTCGTCCACGCGCAAAAAATCCTTCCAATTCTTGGGCATTGCTGAAGAGGAAACAACTCGTCTACGCACACCTTTTCCCCTCTTTTGCCTGGTGGTACCCTTAAGGCTAGCTGGCTGATATTGGTCCCACACTATATCAATACGATTGGTATTCTGAAGCTGTGAGGATACATAAGGCACAAACACCTGCTGTGCATACTCTAAGAAGGTTTTTGCTGTTCCAGGATTCAGCATCTGGACCACAGCGGCACCATCCAGAAATTTGGCATCAACAACTGGAGATTGTTCTGTTGTGATTGTCCCTGCTTCAATGCAAGGCATTAGATCTGCCTTTGTACCAAGCCGTAATTTACCCCCTAATGACAGTGATGGAGGGGATCCTTGATTTTCATGGCAGAAGAATTGGTCCACATCACCATCTCTCGCCTGACAAGCCACATATAACCTAGAGAACAAATTACAATCACTCTTTACTGACTGCAACTGTAGTTTATCTTTTGACAGTACTTTGACTGATGGGCGGCTGAAGAGAGGTAACTTGTTCTTGGGCAATGGATCTGTAACAGGCTTAACACAATTGGATAACCGTTCATCAACAAACTTAGTGAACTGTTCCTCACCAAGGGTTTTCACTTTTCTGATAGTTTCAGCAACTGAACTGTTCATAATATCTTTCGTGTCTAGAACGAGAAGATCGGCACTGTCCTCCAGAAATGGATTTCCCATCTCTTGTATAACTGCTATGAGGGACTTGACATCTTTCAGAAAGGCAGACTGGACCGCGGGTTGTTGGTCATGATGAAGACCCTCCAGGTTTTGCTTGACTTTTGATCCACTAATTATCTGATCTTCTTCAAACTCTCTAACCAGCCGTGCCACTTCAGGGCCCGCAACAGTCCAGCGACGCAATGCTGCAGGATTGTCAGTCAGTCCAACTGCTCCTCCCGATGTTTTAACCAAACAATTATTCTGCTCGTGGCATTGGTCGATTGCCATTGCTGAAAATTTGTTGCTTGTTTTGTGGACCACGAATTTTCCAGAACGAAACTCTGCAAGGATGTCTGGATGCTTCGAGGACAGAATCATCATGTCGCGGATGTGAACAGATAACCAGCGGGCATAGTGTGTATGATCTAATGCAAACATCCATGGTGTGATCTGTGCTAGTGATTGTAGATACAAATCAAAATTTCCTTCCCGAATTGATCTTACATAGATGAGAAGCATGATCTCTAAGGACAGAACGGTAAGCCAGTAATCAAAATGGACACTTTGAACTGCCCGCTGTGCACACCAGTCGTCAAAGCTGAGAGTAGTTGGAGACGTTTCTGTGTATGCCTGATGGATCAAGCAATGTAGACTCGCTGCTGTGACCTGGTGAGCATGGCGTGTTTTCGTCACGTGGCTTGCCGAAATGAACGAATCTGCTGTGCCAGAGCTTGCAACATCAGCTTGTGTCAGAGCACTCGTCCATCCACTGTCTTCGAGCCAATCCCCCAAAAGCTATAATATAAGACAACAATGTTTGTAGATTTAGTATGCTTAATAGGACATTCACACATGTGCAATGAAAGCCCGACACACTATCTGTAAACCCTGGATGGAATTATCTGGGGAGACCTAGCGATTTGCCAATCATACAAGTCCAAAATGTTTTGCCTTGGAAAATGTCGATTTGCAGATGAAGAGAAGACACTTTTGGAGAAGTTATCACTGGAAAGACTGGTCCGATAAGCAAACCAGTTATTCAATTGGCAAAGTCTACAAAAATGCTTCTCTTGGTGTATACAGATGGACATTGGAGAGAATCTGAATTTGATAATGAGAATGTTAAAGGCATAATATGCTGTGGGTAGGATGATGTATAACAGTGTTGCTTAAGGTAGGGGTTACTGACTTATTGTCTTTTCATATCCCGAAATGAACATCCAATCAAGCACGCATTATACTTTTCTTGGCCAATCGTAACAATTAAAGGATTAAGAGATTTATTTAATGAAACTGAGATGAGGATGGTGAGGTGGATGTGTGGTGTCTCTCTGAAGGACAGACTGTCCAGTGCAGAACTCCGAAGAAGAACGGGAATGGAGGCGATTGGAGATGTGATGAGAAGGAGCAGACTGAGATGGTATGGTCACGTGGAGAGGAAGGATGACGCCGACTGGGTGAAGGGTTGTACCAAAGTGACGGTGGAGGGGACAGCTCCCTCTGGCAGGCCGAGAAAGACCTGGCAGAATACTGTGTCTGCCGACATGAGACTGCTGGGAATAGACCAACGGGACGCCAGGGACCGTGTCAAATGGAGGAAGGCCATAGGAAGAACAAAGGCGAACCCAGCACAGCCTGGAAAAACCGCCTCAAAACGATAAAGAAGAAGAAGAAGAAGAAGAAACTGTATCATATTCATTGGTAATATTGACCAGCACACATAGTTCCAACTTGTATTTTGACAATGTTTGGATCAAGTTGTAGTGTTTAGATTAGGTAATCCTCTAATGACTAAAACATTTAGTAATTATTTATTTTCATATTTTGGATGACGGTTTAGAGTGCCAAAACAAAAGTTATTTTGAAAATTTCCAGCTGGATTAGCTGTCACAGTACAGTCAATCAAGTTGGGAATTTTCTCTGATAGTCGTTTCATGACCTGTGTAGGAGGACATTTTCCAAAATTATGACAGCCACTGTTTTTGTCATTTATTAGATGAACACATTATGATATTGGTGAACATATTTATTGAAATTTCCAGTTCAGTCAATATAATTTCAAAATATTTAAGAGTACTAGATACTAAATGTCAATTTGTTATCATGTATGTATTATATCTTTGGATATTTTGGAATAAATTTAACCATGAGGAATATACTTGAAGCACTGTACTGGAAGCAGTGTTTTATACTTACCTTTAAGACTGCCATTTCAATATGTAGGCCGCCAAACATTATTATGAAGGAGTCTTCTCCATGTGTATCTGACCACGTCCATTGTATTTGCTTGGCTATGGCATACAAGGGTTGGTCAGCAGCAAGGACAGGAATCTGACCAGGGTTGAGATGCTGAACAGCTGCCTTGACTAGATCCATAGAATGCTTAATCATCGCCACCGAGTGTGCATTGTCCAGGAACAGGGGCAACAGGCCATTTAGTGCAGATGGAGGGCAAGATGTTTGCTGCATGTCAGCATGATAGGCTGACCAGGATATCCAGTCTCCACTCACAAATGTATCATTCTCTGTGGCCGTCATCACTTTGTTCAGCCAAACTGTCTCTTCATCTGAGGCTTCAACTGTAAGTCGATTGTCTGGAGGCTTTACAGGTCCACACACCACTGGTGCGTTGAATTCTTTTGTTCGTAGTGAAGCTGGTGGAACAGATGTGAAGCTTGATGGTAATGGAGGTACCACTCTGGTCGAGGAGGTGTCTTGATTAATAACCAGTTCGTCACGTGCCATGCCAGTTGATCCATGAGAGAGGTGCTGTATGATGGAAATGCTTGTTCCATGGAATGAATCATGTGAAGTAGCAGAGCTGGGATTGTGGTCTACGTTATCAACGGCACTTGTGGTAAATAATCCATGGTGCATCTTTGGTGGGCACACAACATTGTCTAATTCGAATCGTGTACATACCCCCTTCGCAATGTCTGATGTTATTTTCAATAACCTGTCATACGATATACACAATCCCAGACTAAAGAACGTGTCAACCAGAGATCTCTTGCGGGTGAGACCATGAATTTTAAGAGCAACGTATATGGGAAGGGGACTCTCACGGTCACGACTATGGCGTGCTGTACTTGTTGAATTGGCGGCCCGTGCATATTTAACACTGTTGAACATCAAGAGCTGAGATATGGAAAGAGCAGCAATTCTATTTGAGGAGCCGTTTTCTGTCTGAGTTTTAATGTTCGGGCCTTCCTGTATCATTTCTACGAGTGTCAGCAAAGTGGTTGGTATGGACTCCTGTTGACAACCCTCCTGAAATGATCCGTTGAAAGAGAACTTTTGATTGAACATTTCTTGACGCACAATCTGAGCAGCTCTTGCTAAGCACAGTGCTTCACTATCACGGTCACATGCCTTTCGTAGTGCACCTCCAATGTTCTGGTCAAAAGTAAGAAGTATTCCACGACCATCTCTGTGAGCTATAAGGTCAGGAACTGCTGCTAGCAATCTGTTTTTCAGTCTTGTGCTGTGAATTCTGTTGTCCGCAATAATAGCCCCTAGCTGGATAAGACGCTTTGCATACATATCTGCTAGACAGGCTAACTCGAAGACCGCAGCTGTATCTTCCTCTGTTCGGAATTCTTCTATATACGCAACTAACTGTGCAAAGACAATACCATGCAGATGATCATCCGGTTTGTCACAATTAATGGTGGTAGCCGTCCTTGACGCTTGGTTATATAAATTTACTAGACATTTGGGATGGTATTTTGCCTCTTGCGCTATCATATCTCCCGGGGCTAACTTTGCCAACAGTTTAGTATCTTGTAAGTCATGGGCACATTTGCGGACACGAAAATTTATATCGAAGGTTGAAGCTTCACGAAGACCCAATTGTCCTGCTAGTTCCCCGCAAAAGAAGCATGTTGGTTCAACTGATTTAGCTTGGCCTGAACCACGTCTGTTAAACATTGAAATGGGTATTTTGTCCTTTACAGTTTGTTTCTTCATTGCACGTTCTAGTTTCAAATCACTGAATTTTAACAAGCATGTTTTGTGCCATGCTGCCAGATTTCTCTCAAATTTTGCTTCGATACCACTTCCGTCATCAAGTCGGTCAATGTCAATGTCCATTGGTAAACACCTGATTTTATTAAATTCATCCATGTTATTAGCGAAAGACCTATACGCACTTCCAACACTTTGATTCAATTTCTTCACGGGACATTGGAGAGCATCCCCTGTATCTTTCTGGCACAATGCGCACAGGTCCCAATTTGTGGATGTGAGTGACTTGGGCTGTTTTGATCCGCTTGGTTGGTCAGGATCTACTAGCATGAAACGTTTGGCCATGGCTAAAAGATGTTCATCTACTCTAATCTACTAAACCTGAAAAACAACAAGAACTATAATTTAGTGTTATACCTAAAGTTGGGATAATTTATACATATCAACATATCATTAAATATGCAAATTGGCGGCCATGAAATATGCAAATTGGCGGCCATTTTGAATTTTTCTATCATTTTGGGAGATAAAATAATAGGCCACTATAATTTTTCCTTCATTTTGGGAGATGCCATTATCTTGCATGTGTCTTGATGGTATATGCTACATGCTTTATGTTAATTTTGTCTACAATAATTCGTTCATTCGTCATTATTTAGTACCGGAAATAGTGAAAAATAGGTTTCGCATACCGGAAAAGTAAAAATGGCTACCACGGTAGATCCAGGCGACTTTCGGGATGGGTCCAGTTCTTAAAATCATCTGTAGTGTATGTAGATTCATTATACAAAATCTCTTGCTTGTACCAGAAAGTGCACAATTAAGTGGATACTCTGCTGCACTATCACTGGCTATTGTTGTTTACCACTAAAGATTAACGCGTTTTTAATTCACGGCGTTCATATGTTAACAGTAGTCATTGTGGGGAGTTGGTTGGAGCCACATTACGAGCATAGTTCACTTACTCCTAGTCAAATATCCTTTTGGGCTATACAGCAGTGATACGTTATAACCATGTTTTTACTATATATTTCAGTCAAACCTGCCCTAAGCGACCACCTCTTGCTACACCATTACATGGCTGCTATAGACTTTCTTAACCATTTACTCTTTAACCCTCGAATTTCAAGAGTATTTCGATTTTCTCATAGAAAATGTCCATTTGCAGACCGAGAGAAGACTATTATTTAAAACAATTTGTCATTGGCTGGCTCTGCTGGCTATCCATTTGTCTAGACATTGCGCCAGCAAACACCCTCCGCCAAACACCTACACCAACCATCATTATCACCGCCAGCACACACCACCATCACCACCACCACATTCACCACAATATCCACTAGCACCACCACCAGAACCACTACCATCACTACCGTCAGTACCAGGTGTCATATTTGACTGTAAGATGTCAATGGAGCAGCATGTAAATTCCATCTGTAGATCTGCATATGCACACCTACATAACATTGGTAAAATTAGATGTTGTCTCACGGTTGATGCAGCAAAAACATTAGTTAATAGTTTAGTAACCTCACGATTAGACTACTGCAATTTACTACTGTACGGTCTGCCAAAATCTCTGATTAACCATATCACACCAATACTAAAGGACCTGCACTGGCTTCCATTTGAAAGTCGTGTGAAGTTCAAATTGCTGACGCAAGCGTTCAAGGCAATACACGGCCAGTCACCAGCCTATATCAGCGACATAGTGCAAATCTATAAGCCGAACAGGAGCCGTAGATCTGCGCAGTCAATGACTCTAATAGTACCAGGCTCTAGAACTATAACATACGGTGACTGATGGTTCACAAGAGCAGCATCTGTCTTGTGGAACACACTGCCAGCTAACATACGGCACGGCACATAAACAAGCTTGCCGGTTTTAAGAATGCTCTTAAAATCCATCTTTTTATCGAACACTATGAACATATGTAAATTTTAGTGCCGTCTACTAAGCTTTATCATCTGTTGCAATCCACATCTAATTTTTAATAATTCTAATTATGGTTTTCTATTTTATGAAATGTGATGTCAGTTTCTATTTTAACCTAAGTAGTTAATCATTGTACAGCGTTTTTGAACCATCTTTTTTGGAAAAGAACGCTATATAAATATGGTAAAATAATAAATTAATACCGACATACACCACCAACCACAAAGCACCACCACCACCACCACCACCACCACCACCACCACCACCACCACCACCACCACCACCACCACCTACACCCAACACCACGCATTAACCCCACCCACCACCAACACCCACCCACCAACCCCTATCAAATTTCTTCACATTAATATGTGCAGACCTATAGAAGACTATTTTTGAAAATTTATCATTGGAATGACTGACTCTGACGGCTATCCATTTGTCTAGATATTGTGGTCGGAATTTGTGAGAGCGTGGTGTGTGAAAAATGTCATATAGGTTGGAGAGGGTTTGTCAATGAGGGTTTAATAAAGGTCTCGCTCATATGCAGATGTGCCTATGTCAGCATGAATGCATTATGAGTACCTCGTCAATGAGGCCCAAACAACAAAAATAATATAGCTGGCTACCCATTGTTTAGACATTGTGGCCGCAACCACCTACTACCAACACCCACCACCACCACCACCACCAATACCACCACCACCCCTCCACCACCACAGCACCACTAGCACCCACCACCTTCACCGCAACCGCCACTAGCACCACAACCACCAACAGCCACCGCCAGCCAGTAAGCACCAACACCCACCACCAAGCATTAACCATCCACAACTACCCATCCACCACAATCACCAACTACTGCCACCAACCACCAAACCCAACACCACCACCAACATCAACAGCACCCACTCCAATTTGTATATTGAGGGATGTGGGGGACCCGGCTGGATATATAGCTACAATCATCAAATCAACACACACACACACACATAAAGAACCAATGTTTTATTTGTATCCATATTTTTACATTGAAGAAAATATTACATATGATAAAACATATAGTTTCTGTAGCATAAACAAATAGTCAATGTTCTGGAGATCCATTTATCGATGGGTAGACGGATTCCTTATGGATCAGATCCATCACCGACAGAACATCATCATTATCATCAGCATCTAGATTGTTCCTTGTGTACTTTTTGATCAGAAACTCTTTTTCGAAAAGCTGAGAAGACTGCTTCATCATATGCGTACCCCTCGGCAATAACATCTTTAGTTTCTCGACAAATTATTTTAATGAGCGTAGAGTTCTGTAATCTTCTCCACTGGAACATTATGTCTATATACTTTGCAACTAACGCATCAGCATATACGGAAATAGACACATTGCCTACACCATTTGGGTCTGTGTTCACTTCACCACCCCATCTTCTAAACCTGAATATTCAGTGTCTAAGACCTGCTTAATATTTTGGAATATGGTGAATAATTCCTGGTTGCTCATGGCTTGTTTTTCATCTTCACCTTCATCTTCACTCTCAGACTTCGCTGAGTCATCACCGGCCTCACTCTCCAACTCCATTGGCTCATCATCTTCACTCTTCATCTCTGTCATTTCTTCATCTTTACTGTTTAGATTTTCGCTATCTTCATCATTATGGAATCGGATCTTATGCCACTTCAGGTCATTTGACTTATCAAAAGTTGAATCACATTCAAAACATTTATGTCTCGGCATATTGATTATAGGATAAATCTAGCAAGCATTCAAGTTACAAGGTTTTTCAAAGAAATCTTCTGGCTGTCTAAGGCTACCTAACTATTCTGCAGTTACACGTCCAACCACATTGTGATGTTTAAACTGGAGTGAGAAAAGGGATTGAATTTGAACCGTTTTATAGGATTAGATTCGCATCATGCGGCCGCATGCATTTTGGCGTGCATGTGTGTCTGGGCATGCACATACACATGTTGCCACGTGTATAAACGTGTAGCCGCCTGTATAGCACATTTCTTTGAAAATTTAATAATTAAATGATTGCCACTTTAAAGAATCTCCTTAAATACGATAGATACATGATTATTATCTATATAATATTATACATACAGCATTGCTTAGTTTACCTATATGTTACCCGTGTAACGCTGTACTTCGCTCTGATTTTTTTGAAAATAAAATGACTGGGAGAGGCCGCCCCGCCCACATCTCAGGCAAGCGAATATTTTTTGATACTAACTTGACATAGCCACATGCAGCCGCAAATCCGCAACATGTGGCTGCAAATCCGCAACATGCGGCCGCACATGTATGTATGCATTTTGGCGTGCATGTGTGTCCGTGTAGCTCGCGGGGGTACGCGCTGGGCCGCCATGACATTCCCATCCATTGCACTCCAAATGCACGACAAATGGGAGGGTTGGTTAGCTGCGGATCTCGGGGTTGCGGATCCCATATCGGGTCTCTCTCAGTTCAAAGACTGACGCCTAATGCCGGTGGAATACATAGGTTCCGGTGGGGCCATGCGACCATTGCCGCTGAGATTGAACCACACCGTGTCGTCCCAACGATGGGTGTCACCGGTATGACAATTCATATTAATTTAGAACAACGCACAAGATGGTAATAAAAATTAAACAGTCACAGAATTTATACCACTATACAAACAATTCTACACGTTTGACAGTGAATGAGCACAATAATACACAACGTAGAGCCGGGCCGGTGTTCTTTCCACATGGTTTCGCCGGAGGTGTACCACACAGATCCTTGAATCCGCAGAGGTATCCCCGCAAGAGAGAGTTTCCGCAACGAAGTCACGAGGTAGTTTAATATAAACTAGTATACCCCTAACACACACAAAGAAAATATTGTTGTTGCTAGAGGAAAGTACGCTGCGCGGGCCTCCGTCACAAGAAAATGCCTTCAACGCCGAAGCGGAGGAAAAGAACTGGCAAAAAGTGCTACTCTTTTGTTCAACAGAAAATGGTAAGTGGTGAAAATCCCAGTGAAGCTAGTGTTAAGATCTTGCTCTAAATGATCGGCTGTGTGCTATCGTTCTTGCAGGTGGCCGATTAACCCATTGACGTCTGCATTCCCAGAATATAAAGTAACCAGACATGTACATTGGTTTAGATGTAAGTTGATAGTAACCTACCAACCCCATTCGCAGGCAAATTCGTGTTTTATACACCGTTCATATTTCCATAACAATTTTGAAAATTTAATAATTGAATGACTGCCATATTTTTGAAAATGACTGCCACTTTAAAAGTTTTAAAATATCTTTTTAACCGCGAAGGTGAGGGGGGGGGGGGAGGTGGGGGGTGGTGGAGACAGGGCGGTTTAGTAGTAGACAAATCTTTCCCGATCACCATGGAACAGTTTCGGTATGTCTTAGTTGAGACGTTCAAATCAATCAGCACAGTCTGTCCTCCTCCGATTACCATACCAGTGTTATATCTCCTCGCATACGAGAATTGTTATCAGCTTGTTTATCAGCTTGTACAGATCATCGGAGCCAGGACGTACTGGAGCAAGTCAAAGAGCCGAGGGCTGCACTCACTGCCACTGCAACCGCTGATTGAGATGTTTCTCTTCATGTTATGGACATTTCCGGTTTTAGCTATGCCCCGCCCATCTCTAGCTAAGCTCCACCCACACCGCACTCGTGTTGGGATCGATCGGTCTCTGAACACCCTGACTATCAATTTCCAAAAAACTACACTGGTTCGCTGTTGAATATTTTGAAAATAATTTGACTGGGTGCTGTTGCTGCCTAAGGTAGCAACAGCGCCCAGTCAAATTAGTTTCAAAATATTCAACAGCATGTTTATTAAATAGTAACAAATTACAAATACATACAATTCCTACAACGTGTCGGACCATTTGAGGTTTGGTGACGGTCGATATGGAACCCTTTGTGACGTAATGATTATGACGTCATCATACAATCGCTGAGCTGATTATGACGTCATACGAGTCTGATGATGGATAGATACTCTGGAAAGGCGAATTGGGGATGTAGGTGATCGAGCCATATGGCTGGAAGATGGTCTGCGTGGCGAGATGGGAGTCGTATCCCCACGGGGTGAGCATCTGCCACGATGGCCAGCTTTAGGCTTAGCCCCAGCTTGATAATGCATACACTGCGAGTCGCATCACTGTACACACCAGCGACATGTCAGTGTTCTCGGATACTATCTTTCTTGACATCAACATGAACTATAGGTTTGTCATACATATGGCAGATTGGCGGTATTGTGAGGGCTCGCCTGATGTATGTCTCTAGTAATTTCCAATAGCTTATGACGTGTGACTCGCTGTATGAGCACCGATTTTATCATCTTTTCCCTATCCCTGAAGGATGTGCTTAACTCCTCCTGCTCCTCCTCGATATACATGCACTGGCGGTTTGCCAACACCATTCGAGCGCGCCGATGCAAGAGAAGCCACCTATCTCATTGTTCTGCGTCTTTTGCATGCTGCTTCTGAATTCACCTTTCCAGAGTATCCACCCATTATATGACGTCATAATCAACTACGTGTATCGTGTATGTAGAATGACATCATAATGAATGACGTCATGAATGACGTCGATAAGTACGTCACAAACGCATATTTGAAGACGGTCTATGCGTTGTTGTACAAATTGTATGTCTTTACTATTTAATAAAGATTCTGTTGAATATTTTGAAACTAATTTGACTGGGCGCTGTTGCTGCACAACAGCACCCACTCAAATTAGTTACAAAATATTCAACAGCTTTTCTGTATAGTTTTCTGGAAAATAATAGTTAGGACATTCGGAGATCGATAAATCCCAACACGGCGATGTGTGGGTGGAGCTTAGCTAATGATGGGCGGGGCATAGCTAAAAATGGAAAGGTCCATTGACCTAGGGCTGGGACAGCGACATCATTCATAGTCGCGAGGGCGTCAGACCTATTTATTGTTGTGGTAGTTGATGAACTGGAGCATCGTCTTGACATCTGATGACATCATTATGAAGCGTTCATTAGCTCATTGACATTCTGCTTCCTGATAGATAAGTAAATATTATCGTGAATAGCACTGAGTGTGACTTTCACATAAATGCGTTTTCCATTCATAAACAATCTGACCATGGGACAGGCGATGCTTGGCCTTTGATCCATTACAAATATTGCTTATCACTATTTGCTATAAGAATGAAATTTGTTTGTGGGTTACCTGGATCAGCAGCCCTCAACTGGAGGTACTAGATACCATTATCAAGTCTATGCGCATTAATGGCCAGAGCACATTTGCATTTAATACACTGAATTTGGTTGAGCTATATTTGAGAGTATATTCCATTGAAGTTGGTACCATCACAGTAGGCCGCATTCTTTGCTTACATGCTTATGCGGTAATGTGCTGGATATTTGGCAGTTACGAGAGACCAGTGAAGGCAATGTTCATGCATGCTCTTGGCACTGACCGCAGACATTTGTTGGAAGACAACAGTGAAATCTATGTAGGCGGTCACATCTAGCGATGTTGAGGTAGAGAAGATGAACCTGATCACCTGACTACCCATAGCACTCGCGAATCTAGTTCTTGGGGCCTTGCTGCATCTTGGCCCTGGCATCATTCACAGCTGGACCAACATCACCTGGCATTATCCAGTGCTTGCTGTTTAGATCAGACAAGAGGAGCTATAGTAACTTATATTCCACCTTTCTTCTCCATATGGAATGCTATTGTGAGAGTGAGAAGGAATTTGACTACTTTCTATTGTTCTGAAAGCGAGATAGAATTTGACTACGTTCTAAATGAGCGTTTCCTCTGATTGTTTGCTAGGAGAGCTTTGGGATCCTTTACCATACGACCATGAGGTATCCATCCCACAGGTAGTTCTGGGCGCAATATAAGCTGTCCTCACACAGGCTGTGGTGTTACTCTCATTGTATGCATTATCCACGGAATCAGCAACATCCTCAGATGTGGGCCTCTAACGCTGAACCGGACTGGCCTTTGACATGGTAAAGACAGTTGTTGTGGAGGTCCTATGAGGATTGAAGGACTAATACACCCTCTGCACTGATTTACTAAACCAGTAGTATACCTATAACAGTCTAACCTCTCTAAATGACTGTTGTGGCCTTGTAGTACACACAAAATAGTTATGCTATAACTGGAAGCTGCCCTGCTGTCTATGCCCTTGTAGCTTGCGGGGGTATGAGCTGGTCTGCCATGACGTGCCCATCCATCGCGCTGCAAATGCACGACAGACGGGAGGGCTGGTTAGCTGCAGATCTCGGGGTTGCGGATCCTGTATCGTGTCTCTCCGGAAAGTACAAAGACCGACCCCTAAGGCCTGTGGAACACATAGGTTCCGGTGGGGCTGTGCAACCATTGCCGCTGAGATTGAACCACACTGTGTCATCCCAACTGTTGGTGTCACCGGTATGACGATTCATCTTAATTAAAAACTACGGACAAGATGGTAATAGTAATTAAACAGTCACAAAATTTATATCACTATACAAACAATTCTATAAGTTTGACGGTGAATGAGCACAATAATACATAATGTAGAGCTGGGCCAGTGTTCTATCCACGTGGTTTCGCCAGAGGTACCACACAGATCCTTGAATCCACAGATGTATCCCCACAAGAGAGAGTTTCCACAACGAAGTCACTAGGTAGGTTAAGATAAACTAGTATACCCATAGCACACACACACAAAGAAAATATTGTTGTTGCGAGAGGAAAGTGCCTCGCACGGGCCTCCGTCACAGGAAAATGTCTTCAACGCCGAAGCAGAGGAAAAGAGTTGGCAAAAAGGGCTACTCTTTTGTTCAACAGAAAATGCTAGGTGCTGAAAATCCTAGTGACGCCACCATTAAGGTGTTGCACGCTGGTTTACGTGAAGACGGGACCAACGATTTCCGAAGAATTCACAGGTCACCGTCTTATATGGTTCCAAAGTTACTGCAGTGGTAGTTGCCGCTTTATTTATATGGGCCTTCTGCTACATGATAACCTATCATTTAGGTGTTAGTAACGAAAACAAGCTTTGGCCGAAGTGGCAGGGATTACTACCTAACTTTAGATATAGTTATCCGTTGGGCGTGGATGCTCAGCTTCCCGTAGGTCGCTCCACATAGCATCTCCCTCCAAGGACAGCGTGCATACATGTCATGGAAAAAGCCCCGAATCAAATAACGATCTGGTCACCAGGTTCCGCAACCACATATAAAATCACCAGACGAGTTCCACAGTTCACACAAGCTATTTTAAATACTGACATGTCATTATGGTGGGGTGGAGAGACGGATATCCATCACGAGCGTCCTTCCCGTGAAGGCCTAATGAGCTACAATGCTTCATCCAGACACTGCAATGAATTGGATGGAGATCCACATCTCGTCCATCACCATGTGCTACAGAGCTAACATTTTAACCTGTCGTTAGGGTTATTTTCCAAGATGCCCAGAGATGCACTGCAGGACGGTACTACAACATATAAATTAATATTATGATTATTATTTCGCAGTGCTTTGTACTTTGGCAGGGGCATCTACCTAATAAGTATCCGAAGAGAAAGCGGGGGGGGGGGGGGGGCGGAGGGGGGGGGGGGGTAGTGTATGTAAATCGGCACTTTAACTATCACCGCTCGGAAACCTGTGATAGTTTCTCAGGGTCGGATCCAGTCAACATGTTGATTGCGAATCCAAACAATTAATAAGCCATAAGGCTGGTGGATGTTAGGAAAGAGACAATAAATTACTATGTATAAGAGGCCCTATAGGTCAGTTGGTCAATTTTACACAACCTTGTCAGTGCATGCGGGCTACATTACCACAACAACCGGAAAAGAGGCGTACACTATGCGTCTCTAATGAAGAAATTGTCGCTAACCGCTTTAAACCTATCCTATCGAGCTGAATAACCACGTTTAGTCAGTAACATGTTAGGCTCAAACAATTAGAGCATGATCAGCGACCTCAGTGTAAAATTGATGCTGGCGGGGATAGTGATGCGGATATAATGTTGCTGTATAGTATTTCCTAGCGTACTTCGTTCTAGAGTTTTTATAAATATACAAAACATATGAGCTCGATGACTACTTGCCATATGCACAACTAACCAATACACTAACTAATTATAAAGTATCACAGGTCACTAGACCGTACGGTGCGGCTGGTTGAGAGCACCACAGTAAACAAGGATACTATTCACAGTATGAAACAGAAATTATAAGAATGCGGTCCTAGGACCGGTATGGTACATATTAGTCATCAGTACCTTTATATGGAAATAATTAAACGTTTTGTAACTATATGTACAATAGTATAGCCACTTGAGTACCTATTGGTCATCGGTATGGAACAAGTTCACTAGTTACTGAAATTGAGGTGCTATTACACTCATAGTGCGAGATGACGTGTTCTCAGGGCTGGAAAGATTTCCACAGGAAGACATCCACAGGCAGGTCTCCGCAAGCAGGTCTCCGCAGGCAGGTCTCCGCAGGCTGATTTCTCCAGGCATGTAGGATATGGTGCATTCTCAGGACATGTAACGGAACAGTTCAAGAATGTTCACTATATAGTCTTATAGCCGATACATAATTACAGCAGAAGTTGTAAAGTTTTCCATCTGGCGACGGAGGTATGAAAGGTAAGAGCAACCCATTAACAGGGAGGGTTACTTATATAATAATAATGCATGTACATTCACTGGCACAAGGTGCGGGGTGCGTCGCATAGCTCTTGCGGCGCACTGGGCAAAGTTCACCCAGACTGGTCGAAATTTAATTTATCACACATGACATTCAGTACGGAAGTTGAAGTCCACTTTTCAGCGTGGTTGGCAGATCCAGTGAGTCATCCACCAAGAACCACCATCGGCTCTACATTCCGTAGGATTACATTCCGGGCCTGCACGGCCTGTCCGTAGGAAGACCCCCCCCCCCCCCCCCCCCCCCCGTAGGAAGGTTTGGATGCAGGAGTTATAACTTTAAATTATGTTTATTACCCCTGGATGGCCGTCTGAGGGTGTAAAAGAACTGTGGAAGCCGAGAACTCCTTACCACCATGGATGAGCTGAAATCTGAAAGGCACCGGATGAAGTAGGAATCACCGTAGGTTTGCAGTTACACAATTCTATCCCGATGGTCCAGTCGTCCTGCGTGGGTCGGCTTCCACGCCAGTGATGCTCCTGATTCTCGATTTTTCACCTATTTTATACTCCTCGGGACATCAGCGCTGGTTGCCTCAGCCAATCAGCGGCCAAGCACTAGCCAATCAGCGTGCTGTAGAGGTGGTGACGTAGTTATCACGCGTACAGAGCACTCTCTATTCTGTTTAATATATATACGCGATTAAGACGTCAAGGCAATATTTCAAGTATAATTTAGTGGGAAGCTTTGATGATAACTCGGCCATTTCTGGACCGATTTTAAAATGGTAAAAAGTACTGTGATCCTCGTCTCATTCCGGTCCTGATAAGTCCCTGGAACGACGACAACGGTGCAGCTTAAAGAAATTACTGGTACCGTCTCTGTACGCTATAAGTATATACTCGCTCCCAATCTTGACACATGTTGTCAGGGAAGCTCTAACGCGCGGCTTCTAACGGACTTAGCCGTTTTTAACGAAAACCTATAGGGTTTAGATACACGTACTATCCTACCCAGGGGTGGGTGGGGGGGGGGTGTGTGCGCTTAAAGCGAATCCAAGACGGCCGTTCCGTACCCAGCTTAGCTGGGATGGCCGGTACCCATCCGGCTGATCCATGCTACACCACCCCCTCCTAGTTTGACATCCGTGGCTAATGATCCCGCATTGCGGATCGAACGCATGGAAGCACGCTAGGTGGGAATTACAGACTTTCTGGGTAGGCATATAGGCGAGTGGAGTAGTGACGTGCGAGACGTGTATAGAGGTGCTAAAGAGTTTGGGGGAGGGAGGCATACTTTTAGTTTCGACTTTTTACCTGGAATTATTTTTTTTGTTTTGTTTTAATATTTCGGTGCGTGCTAACTTTTATTATACACTTATAATAATAATAATAATAGTACATTTTTAGAGCGCTTAATCCATGCAACTGCATGCTCTAAGCGCTAACGCGCGTAAGTATTCTATGGATATGCTATTTGAAATAAATAGAATTTAAGATTGGATTTAAAGATTTCTAAAGTTGATGAGTTTCTAATTTCATTTGGTAAGTTATTCCATTCGGTAGCTGCAGTGAAAGAGAAAGTTTTATGGCCATATGTTTTAGAGTTGACCTTAGGTACTTTTAGTAGATTTAGATTTGCAGATCTGAGAGAGCGACCAGGAATGTAAGGTTGTACAAGGTCAGAGAGATACCGACAATTCACAGATTAACTAATACAATAGCTCGCATGGGTGTTCCCGTGGATGCGGACAATTATTTTTCCACAGAGGACACACCCAAGCTTCAACGTACCATAATTACAACAGGATATATATATATATTTAAATGTGACTATTTATATCACAGTTTAACAGTGTAAATTACAGGTGCACCCCAGGTAAATAAGGGGATGCACAATGATATATATATATATATATATATATATATATATATATATATATATATATATATATATATATATATATATATATATATATATATATATATATATATATATATATATATATATATATATATATATATATATATATATATATATATATATATATATATATATATATATATATATATATATATATATATATATATATATATATATATATATATATATATATATATAGTTATTTATTATATGCGGCACGTTATTGCGGATCCGCACGGGTAGCTCTCGCTAACCCACAGTCAGTCCCATCATTCTGACGCGGCAAGAAAATTAATAAGGAAAATAGTATTAATAATAAATGAAAAAGGCTAGTTTATGAGGCAGCCCCAGCGTAGCTGAGACTGCATGACGGTAATAAGGCATATTCGCTACGGTGCGTTGTATACTTACGCCGCACACAACATGTTTACAATGCAGGGATCTGCAGCGATTATTTATGTGACGCACAGCTACGCGAGAAAGTTGGGCAGCTGTGTAGGATGACCATAGTCAGCCTAGGGACTAGAGTTTCAATTTTAAAAACATATAAATAATAAGAAAAGTATTTAAAAAATAAACATAATAAAACATTCCGCTTTCCGAACACCTGTTTATAAATCCTGCTGTATCCTTGGCAATAGTGTCCTTAAACGTTCACCCATCGAGTCTGGGTACACCGACTTGTACGGTACGGACGCGGTGGGTGATCGTCTGCTGCTGAAATTTCTTAACTTATACTGCCAAGGTCAGTGATACTAAAGCTGGAAGATGGTGTGAACGTGTCCATTGAAGCGCTGGTGGTGAGAGAGATGATGGCGTGTGAAGTGCGAACTGGTGGCGGCATTGAGACTGGTGACATGACTGTAGTCGTAGATGTGGTGGTGGTGTTGCGGGCTACAGGTGGTCCTAAGGTGGTGAAGGTGATGATTGGATGGGGCGCGGTTGCTGCTGATGATGCGGTGCTGGCAGACCATTTGCGGATCCACACACGATGGTTTTCTGTTAATGCATGTGTCACACCATAACGAGTAGCTGTATATAAATATTTGCAGTCCGTACAGAATGCGTGTTGAAAAAGATGATCACAATTGACATGAAGCGTCAAGTCTGAATTGTGGGAGAGCGCATGCTTACACGGCTGTCCGTTTTGATGTAAGGCTGTACACAGATATTTCTTCCCGGGATTGGCTGGTGCTGAATCCTCCAAGGTGTCGGACAAGGTGAGGTCTTCTGCAAGTGACATCTTATTTCCGCATGATGATGATTGCGCAGAACGGCCTAACCTACTCTATTTATCCTAACTCTTCATACTTTCCTGGCCAAATATAGTAATGAAATAATAATAATAAGAAAAACAGCAGAATTTGGTTTGTGACACGAAAGTAGCCTAATGCTTGTTCTTCCCTTGTGTCGAGTTCGACGGGAAGACGAAGTTGCAGTGTGCAATCTCCTCCTTTTATACTTTTTGGTGACGTCACAGAAGGGCAGATGACCACACCCAAAAGTTTTAGGGTGAGCCGGTCACTCCCAAAATTGAAAGTTTTTAGTCTTAATGCTCCTGGAGTCTGCTGAAATATTTCTGCAGTGGAAATGTAGTAAATAGGAATATAGAAAGAAAGAAAAGTCGCTTATGTCTTCACTCGGCGGAAAAAGAAGTCTCCGAACAACATGAAAATCCGGAACTACTTATTCCCGTGGAAGCTCACCTTTTAATTAGCGTGAAGTGTTTTTTTTTTGATTGGATGCTTATAAACTCGCCTGTTCAGATTTCAGGCTGGAATTCCCGATGGGGTGTGGGAGAGCGAGATGACGTCAGCGGCCTGGGCCCTGACCAACCACCTCTCACCTCTTCCCTCACGCTGTGGTAGATAGCGTTTTGGGCTATTCTTTTGTTTAATGCTGTTTGATCCAATTTACTGGAAGTAACTTGACTCAATCCATTACCGAACTTCTTGTCAGTGGCAAAATTCTACTCAAACAGACTGCAGTCATCTTGCTCTCTTAATAATATTGACTGTTATTACGTGTGATTGATGTGTAATAATTTAGCTGTTTCCGTACGACGATTCCGGGGAGGTGGGGGGGGGGAGGTGCGTGGGGGTGAGTGGGTGATCCCCCCATAGCACGTACTGTAGATGGCTGCAGTGTTGTCCCCCTTTCTGTATGATCAGTTTCCCGTAAACTGGATAAGGTGATTGCCGAAAATGTTGATGGGTGTTGATGGCGGTAGTGATTTGTTGTAGGGAAGTCCGGGCTGCTGTGTGATACTGGCGTATTGCGGATTGGGCATATCCAGGTTTCCACGCTGGTGAATGCCAAGTCTGGTGCGGTTGCTGGAGAGTTGGGTTTATGGAAAGTGATGAGATTCCCGTATTTATGCGGGATGTATTGTGGCGAAGATAATATCTCTAACTTTTTCAATTATCAACGTTAGGCGAATGCTACAATTGTTGTTGCCAAAGTTGTACGTCTCCATTATCCTTGGTAACCGAGAGTGTGTGATGTTCGCGCAATGGTGAAATGACGTATCCAGCCTTGTGGGCAAGTGTGTTCTGTATGCTTCTGGATGTCTGATGGGAGGGGGGGGGTGTCTTGGTTGAGCGGTTGCTGAACAGGCTGCTTCCCTGCCCACCACCGGCAGCAGGGTTGATTGCTGCGGTGCGGGATGCCACCTCCTCTGTAACAGCGGACTCTCATATCTGAAGTGACAGTCAACAGACGACGAGTGGAGTGTGAAATGGACAGGACGAATGATGTCCGAACTTGGTGCATAGATGAGGGATACAAGTTGGCTCTGAGGGATAGTGCGGCCATGGATGGGATTGCCGCTTGGAAAGAAATTGGTCTTGCGTTGTTGGGAATTGGAAGGGTGCACCAAGTTGTGCGGTTTTGCTGTTCTTGACAAGCCAAGGCCTCATCCGGCCTATTCACTACATGTTCCACTCCACAAGAAGCATGGCCCGGGCCAGCCATAGCTTCCGCTTGTGGCAACTCTATAACGGGGGTAATAGCATGAAGTGGTTGGGAAGGGGAAGAAGTCAGCAGAACAACTTTTCTGTCCTTCCCCTTGGACAACACAAACAATAAACTCTTCAGGTACGACTTCTCAGATCGAGTAGACCCGCACTGAGGAGGGAGAGGGCGAGTATGTATCTTGTCATCGTCTTCATCATTAGTTAATTGTTCACCGGACTCCCGGCTTGGTAGGAGAGAGGTCGAACTGGCACCGCAGTGCTCTGGACTAACGTCGGGAATACTTGTTTCTGTAGAGACATCTGTTTAGGTACTGGTGTCACGTGGAACATCCAGCCCGAGCTCTGGCACCGGGCTATCACTGACACAAGGTATAAGTCGATCGAAGTGGATGACTGAGGTCAGGCCATCCGAAGCGCGGATATGGTAGGTCACGTCCGACTTCCTACCTACTACCACAAAGGGGCCTTTCCACTGCTAACTCAGTTTACTCGGCACGTTTGCAGAATGTCACGCATTGTGAACCCAAACCATTTTCTCCACTTCATACGGATATCCATGCACCCGCCATTCATGCCACGTTTTCTGCCGCCAGTTTGCAGTGGATAAAGTAGCTCTCACTAGCTCATGGGTCTGTTCTATCCACTGCCGCATGAGCTCTACGTAGAGAGATGGTGAATTTTTCTCTCACAGAATCCTGGGCATGGCCCGATCCAGGGGTAAGGTTAATTCATGGCCTAACATTAACCGACCAGGGGTATAACCCGTGCTGGAATGTATCGAAGTGTAGTATGCCATGAGTACATATGGGAGTCATAGATCCCAATCTCGACAATCAAGGCGGGTTTTCTTAGTCAAAATTTCTGCGAGAGCTCAATTAAATCTCTCCACCATCCCATCACTCCGAGGATGATATGGAGTGGTACAGGTTTTGACAATATGAAACAATTTGCAAAGCTCTGAGACCAGCCGGCTCTCAAAATTAGTTCCTTGATTGGAGTGCAGCTCATAGGGCATTCCAAAACGGCAGAACACATTGCCTACCAATACCTCTGCCACAGTGGATGCCTCTTGGTCCGGCAAAGCAAACGCTTCTACCCACTTCAAAAAGTAATCTTGCAATACGAGGATGGACTTTCTGCCTTCATCCATCATATTCAATGGTCTGAGCACATCAATAGCCACTCGCTCCCATGGTGCACCAACGATCTTACTCTGAAGTGGTGTGGAGTGGTGCTGGCCAACAGCGCGTCTTTTACATGGGACACATTTGGCAACCCATGCCTTCACACTATCGCGAATCCCGATCCAGTGGAATCTCTGTTTTATCGTCGCTAATGTCCGCTCAACAGATACAGATGACCCAAGTTATCGTGTAGTTGTTGGAGTATAATATTTCGATAACGCTCGGGAATCACTGTGCGGTTGTTGATGTAGAGAACGCCTTCAAATATGTGGCATTCCTGGAACCGCTGGTAGTAGTATTTGGCAGTTGTGGATAATGGTGTAACAGATTGCTGGGGAAGACGTACCCACTCCTGGATCCACGCGTATATATTTCGTGTTTGCATGTCTGTTGCTTGTTTGTGAGCGACTGTTTCCGTGTTCCACTCTGTGCACCACTATTCGGGGAACTCAGGAGATGGCTGTGTAGTATGTGTCATGGTAGTGGCCACTTCCCATTCAGCCTTGAGCCCGATTCTGCTCAAGGCATCAGTATTTCCATGCAGTTTGCCGGGTCTATGAATGACATTGAAGTTGAAGGCCTGCAGGGATTCCTGCCACCTCACTACCTGACCTTCTGGAATTTTAAGGTTTCTGAGCCAGCATAGTGGGGCATGGTCTGTACGGAATGAAAATGGGCACCCGTACAGAAAGTGTTTATAATACTTGACAAAATAGACCGCTGCAAGTAATTCTTGCTTAGTAGTTGTGTAACGTTTCTCTGTCTTGTTAAGAGTATGCGAGCCATAACCCAGTACCTGCTCCATTCCATCTTCTGTGACCTGAGATAGAACTGCGCCAATAACATAAGCCGACGTATCAGTGTCTAAGATGAAATCGAGGTTAGGGTTTGGATGAGCAAGAATCGGGGCGGTCGGCAAGAGTTCCTTCAGCGCCCTGAAGGAACATTCACACTCACTCGGCCACTCGAATGGTCGATCTTTTTCGGTGATCTGAAATAGTGGTGATGCAATCGCGATGAAATGATGGATATAACGACGATAGTATTGGCAGAATCCAAGGAAACTCTGGGTGTCTGTGACAGATGTTGGAGTCTGCCACTCCACCACTGCTTTTGTTTTTGATGGTTGAGTAGCCACACCATCACCGGATATGACGTGTCCCAGGAACTCGACACTCTGTCTGAAGAGATGACATTTCTTGGGTTTGAGCTTTAAGTTAGCCGTGTGGAACCTTGAAAGCACGGTGTCTAAATTGGATAGTGTTTGCTCAAACGAGGGACCAAAGACGATTATGTCGTCAATGTAGCACAGACAGATTTCCCATTGCGGGGTAGTTAATACCTGCTCAATTAGATGCTCGAACATTCCAGGAGCGTTGCACAAGCCAGAGGGCACCTTGAGGAACTGGAAAAGACTGTCTCTGCAGACGAATGCGTCTTCTCCATGTCAGCCTCATCCATGGCCACCTGCCAGTATCCACTAGCCAAATCAAGGGTACAAAACCACTTGGCTCTGGACAAGAAATCTAAGGCCTGATCTATTCGCGGTAGCGTATATGCGTCTTTGACACGGCAGTAGCCTATACAAAACCGCAAAGATCCGTCCTTTTTGCCTACTAGTACTATGGGACTGGACCAGGGGGATGCTGATGGCTCTATTATGCCCATCCACAACATGTCATTCACCTGTTGGTGTGCTTCCGCTTCCTTATATATGGGAAGACGTCGTACCAGCTGTTGAACGGGTCTGTTGTTACAGGTGTCGATGGAATGCCGAACAAGGTGAGTTTCTCCCAGATCCATGTCTCCGGTTGAGAAACTATCACGGTATTTGTAGAGTAATTTCCGTATTTGATGTTTTTGAGACTGCATCAAGCCAACCATGGAAAGCAAATATAGGTCATGCAGGTGTTCTGGTAGATCATCAGAAGTTGTAGCTGGTGTAGGTGTGGTAGGTGGTGTTTCCAGTGATATCACGTCCACCAAATGGCCACAACGGACTCTTGGTTCAAGAATTATTGGGTCTGCTGTGCCATTGAATACCCAAAAGGGTATATGATCCTTGTTGGTGGAGTCCACGATCATGCGGGGACTGGTGCATTGTGAGGTGAGCATGTATTTGGGGTCAGGTTCCAACATGGCCATGTGAGTGTTGTTTCCTAACTGTGGTGTGGCGGGCCACAAGATTTTTTCCTGTACCAGCTCAACTGTGGCGGTTGATGCCAAAATCACCACACATGTATCGTACAGTGATGATTCCGGTCCAAGAAGTATCCATCAGCCATGTATGTCCAATTCCTGTTGTCTGCAATGTATGACGGCTTGGCTGGCACTGAGAAAATCAGAGCCGAGCAGGGCGTCATTTTGGATAACGCCGATGACAACTCGCTGAATGAATTGCATCTCCTCTATCTGTATGACGAGGTTTACTGTACCAGCCATGGGCACATCGGCTCCCGTAGCTGTTTGCAAAACTATGTTTGTAGGTTTAAGGGGTTGCTTTTTATGAGGTGGGATGCTCTCATATAAGCAATTGTTAAAGACAGTGATAGAAGCCACAGTGTCAACAGTGGCACTGGTGGAAATACTGCTAAACAGACAGGCACACTTATAGATAACTTTGTGATGCACCTCCGGAAGAGTCTTCAATGATACCGTCTGAGAAAGGGGTTTGGGTCCAGCATCACTCTGTGTATAGTCGGCTTATTTCCAGATAGCTTCCTTGAGTGTTGTTGATGGTTGAGTGTGGAAAGGGCCAGTCCGCCATCGCTGCTGCTGTGATTGCTTAGGCAAAGACGGAGCTGGGGGTAGCAGTTGTGATTGCGGTGATGCTGTCTCTGTGTATGCTGCATTGGTCTAGACAGCAGTGCCAATGGGATTGTCATGATCATGGATAAGCGCAACTTGTGCGAGCCACTTCTTACAGTGCATCATTGGGTGTTTAGTGGATGCACAAAAAACCCCAGTGACGTCACGGGATTCGTTCTTTCTGCAGTGGCGCTTCCTTTTTCGGATCCATGATGCAGAATGTAAGCTGCCCTCCGAATCACTGCCACTGCTGGTAGATACGGAGGATGCTGCTGTATGGGGCAGTGTATTGTATACCACCAATGGGCACCGAGAGTTTGGTGCCTTGGTGGCGGGACATGCTGCTTGAAGAAACGTTGTTTCAGTGGAGGTGCTACAACCTACCACTGCCGTTTTGCATAGGAAAGAGGGTTTGTTATATGCAGAAGCCACGGGGTCACAATTTCTGCTAGAAGGAGATGTCAGTGCTGCAGATGCGGAATGCATCGTTGGTACTGGCATATTGGAAGCTGGGTGTTTGTAGGTCTGTGATAGTACTGGAGGTTGAGCATTAGTGTAGGCCACCTGACGTGGTTGTACAGAGGCCACAGTTGAGCCGGGTTGTGAGGACAGGCACCGAAGTGACTCCCTAATTGGTGCCCTTGCTAGTTTAATGGATTTTCCGGCTGTGGGGTTCGTCGGTCAGTGGTTGGAGTTGTTGACGGAGGTCAGTTAGGACACCATTCCCTCCAGTGGCCCAGCTGACCACATCCAAAACACGTATTAAGCGGTGGTGCAGAAGCTGTGTTGGTGGTTGCTGGTCTGGTGTTAGATGTCGCGATTGTTGTACTGAGGGTGGTGACTGGATTGGTGAGTGTGGAGATCTGTTTAGTGATCTCGTCTATCCTATCATGCATGTTCTGGTAGTTGTCGTTGTTGTGCTGTTCCTGCATCCTGGGGCATTGTTGTGGCCTCCCCGGTGGGACTGGCCACGCCCCCTTCCTCTAGGCGTGTGATTCTGACTGTTTGTGTATTCTTGTTGTGCGTGTTGATCCGTTGCTGATGCTTGTGTAGGTGCGGTGGTGTTGTCGGTAGTTGTGCCGAGATTGACGTCATTCATTTCGTTAATTGGATGAATTTGGTGGCGATTGTTTTTCTCCTGCTCCAAGAAGTTTTCGATTCAAACCGCGGTTGCCGTGAGTTGTTGCAAGCTGCCATGATCGGTGAGAAATAGTTTTTCTTTTAAGATGGGTTCTCCGTTCAACGTGTCAATGAATGTATCTAGGTGTAAATGTGTGACGCCCTCAATATTGGTGCTAGGGTACACTAACTGACAAATGCGACTAGCTAATTCTGGAAGTGTTTCTCCCACACATCGACGTAAGTTTTTCAATTTAAGCCGACTAGTTTCACCGAGAGCTGTGTCGCCGAATCTTTCCGACAATGTGCTTTCCAGTTCTATGTATGTTGGTGTGTAGTCTGTTCCGCGGTCCACCAGGACTTGGGAGTGCTTTTCCGGATAGTTTCGGGGCAAGATATTCTCCCATCTGTTCGTTAGTCCATCTGTTTGTACGGCTAATGATTTCGAACTGAACTTTATAATTGGCCCAGTCATTCTCCCCGCTAAATTCGGGAGGGAGAATGACTTGGCCAAGTCCACGTGGTGAAGTGATAGGCGCGAATCCTGGTGGTGGTGCTCGGGAGACTGATGAAAACGCTGATGCTGGTCTGCGTGTTGGTGGTGTTGGTGGTGTTTCCCGTCAGTGTCCCTGATGATGCAAATGATGCCGTGTTTGTGAAGGTGATTCCTGTCGATGGTGTTGCACATGGTGTGTTGGTTCCGCCGAATACCGCCCTGAGGCGGGTCCATAGACAGGTGTGCGTCTATAGACTGGCGGTGGCATGTTGTGTAGACAGCGTGGACGTTCTGTGGGTTGCTGTGACGGATGTTCCTCATGTGGTCGTGGTGCAGATGACTGACAGGGATGATGTGCGTGATGTGTTGGTCTTCCGGTGTATTGTTGGAAAGGTGTCGCCACATCATCCGGTTCGTAATGTGGTGCTGTGTGGAAATGAGGTGATAATGCACGAAGTGGAGGAGATACGGGATACGGTACACGAGCGTCCGGCCACTGCTCACCCATTGATGACATGGGCAAACAGTGTGATTGTAAAGGGTAGTAATGTTGCCCCCATGGCGGTCTTTGTCGTGATCATCTACGATCCGGCGTTGATGGTGTTTGCCTATCGTGGATATCAGATAAGGTTATAAATTGGGATCCTGCCTGCATGACATCACGGAATGTCCATTCGCTTATTGGCCAAAAATTCATGTAAAGGCGGTGCTGGTCGTCCTGCACCAGGGAAATTATTAGCTCAGTCAGTAGACCATGAGACTTAATTTCGGGGTCATGGGTTCGAGCCCCACATCGCGTGCCACTTGTAGCTCGTGGGGGTACATGCTGGTCCACCATGACGTGCCCATCTATCGTGCCGCAAATGCACAACAGACGGGAGGGCTGGTTAGCTGCGGATCTTGGGGTTGCGGATCCCGTATCGTGTCTCTCCGGAAAGTACAAAGACCGATCCCTAAGGCTGGTGGAACACATAGGTTCCGGTGGGGCCATGCGAATGCCACTGAGATTGAACCACACCGTGTCGTCCCAACTGTTGGTGTCACCTGTGTGACGATTCATCTTAATTTAAAACTATGGACAATATGGTAATAGTAATTAAACAGTCACAAAATTTACACCACGATACAAACAATTCTATGCGTTTGACAGTGAATGAGCACAATAATACACAATGTAGAGCCGAGCCGGTGTTCTTTCCACGTGGTTTTGCCAGAGGTACCACACAGATCATTGAATCTGCAGAGGTATCCCCGCAAGAGAGTTTCTGCAATGAAGTCACTAGGTAGTTTAATATAAACTAGTATACCACTAACACACACACGCGCGCGCGCACGCACGCACGCACGCACGCACGCACGCACGCACGCACGCACGCACGCACGCACGCACGAACGCACACACGCACGCACGAACGCACGCACGCACGAATGCACGCACGCACGCACGCACGCACGCACGCACGCACGCACGCACGCACGCACGCACGCACGCACGCACGCACGCACGCACGCACGCACGCACGAACGCACACACGCACGCACGAACGCACGCACGCACGAATGCACGCACGCACGCACGCACGCACACACACACACACACACACACACACACGCACACACAAACAAACACACACACACACACAAAGAAAATATTGTTGTTGCGAGAGGAAAGTGCTTCGCGTGGGCCTCTGTCACAGGAAAATGCCTTCAACACCGAAGCTAAGGAAAAGAGCTGGCAAAAAGAGCTACTTTTGTTCAACAGAAAATGCTAGGTGCTGAAAATCCTATTGAAGGTACCATTAAGGTGTTTAAGTGAAGACAGCACAAACGATTTACGAAGAATTCACAGGTCACCGTCTTATCCAAAGTTGCTGCATTGGTAGTTGCCGCTTTATTTATGTGGGCCTTCTGCTACATCGTAACCTACCATTTAGGTGTTAACAACGAAAACAAGCTTTGGCCACAAGTGGCAGGGATTACTACCTAACTTTAGATACAGTTATCCGTTGGGCGTAGATGCTCAGCTTCCCGTAGGTCACCCTGCATAGCATCTACCTCCAAGGACAGCATGCGTACATGTCACGGAACAAAGCCACGAATCAAATAATGATCCTGTCACCAGGTTCCGCAACCACATATAACTCCACCAGATGAGTTTCACAGTTCACACAAGCAATTTAAAATACTGACATGTCATTATGGTGGGGTGGAGAGACGGATATCCATCGCGAGCGTCCTTCCCGGGAGGGCGTGATGAGCGCCGCTTCATCCAGACACTGCAACGAATTTCGTCATCACCGTGTGCTATGAAGCTAACATTTTAACCTGTCGTTAGGGTTATTTTCCAAGATGCCCAGCGATGCACTGCAGGCCGGTACTACAACATATAAATTAATATTATTATTATTTCGCAGTGCTTCCTACTTTGGTGGGGGAATCTACCTAATAAGTGTATGTAAATCGGCACTTTAACTATCACCGCTCGGAAACCTCCGATAGTTTCCCAGGGTCGGATCTGGTCAACGTGTCGATTGGGAATCCAAACAATTAATAAGCCATAATGCTGGTTGATGCGCGGAAAGAGACAATAACTTACTATATATAAGAGGCCCTATAGGTCACTTGGCCAATTTTACACAACCTTGCCGGTGCGTGGGGCTACATTAGCACAACAAATGGAAAAGAGGCATACACTATGCGTCTCCGATGAAGAAATTGTCCCTAACCACTTTAAACCTATCCTATTGAGCTGAATAACCAGGTTTAGTCGGTAACATGTCAGGCTCAAACAATTAGAGCATGACCTGCGACTTCAGTGTAAAATTGATGCTGGCATGGATAGTGATGCGGATATAAATAAACAAAACATATGAACTTGATGTCTACTTGCCATATGCGCAACTAACTAATACACAATCTAACGGATACGAAGTTAATGAAATGATAATTATAAAGTATCACAGGTCACTAGACCTTACGATGCGGCTAGTTGAGAGCAGCGCAGTAAACAAGGATAATATTTACGGTATGAAACAGAAATGATAAGAATGCGGTCCTAGGACTGGTACAGTACCTATTAGTCAACAGTACCTTTATACGGAAATAATTAAACGTTTTGTAACTATATGTACAATAGTATAGCTACTTGAGGACCTATTGAACAAGTTCACTAGTTACTGAAATTGAGGCGCTATTACACTCATAGCGCGAGATGACACATTCTCATGGTTGGAAAGATTTCCGCAGAAAGACATCCGCAGGCAGGTATCCGCAAGCAGGTCTCCGCAGGCTGACTTCTCCAGGCAGGGAGGATATGGTGCATTCTCGGGACAGGTAACGGAACAGTTCAAGAATGTCCACTAGATAGTCTTATAGCTGATACATAATCACAGCAGAAGTTGTAAAGATTTCCGTCCGGCGACGGAGGTATGAAAGTTAAGAGTAACCCATTAACAGGGAGGGTTACTTATATAAAAATAATAATAATAATGCATGTACATTCACTGGCACACGGTGCGGGTGCGTCGCATAGCTCTTGCGGCACACTGGGCAAAGTTCACCCAGACTGGTCGAAAGTTAATTTATCACACATGACATGCAGTGCGGAAGTTAAAGTCCACTTTTCAGCGTGGTTAGCAGATCATGTGAGTCATCCACCAAGAACCACCATCGGGTCTACATTCCGTGGGATTACATCCCGGGCCCGTTCGTTGGAAGACTCCCTTAGGAAGGTTCAGATGCGGGAGTTATAACTTTAAATTTAATTTATTACCTTCCGAGGGTGTACACAAACTGTAGAAGACGAGGACTCCTTACCACCGCGGATGAACCGAAATCCAAATGCACCGGATGAAGTAGGAATCACCATAGGTTTGCAGTTACACACATCTATCCCGATGGTCCAGTCGTCCTGCGCGGGCCAGCTTCCACGCGGTAATGCTCCTGATTCTTGATTTTTGACCCCTTTTATACTCCTTGGGACATCAGCGCTGGGTGCCTCAACCAATCAGCGGCCAAGCACTAGCCAAACAGCGCGCTGTAGAGGTGGTGATGTAGTTATCACGTGTACAGAGCACTCTCTATTCTGTTTAATATATATATATATATATATATATATATATATATATATATATATATATATATATATATATATATATATATATATATATATATATATATATATATATATATATATATATATATATATATATATATATATATATATATATATATATATATATTAAACAGAATAGAGAGTGCTCTGTACACGTGATAACTACATCACCACCTCTACATATATATATATATATATACACGCGATTAAGACGTCAAGGCAATATTTTCAGTATAATTTAGCGGGGGAGCTTCGATGATAACTCGGGCATTTCTGGACCGATTTTAAAACGGTAACAAGTACAGTGATCCATTCATCCCGGTCCTGATAGGTACCTGGAACGACGAGAACGGTGCAGCTTAAAGAAATTACGGTACCGTCTCGGTACACTATAAGTATATACTCGCTCCCAATCTCGACACATGTTGTCATGGAAGCTCTGACGCACGCGCATGCGCACTACACGTTCTAACGGACGTTTTAACGAAAACCTCTCCAAAGGGCTTAGATACGCATACTATCCTACCAAGGGGGGTGCGCTTAGAGCAAATCCGAGATCGCCGTTCCGTACCCAGCTTAGCTAGGACGGCCGGTAACCATTCGGTCGATCCGTGCTACACCATGATAGTATTGTGACTAGGTGGAATTGGACCGATGCGCCTCCCAAAGGTGGTGATCTTGGGCCAGGCAGTGGTGGTTAAAAACCCTAAGCTATTTACTACCGGTGCTGATGGTCATGTCTATAATGATATGATTAAGGAATATGTTTCAAAATTATTAGATTTTCATTATTGACGAATTGTTAGCAAACCACCACCAATGCCAATATTTCGCAAATCCTTTATATACCACACCCACCCCGGAAAGCAGTACGCCCAAGTGTTTAATCAAACATATTTTAAGGTTGCCAACATGCACTAGTTATTGTTCATTTCTACGAGAATCAAGACGTTATATCAACATATCAGAACTACCTCTGGTTTTGGCGTAACCCTACCGACCCTTATAAAAATCTTACCTACCCAAAAGATCTTGGTCGAAATCTGACCATGAAAATCAGGCATTTGACCAAACAATCCGAGATAGGAATAAAAACGAAAATTTGCCTAACTATCTAACCAATTTCAACATTCCGAGTTCATTAACCTAAAACAAAAACATTTTAAGGATAGCCTGACTGCAATTATACGTCTTAAAATTGTAATATGGTTTCACATTTCCGTGTGGTTCTATGGCTGTCAAATATATGGACTAATTTTGCAATGGCATAGACAGCATACATCTTGACCGCTTTGAATTTCCATACGGCGAATTACGTGTTGACGTGCATGGCAATACCATGCCCACATTTGGTAAATGCAAGACGTCTTATTATGGTACCAATCTTATTTTTCATGAGTGTTGGACCAGGTGGTCAAAAGTCAAGCTCAACTAAAACCCGCTTCCGGGTTATGCTTAGCTCACCCTCACCATAGTGTATTGTAGTTAGACAAGGAATGTTTTAACGATGCTCTGTTCAAATTATTCAGATTCATTACCACCGTGGTCGTAATGTGAATAGGGTATTGCATTCGTGTATGTGTGTGTCCATGCGTCTGTCGGCGTGTATGGTGCTCTATGCTTAATAATACTAATCCGACATATTCAACACATGAGTCTGGCCGTGACTCAGATTAAACACTATTTATGTATATATTGGAACCTTCAGGACAGAGTTGGCTACGATTTTAAAATAAGAAAGGCCGCATTAAACTACAATTTCAATTCAACAACGTTTCTCTTGATTAGTAGAGAAAATTCGTTCTATTACTATGTGAAGTATGGCGGAGTGGATAGCTGGCATATAGAATTTATTAGAAGCTGTGTCATTTTTTTTTTTAAATTTATTTAATTTTCTTTTCGCGATTTGTCCGCCTGTCTGTCGTCCGTTTGTCCAGATGTCGCCTCTCATCTCTCAACAATTGTGACATGTTTTGCCATTTATTGATGCATGAAAACCTAATTTGGCAGATATATTTCTTTAGGCAATACATCTATTTGGGCTATGAATATGAAGTGACCACGTCTTCAAACAGTGGCCCTTACTATATTTTCACAGTATTGAAGGCTATGTGAAAAATACGTTTGTAGCACGTTCCGTCATTTATTGAAAGATTAAAACCAAATTTGGTAGATATGTTCCTTTATGCAATATCTATTTGAGGCATGGATACGAAGTAGCGACGGCTTTAAATAACAGAGTTATGCCACTATTGTTATATTTTCAAAGTGTTGAAGCCTATGGGGAAAATATGTTTCGTCAATTGTTGATGGATTAAAACCAAATTTTGCAGAAATGTTCTTTCAGGCAATATCTATTTGAACTATAAACACGAAGAGGCTGCACCTTTAAATAAGGGCTATAACTATGGCTCATTAAGGCGGGTTTAAGTATTGAACCCTATGGGGAAAATATGTGTTTCGTCAATTGTTGATTGATTAAAAACAAATTTAACTGACATGTTCCTTTAATTATGAATATGAAGAAGCCACACTTTTAACCAAGGCCATAATTCTGGTTCATTAAAACTTTTAAAACTATTGAATTGTATGTGGAAAATACATTTGTTTCATCAATTGTTGGTGGATTAAAACCAAATTTATCAGATATGTTCCTTCAGGCAATACCTGTGGACAGAATACTATGGGAAAAGTACATATGTATCACGTTTAGTCAATTGTTAATAGACCACAAGGCAGGTGGCCAATAGTGCGAAGACTTTGGCTTTCCCGCACAAATCTTTATATTTCGGGCTCATGTGTTTTCCAGGCACCCTTGACCCATTGATCATTGACATCAGGTATGCTTTCCTCATTGACAACCGCTGCTTTTCCCATTGGTCAATAGTGTAAATGACACTTGATTTGTTGGTCAATAATTCCAAGAACCCTCACCCCATTTGGCATTGGCATCAGTTACTCTTGCCACATTGACCAGGGGTGCTGGATTCATTGGTCAATTATATCAATGATATTTGACTTATAAGACAAATGACCATGGTTTCATTGCTCAGTGGAATCAGTTACGCTTGCCCGATTGGCAAATGTTTCTTGACTGCTTATCCTGTTGGCTAATAGTGTCAGTGACACTTGTGTTATTGCTCAATTACTGGTAATGATGACTGCCTCATTGATCAATAATGATAAGGCCCATTGCCCCTATTGGTCCATGAAAACAGTTATGCTTGCCAGATTTGCCAATGTAGCTTGTTGTGCAATAATTAATGTAAACATGTTTTACAGTTGCTTTCCAGAGGTGAGATCTATAGACCATGGGCCATTTATTATTTATATATTCATGGGATATGGCAGTGTTGGTCCACAGACAAACATAAAATAAAGTAAATTGAGAAATGAAAATAATATGAAATAAAAATAAAGAAAATAGATTTAAAAAATAAAATTTTAGCAAAAAATAATTAAAACAAGTTAAAAAAATTAAATCAGTTCTTTTGCAAATTAAAATAAATTCTATATATCTCGGCTGTATGCCACCAATAGCCTTAAGCCGCGGCCAGGTCGAGCTTGCGCTGCGACTCAACTAGTCGCCGCTTGATTTCCCAGCAACTATCGGCAACTCCCAGCGACCGATTTAGTTTCCGACAGGTTTGACCTGAGCGTACCTGCGATCGCTTTAATGTCGTCAGTCGCCGTCCAATCTCAAATCGTTTGAGTAGAGCATGTTCTACTTCTACGATCAATCGTAGACAAGTTGTTATCGACATGGGCGTAATTACGATTGTCGGCAATTGAATTATCAGCTGTAGCCAATCAGTACACACTACACAGACACCAATGGATAACATCAGTCATTACAGTGATACATTTTCCAAAATCGTCTTTTTATGGCCAACAAATGAGAAAATTAAACAAAATTACATATTTAAAGGGTTAATTACTTCAAAGAAATGCCATCAGATTATTTAATTCAAGCTAGACAGTGCCACATTCTCATAATTCATGGATCAGAGCTGTCAATCAAGGATCTGAAGACACAATCACATGACATAACATCAACTGGTGCTATTATAAAGTGACGTCACTGAAGGTTGGACTTTTGTGGACATAGTTTGAATGTGAAATCTTTTCTTATAATATTAAATTTACTATCTCTGTAAGGAAAATCAAACTATTTTAGCTGATAACCTTTAGATCCGGAATGGATCTCTAAAGGTTGGTCATGTTCTTGATTTATTTACTAATCCTCATTCAGTTTTCGTCAAATCTCGCTGAAATTTCAGACTACTATTCTCGGGATATATACCCACATCCGTATGAGAGCCAGGTTTTCAATTCACTTCCATGCTTATTATTAGTACGGCGCCACACCCTTAAAATTTAAAATCGCTACTCCTCCGTTAATAAGAAATATAGCTTGATTAAAGTTGAGAGGAATGTTCTATGGGTAAATCTTGATATCATTATTTGTCAATTCACTGCCCTGCTACTTTCAGTAGGGCGCCCACTCTTAAAATTAAAAATCTAAATACAATTTGTGGAACGTTCCGGAACGTCTCGTACAAGCTTTTTTCTGTTTATTTTTAATTCCTGTGTTTTGCTGACAGATTTTATACACGAGGATAGTTTTATTAACCTCAATCACCCTGGATTATTAGGCTACGCATTAGCAAAAGGCATGCTCTACAATTTAAAGCAAGTAGCAAAAGGAAAATACATAATTACCATAGGAAAGGAAACTATTCATTTATGTTTATCACATGTTTGAGACATGATATAGAACAGAATTAAAGAATGATTTCTTGGATGCATGGGATACAATAGGCATGTCTACACATTTTAAAGGAGATAATGCGCAACAAATATATATTGCAAAGATGAAAGGTCGTTTCAAAATAACTGAAACTGGCAGCGCAAGGAGTTGCCGATAGTTGCTAGTAATCGAATCGTAAGCAACACGAGCGCACATTTTCTAGTCAGTTGCCAACAGTTCTAGCACAGCGCGGGTCACCGTAGCTGGGCCTGATCGCAGCTTTACCAGTACGGTAACCTCACTAGGCCTATGGTGGATTGGCATATAGCGATATCCAGCAGCATTTGGTAATCCCCTGTCTCTTCAGTATTTCAGTATCGAGTATTTATGAAATGCGTTGATTAGTAGCCCAAGAGCCTCTATTTACAATCGATAGCTAGTGCGGTTTGTCAATATAAACCCTGCTCCATACACAACATGACCTATATTCAGAGATTAATCGCCTGCCACGTCAGCATTTGACGTACACGCATATTCAGGTTATCCTTCTCAGTGTTTTCGATCTGTATACAAACGCTGTATCGTATTGTTTTCGATCTGTATACAGACATTTGAGTTTTACCTGTAGATTGCGCCATATATGTTTTATAGTTGACGCGGTCTACTCGTAAATTTCAACATGACACTCAGTTCACACGTGATAAGTTTGGTCTATAGCCATGATATGGTTAAAATAGGTTGACTCACGTGCCACCTAATAACCGTGTTACGAACAACGACCGTGAATTTACTCGGTCAGAGTAAACGCGTAGTTTTTTTTATAACCTACTGAGGAAGTGAGAGCCGTTACCCGGTCAACGAACACGCTCAGGTAGGGCAGACTTTGTTGTATTTAGTTGTTTGAGAGTTAATGCCAGGCAGAAAGACGACTATGACGACGAGCAGAACGGCGACGACGACGACGACGAGTCCATGATAATGGTGATAGTGACCGTGCTAATGATGGCTATGTTGTTGGTAATAATGATGGCTATGGTTCAGTTCAGATCAGTTCAGCACTTCCCGCCTTTTCATTAGGCGCACCCAGATAACGATGGTATTGGTGTCGGTTGTTAGACGCTCCTTCAGGTTTCAGGCGTATTCTCTATATTGCAAACGTCAGGAACATCCAATTTGAATTTATAGCTGATAGAAGTCTATAGAAATATCGATGTAAAGTTGGGGTTCATACCCAAGTGTTTTAGAGTTCGTATGGTGTTAGTGCATGGTTTACTATTTCATGGTGGGTGTTGAACCAGGCAGTCCTATATTCACACGCACAGATGCTGGCACCGTCTGGTGTATAATCTGTGTAGGAAGTCTGCTGCGTTTCTCAATACTATGTAGTAGCTCGCTTTCGGTGGATATCACGTGGTATGCTCCATCACTGGTCATCATTACTCATTAGAGAAGCATGGCGTGTTAGCTGGGTTAGAGATTCAGGATCATTAATGGTGATGATGCAAAGTACTGCTCCTGCTGATGACGACGACGATGTGTTGACACGCGCGCACGCACGCACCAGCCTACGGGCCTGGTGTGACCATTTCCAACTGATAGGGGTCCAGTGGTCTTCTCCCGGGAATTGTTTGAAAATTAGGCTAACACAGAGAAACTATCTTATGCATTTTGAATGTCTAGAAATACGTTTATTGTGCTTGCAAGTTATACAAAATTATCTTTTTAAATGATCGATTCATTATTAAGTCTAGGTAAAGATGAATAATTTCACAGCCATCTGACTGAATATTTATCTGCTGAAATACAGGAAATGCCTTTCCGAGAGTATCGAGATTTCACACTTCTTCCGTATAACCGTTCTACGGAAAGGGGACACTCGCTGTTGGACCCGCCCCACGTGTATGCATTAAGAGCCCTGGTCACTTGAAAAAACAAATAACATATAACAACAATATGCATAGTATTAAGATAAATACTAATATTGAATGGCAACTCATTAGACTGTCTTAGACTGTCTGCTTATTCATCTGGAAAGTGGCCAAACATGTTTCGTTGAGTTTCTGAATCGAAAAGATCGTAAAGATCGTAGCCAGTTCTCGAACATCAACGTCGTCCAGCATTTGATCGTTGTCTCAAACTGTTTCATGTAGTTGAGAATGAGCGCTGGATCATATTTGCATTACCAGCAAATTGTTCATGTTTATTGACAACATATCTAGAGGTGTCTGTAGCAACATTGTCGTGATCCTAAACTTCGCCTGTAGTTTTGCTGGCATCTCCCTGACATACATCTGCCAGATTAATAGATGATTCATTCAGGAATGCCCGTTCTTCAGATTCTCTTGCCAAGACCTGCTGAAAGTAAAAACTGCATAGACCAATTAAAGTAACAGTGTGTGCTTCTAGTGCTCGATACATGTGTTTCCTTTTGAGAATGTGCGTTACAGTTGTAAGTGTATAGAGTCCAGCCTCCACCGACGCTCGATCAATTCCGCTCCACTCCACATATTTTCCTAATGTCGCCAGTGCCCAAAGTACAACATGAAGTTCACCTGGGCGAAAAGGACCGTTTCATGATATCTTCTCTATCCATCCACAGCTTCATTGGCATATCGTACAACTGAGGATCAAGAGTCATTACCGAGTCGCCTCACCAAGAGTCATTACCGAGTCGCCTCCCATTACACGAATCGTAGTACCACGTGCTCTCATGAGGCCTGTGTAAAGTCTGCCATAGTCTGTGGGTGATAATCTGGTCAAAGGCGCTAGTAGGTCAACATTGGTCAAACTGTTATTAGAGGAGAGCAAAGAATTAAATGTGGCCCATGTTCCCATGACGTTGGTCTTATCTTCTATTGCTATGCCATCTTCGGAGCTTAAGCAGCCGATTACCCATGCCAGATCTGTCTTCATGTTCAAGTCTGTTATGGGGTTAAGTGTATTCAGTTTGCATACACCCTTTCTCCTTCTAGAACATATCTGCCAATTACCCATGCCAGATCTGTCTTCATGTTCATGTCTGTTACGGGGTGAAGTGTACTCAGTTTACACACACCCTTTCTGTTTTTGGGCCCTGGAACTTTACATTTTAACATCTCACAGCCACGGACATCATCTAACGCTTGGATTCTTGACGAACGGTAAATTTCAATTGATAACAACATACGTGCTCTGTCAAGAGATACAGACGCATATATACATATTGCTTCTAGAAAATCTATGTTGTCTAATGCAAACCAAACAAATATATCTTGAACAAACCATGGAGGTAGATATATTCCACCAAAAGGGTCCATTTGCTTTCGAACAACATTTGCAATGCCAGTTTCTATTTCTATAACTTTTTTAAATACGGAATGGCAATGCCTACATTGCTGAGCTTTTCCACAAGTAATTTAGATCTTGTTTTTTTGTGCACATCTAGAGCTAAGCCGACGCTGATAGGAGTTTCAAAGTGTTGTCTAAAAGCACTATCCTCATTCTTTGTTTTATACGACACTTGCCGTTCGGATTCGTATGCCGCCACAAAGTGTTGTGCCAGCACTTTACAGACTGATTTACAGACTCTCCTCTCCTTGTAGGTATAACTCGACCAGTGCCTTGAATAGCATGCTTACAAAACTTATTGAGCAATGCTTGTGGCTCGTACTCTGTAAATGTTCCATGGGCACTTTTATGGGGAGGAAGTAGCGATAGCTCTCCTAAGGATTGTAGCTGCTTTCAACAGAACTTGTAAATCATCTTTCAAATCTCCGGTCATCAGGGCACTTGCTATCAGAGTGTCTTTATGAACCTGTTCATGTTTTGTTTTATCTGGAGGTTTACTGAAGTGAATGTCATGAATGTTATCTAAAAGCAGTTGTTTTAGATATTTCTTGTACTGAGGATTCTCAGGTAGTGGAAACCCATTTCCTTCTAGTAAAGGTATATATGATTGGTGAATATCATTCATATTTAATACGCTATGCATAGCAGGATTATTCAGTTCGGTCTCAACTACGTCAATTATTTCAAGATCGGATAGGAGCTGACCAAACTAAACCTGACATTCTTGTTTTGTCAATGTTTCGCTTAAAGCCTGAACTAAACATGCTAAATGATATTTCATGCCCTCCGCTACTGGTTTTAATGGGTCACACGAGCGCAAAAGGCTGCTTAGCTTCCTTACTTTGAGGCTTTGAGGCTTTCATTATTTGTTTCCCTTCCAATTTTTAAGAGCTGGCTACCCATATTTGCAGTTCACACCTTATGAAGCTTAGCTTTTGTGTATTTCTGGCAAATAACGCACATGTGTTTTAAAAAATGTGTTTCCCTGGTAGTCCTGTAGGCACTGGTTGTATCATAGGACGATGGTCGTCCTTACTTCTTCTGTCCCATGCCAGCTCACATGCAGAGATACAGTGTAGATGATTGCTAGGTGATGCAAACTCCTTTTCTCCCTGTGTAACTCGTATTCATGTAACCGTAATTCGTTTTTCAACCGAAGCAATAGACGGCTTCAATAGAGAGAGAGAGAGAGATAGAGAGAGAGAGAGAGAGAGAGAGAGAGAGAGAGAGAGAGAGAGAGAGAGAGGGAGAGGGGGGGAGGGAGGGAGAGAGAGAGAGAGGGAGGGAGAGAGAGCGCGCGCGAGAGAGAGAGAGAGAGAGAGAGAGGGAGAGAGGGAGAGAGAGAGAGAGAGAGAGAGAGAGAGAGAGTAGTCAGTTGCTCCACTGTTCATCCGAGTGTAAGCTCAACCAATAGTTTTATTTAAAGTTAGCGAGCGACACAGTGTCGCTAACTTTAAATAAAACTATTGTTTGAATAAATTGATGATGTATTTATTTGTAATAAAAATATGCGTAATGACAATAATTTTGACAGAGTTGTAATAAAATGGTCAAATTCTTTCCATGACATTTGCAATGGCGACAGCACATAACCCCTAGTCCCTAAAAATCCTAAGAGTCCATGTACAATATTTGCCCAAGCAAAGGTCTATATTTACCTGCATAAACACAAGCCATCTGAGATCATCCCGATCTCAAAATTCCCCCTGACCCCTGACTGCCCAGGGCTCCATAGACCCTTAATAATGCCCTGCGTCGTGTAATGATTAAATTGCACGTGCACCCGCCCCTTTTATAACCAGCGCTAGCTAGATAAGCCATTCTTGGCTATGTAAGATATTTAGTAAATCAATTATACATACGAAGGACAAAATTTATAGGAACGACTGAATTTATAAGGACTGTTTTTTCAAGAGTCTCTAATGCTGAGTTTAATAACGCTAGCGACCTCGGAAAAATTGCCATCATAATTTTTAAGAGCGTTGTAAGTCCGTAATACCGAATCAAGTGAAATTTCCTTTTAACAAACATTGCACACGAAAGCTGTTTACAGGTGCAATGGGCCTACACTAAAATCTGCTGCGACGTGACCTCAATAAAGCAGGATTCTCAAATCAATAACGGACCTGAAGCTAAAGATTTTGACTGAGGACAAGACACAGTGGTCAGAGTCGAAGAATGTCTGATTGCTGTAGGATGTTTCTGCTAGTACAGCCGCAGAATACAGTAATCATACGCACGCACGCACGCACGCACGCACGCACGCACACACGCACGCACGCACGCACGCACGTACGTACGTATATATATATATATACACACACATATATATATATATATATATATATATATATATATATATATATATATATATATATATATATATATATATACACACACATATATATATATATATATATATATATATATATATATATATATATATATATATATATATATATATATATATACACACACATATATATATATATATATATATACACCTGTGCAAAAGTTAAGCACCAGCAAAAACAATAGAACGTAGAAACATGATGGTACAACTAGGCTGCCATACTTTTTGTCCCCGCGTTAGCTGACATAATTCCAAGTACGAAATGCACATGCATGCATGACTTCACGCCGCTTGATGTCCGTGCGTGGCGGGAAACAGCACACGTGTTCAGTTATGTAAAAGTCCAGTTTGAGGTGTAGAACATTACATACAGATTTAGGCGACAAGATTAGGAATTTTGTGTTCATGACCGTGGTTTATTTGTACAGAGAGAATTAGCTCTTGATTGTGAACCGCTATGGCAAGACGAAGGTTAAGTGATCGTGTGAAATGGCAAATCATAGGCATGCATACCACTGGTATGTCATGCAGAGAGATTGGCAGACAGCTGAACATTAACCATACTGTAATCAGTCGTTTGATTGCAAAACATGGGCAAACTAACGAGGTGAAGGACAGGCCTAGATCTGGAAGACCGAAGAAGACTACTGCCCGTGATGATCGAGCCCTAGTACGCCTTGTTAGGAGATCTCCATTCACCAACAGCAGAGTGCTCAGCCAGCAATGGGAAACGCGCAATAGAGTGTCAATGTCTACCGTCAAAAGGAGACTGTATGCTGCTGGCATGAAAGCTAGGAGACCTGTCAGACGTCCTCTCCTCACTGCACACCACAAAGAGGAGCGTCTGAGGTGGTGCAACGAAAGAAGACACTGGAACATGAGATCCTGGAGACGGGTACACTGGTCCGATGAAAGTCGGTTCCTGCTTCATGCCACAGATGGTCGAACTCGTCTATGGAGGTCCAGACGCACGGCGTACGACCAACGTAACATCATGGAAGAAGTTCCATTTGGTGGAGGTTCCGTTATGATATGGGGGTGCATCTCATTTGATTGTAAGCTGGATCTGTTGACTGTACCTGGAACACTAAATGGACAAAGATATCAAGATTCCATACTGGATAGAGTTGTGGTCCCTCATTTTGTAAATCATGCACCTGGAACCCACCCTATATTCATGGATGACAACGCCCGACCACATCGTGCTAGAGCTGTGCATGAATACCTCCGCCAGAATGCCATCGAAACCCTACCATGGCCAGCAAGGAGCCCTGACATGAACCCTATTGAGCATATCTGGGACATTCTGGGAAACATGATGAGAAGGAGGGATCCTCCTGTGCAGAACCTACAGGAATTAACAGACGCACTCCATCTTGAATGGCAACGAATACCACAATGGCGTATCAGTCGGTTGGTGACCAGCATGAGACGTCGTGTCCAGGCCGTCATCCAGGCACAAGGTGGATATACCCGGTATTAATAATGACAGTCTCAAACTCGTGCACAGATGTTAAACTTCGTTTTCAGACACCATTGATGAAAATCTAGCCACGTGTGTCAACTGTAGGGCAATAGTTGTCAGTTGTGTCAACGTAACCATATTCAGGCCTCGTTTTCAAGTTCAAACAAAAACATACAGTGTTTCCCCACCATCATAATCAGCATTCCTCTAGTTGCATTATTACCTCTTGCACTAAGATGGATGGGTACATAAATGTTTATGCTATTGCTTTCTTCATAGCACATGAATATACCCTCGCATGTGCGTAAATATAGGGTGGTGCTTAACTTTTGCACAGGTGTATATATATATATATATATATATATATATATATATATATATATATATATATATATATATAACTTTCTTTTGTTTTAGGTTGCAGATAAAACTCTATGCTGATTAATTATGAAAGCTGAGAGCAGTGAGGACAGTGATCATGACGAATTGTTACACGCTATACTTGATGGTGACTTAGAGAATTTATGCGTGTTTATCAAAAGAGGCGTTGATGTGAATAAAACGTTATGGGTATGAAATCCAGATTTTTCAACGTACCTGATGACCCAGATCAACCCATTTATATTGAATATTACACGAGTGCAAAAGGAGAGATCCAACCGGTCACTCAAGTTTATAAAGTAATAATCCATTCCGTCACATGTAGGCTGTCGCCATAATCGTAATTGACAAAGAATACTTCGTCGTCAAGCTGTCAAAGTCCATCAGGTGTACTAATTGTATTTCCTTGATGGAGTTTCTATTAAAGGTGCATATTCACAGAATGGTTCAAAATAAAATTGTTAGAATTATATGCTTTTATATGCTTCATGTGTGTGCCAGGATGTAAGGAAACGAAATAATATTAACATATGATTATATCATTAAGTAAAAATTAGTGTAATTTTTGAAGTCGTCAAATTGAATTAAAGGCACGAGTCCTTAATTCAAATTCACAACTAAACTTACGATATTTATTTATATGAAACGAAATCATCATATGTTAAGATTTATTTCGTTTCATTGCATTGGGGTACATAATTTAAGCCTATAAAAGTACATAATTTCAACAATTTTATTTTAAACATTTTGGTGTGAATATGCACCTTTAGTAAACATTCTGTTGAATATTTTGAAACTAATTTGACAACTAAAGACGAGAAAGGAGCTCAGGATGCTCGCAGTGGACACATCAGAGTGGAGAAGGTTGGACAAAATTATCGTCGCCGTCGTCGTCGTCATCTGACTGGGCACCGTTGTCGCTATAGGAAGCACCCTGTCAAATTAGTTTCAAAATATTCAACAACTTACTTGTATAATTACCTTGAAAATGGAATTCTGAGACTTCATTGTTTTAAGTATATGCATCGATCACAACACGTGCAAAACGCGAGCTTCCAAGTCATTCCATGTTACGTTTATGGCCATTGCCTCAGTGACAGATCACCCGATCAAAGGATTATGACATTACTTTTGAACATGTCAATTATAAAGATTTTACTTTTGCTAGTGAGAAAACATACTTGATCTGATCATTTTAACTACAACTATAAATATTTGTATTGCACCACCTATTTAATCAATAGCAAATTACAATTTGAACCCCTCTTGTGTGACTGTGTCAACTTAGCCCTTAGTGGTCAAAATGACCAAGAAAACCCAATAACTTTGCAGTGGTCTTCAGACATGTCTATTTGAAAGGCCGAGAGAAGAGTATTTTTGAAAAGTTACCACTAGAATGACTGGCTCGGTAACCGAGCCAGTCATTGTAGTGGTAAATATTTTAAAATACTCTTCTCTCGGTCTGCCCATAGGCACTTGCTAAGTAAAAACTTTAATTTTCTTTACCATTACCCCTTTAATGGTCAAGCCGGCGAAAATATATTCAGTGGTAAATTTACAAAAATAGTCTTCTAAAATTAATATATCTTGAAAAATATTGACTCTCTCTCTCTCTCTCTCTCTCCCAGCGCGCGCACATACACCATGTACATACACAAACCACGTTTTCAGGCCATAAAATATCTCTCCTCTTCGCAGCATGGTAACACAACGTTGCATCTGGCAACCGACAGGGGGCGCCTAGCAATTGTACAACATCTCATCCAGCTCAAAGTAGATCTCGAGATGAAGGATTGGGTGAGTATAAAACTCATGGTGCGTTTTTGGCACATTGACCATGCTATTAATCCTTTAACCTTTATATATATATATGTGCGTGCGTGCGTGCGTGCGTGCGTGCGTGTGATTACTATATTCTGCGGCTGTAGTAGTAGAAACATCCTACAGCTACAATCAGTCCTTCTTCGCTTTTGCCCACTGAGTCTTGTCCTCAGCCGAAATCCTTAGCTTCCTCAGGTTCATTCTTGACTTGAGGGTACCGAGTCCTGCTTTCTTGAGGTCACCTGGTAGCATGCTTAGCAGATTTATGCAATGACGTCCTCTCCTGTCTTTGTATTTGCTGGCTCCGAGTCAGGCAAATTCCAAGGCTCTCTGTGCTGTTGTGTCTTCTGGCATCCTTAGCACATGGCCAAACATGGACCATCCTTGCTGGCCGACTTTTACAGACAGCGGCGACGTGTTACACATCTTGTATCGTGCATCGTTGGAAATTATGCTGTCTGACCATCAGTGTCCAGTGATGGTGCGTAGGTGATTGCGGTGGCAGGCATCAAGTTTGTCTAGAGCTGCCTTTGGAGTCGCCCAGCTGTTACAGTAATACAGCATCAAGGATACGCAGGTTGCATTGTATAAACGTAGTCTCTTTATCAAGGGCATCTTTGATCTACGAATCCATAGCTTCCAGAAGGACTGGAAAGCTATGTTCCCCATGACGCAGCATGCAGAAATGTCAGCAGTACTGCACAGCAGTGAGACCAGGATTTTACTTTTCTTCCATGGTTCGCCGTCACGAAGTGGGTCGTCATTTTCTATAGTTTCATGCTTTGTCGATAGGTATATGTCGGGACAGGTTTGGATTCATTCATAAAGAGATTCTCAATTTTTTGTTTGCTTGCAGCTATTGGGAGAAGTTCGTCAAGGGGTTTCTTTTCCTCGTCTACGTCGGCATATTCCATCTCTAGCGTCATGCCCAGTACTGACACTGGGGGGGGGGTGAGGGTGGGGGGTGTTGCTCTTGTGGAACTTTCCCGCACAGATTTGAATGCGGCAGCAAGGTAGCAGGTGAAAAGCACCGGAGATAGAGCATCTCCCTGTGGAGAGCCGATTGATGTCTCAAACTCTACAGACTTCACTGACTTTACTCGTACTCTCAGCTTGGTGCCTGCATGTATTAGTCCCACTAGTCGTAGCTCATCTTCATTGCAACTGGCCTGACACAGTAGGATCTTTGAGCGTTTAATTGTGTCGAAGGCTCGTGACATGTTAATGCCCATTTTGTGGAAGTCCCAGTGTTTGGACATGACTACCAACAAAGGCATGCGTTGAGCCCATACAATGTCCGCTCAGCTGCATCCACATTTGAAGCCACTTTGACATGATCCGGTGAAGTAATCGATCTTGTCTCGGATGCGGCATAGAGTAACATTGGATAGGATTTTCCGTATGCTGTCGAGGAGCACAATGGGCCACAGATTGACTGGGGTGGGGGTGGGGTGGGGTGGGGGAGCAGATGGCTTCTTGGGCTTGGGTAGCGCGATAAGGATGCATTGGCCTACAGCGTCGATGGGAAGGTGGTGCATAAAAGCTGAACTGATTAGGTGCGTGGTCGGTTTTGAGATAATGTCACTTGCATATTTGAGTAGTTCATTGCTCATGCCATCAGGTCCAGATGCACGTGCATTTTTCAGTGCTTTAAGTGCCTTCTCAACTTTTGCTGTTTTAAATGGTGTTAGTAATGGCCTGGTGTCACCTGAGAACTGGTGCAAGGGCTCATCATCGTTGTTAGTGAACTGTTCCTTGACCCATTCTCAGATCGCCTCGGCTTTTCGGTGGTCAGTCCTGATAGTCTCCTTCAGAGTTGTGTAAAGTGAGTGGTGGTGTGTAGTCAGTAACTCTCAGCGCTCGGGCTCCCCGAAACATTTTGTGACAGTCATCCGTGGCAGTGATTTCATCTGCTAGGGAGTCTGTCTGTTGAATAGCAAGATCTTTTAAGCATTCGCTAATGTGGCGCAGAATACTATTGCACTCCCGGCATAGTTTGGTGCAGTCTTCACTTTGGCTCTGCTGACAGTTTTACTACTAGAGGGTCGTCAGTATACCTAGTTTGGTTGTTTTTAAGAACACCTATGGTGCTGGTAGCTGATGATGCCATAGATTTCAGCATTTTGGTTAGGGCTTCTTTTGGATCGGAGCTGACATCGATGTTAGCTATCTGCTCCCCGAGGGCTTTTTTGTATGACATTTGAGTGTCAGTGTCGCTGATGAGCTTGCATAGGTTGTAGGTGACTCTACCCTCTTGCCTGGTATGGTATTTATATATTAGGTACAGATCGTTCACCTGAAGGCGTGTAATGACTAGCTTATGATCAGAATTGAGGTCTGTGCCTCCATACGAGCGAGCATTCCGGAGTAAGGGGGTTGCTTCTGTCTTGCATAGTATAAAGTCTAATTAGTTGAAGACAGCTGTTGTAGCCTTAGAACCTTTTGGGGCTTTGCGATCAGTAATGTGTCCAGTCCATGTTGTACGGTGACGGCATGGGTGTTTGAAAGCCGTATTTGTGACAAATGGGCCCTTGGAAATAAGGAATGCCACCAGTGCATCCCCATTGCTTTTGCGTGTGCCCTCTCCATAGCCCTGAACTTTTGTCTGCAATTCCGAGGTTACCCAGCTTGGAGTTGAAATCTCCACACACGAACAGTTGTCATCTAGCTGGGATTGTAATGGCGGAGCTCAGTTCTGCATAGATGGAATCTAATATTGCTGGATTCTCTTTGGCTTTTTCGGTAGTTGAACCGTATGCGTTGACAATTCGTCACTTAGTGGTGGTGTGTTTTCGCGTAGGTATAGCCAGGTCGATGAATACAACGCAATCACTGACGTATCCAACACTAATGACATGATACAAGACCATTGGTCCGATTAGTTGATTACGAAGCCTAAGCCCCGGTATGTGGCCTGTTTTTGCTCCATGAGCACTAGCTTATGGTCTGTATATAGTTGCTGCTCTGAGTGTTTAGCTACTTTAGTCTCTTGAATGCATGCAATATCGATGTTATAGTGTTCACAGTCTGCACCTAAGGTTTGACTCTTTGATGTTGCAGCCAGACCACGTACATTCCACGTAGCTATGGTAAACTCCTGGGAAGATCGCGTCGTCCGAGGATGTCGAGCACAGTTTCTTGTTTGAAGAAGGTTAGACATAATCAGAGTTGCCTCTGTATGTCAGCCCGCAATCCTTGATGACTTAGTTTCCCAACAACCTTGGTACTTACGGAGGATACCGGCGTGAAGGTGCCATCTTTCTCCTCCATATATATGGATCCCTCCTCTGTATTACCCGAATGAATAGTGTAATATGCGATGCCTGTCTGTATTGCTATGGTTAACTCACCATGGCATGGATAATCCATGTACGACTATAAACGCACTAAAAGCATTGCCTGAGGTTACACTGCTTTTCATTTCAGTTCGGAAGGACAGCATTACATGTAGCAGCTCGTTCAAGTCGCACACAGGTGGCCATGGAACTGATAAACGCCGGAGCATCAGTTAACGCTTCAGATTCCGTAAGGATTGATGGTTAATTCACGCCTGTCTAATAGTTAGCTCACCCCACTAGTTCAAATCTCTCATGTAAGAAGGAAGATGGTTCAAAAAGTCTTAGGGAAATTTCAGTTGTATACTGTGTAATGACTGCATCAAACGTTTATCATAATGCCATTTGTTTACTTTCCCATATTTAAAGCCTCATGACGGCACTGCTAAGCTACAGATAGCGTACATGTATACATGATTGCATGAGAGGATATATCAAGTCAGATAGCTTATGGTTGATTCTGATTGGTTGAATAGTAAACCATGGGTGGGGGGGGGGTGCTTCAAAGACTGCAGAGTGCAGAATGGACTTTCCAAGTTTTAGCTATGCCCCATCCATCTCTAGCTAACTTCTACCCACACCTCGCCCGTGTTGGGATCGATCAATCCCTGAACTCCCTGTCTATCAGTTTCCAAAAAAACTATACAGTTATGCTGTTAAATATTTTGAAATTAATTTGCAGCAACAGCGCCCGGTCAGATTAGTTTCAAAATATTCAACAGCATGTTTATTAAATAGTAAAAACCTACAACGTACAACAACGAATAGTCCGTCATCAATTATGCGTTCTTGATGAATTTAACTACGTCATTCATGAAGTAATTGATTATGACGTCATTCTACACGTCACGTGGATGATTATGACATCATATGGGGGTTGGATAAACTGGAAAGGTCCATTGTATTAATATTTAACTATTAAATCTGGAATAGTTTTTATTGATAGCCTGCTAAAAGCTAACGTGCCATTCCTGAATCCCGGGCATGGATTATGTGCGTCATCTTGTATCATCTTAATGGATAGTGTGACCCGATTTGGCTCAACTTTCAACACAGGGAAGGAACTTGCCGTGCAAGATGATTTTCAGAATTTGACTGTGATCTGGAGGAAAGAACTCGGATCCGGATCGGATCAAATTCCGGATGTATCGCTATCTCGGAAAGTACTGGTCCGATTTTGCTTCAATTTTGACACAAGAAAGGGTGTGACAATACACTAGGATTCCACAACTTTGGGTATGATCCGACGAAATACGGAAAACCCGAAGAAATCCGAAAAACTCTTTACAATGTGACAAAAATGGGAGGGCAATGGTACGCAATCTCTGACTGCTCTTGGTTATATACTGTATTATTGCATCACGATATTTATACTGTACATGTTTTGTAATAACGAGAAACAGCTACATGATTCTATGTCGGTGAATCTACATGTATGGCCACCGGTACACCGTCAGTTATTGATGGAAACGCGGACATTGTTCGATTTAATCGGTTGTAGTATGTAAGGAGAAAAGAGCCGGATACTTTTGGACCCATGGCTATGTGTATGCGTTGGTTTTGTACATAGTAGCCTAGTATAGATAGAAGGATAAGATTTGTGCAATACATTTTATCGAAGCCAATCTTGTGTTCCGTTTTGACATTTGAATTTCGAAAACTTCTTTGCACTCTTATAGTAGTAATGTAATTTGACCATTCATTGCATAGCAATTTAACAGGTAACGCAATCAATGGATTACTCGATCGTTAATTCACTTGTACAAGTTCAAGCACAAGGCATTATATTTGGACTCCAGTTACGTTACAAAAATGAGCAAGGGTACATAGGCCTATGCGTGTATGTTTCACCTTGGCAGGATAAGACTACGCCGTTACACCCAGCAGCTATCACGGGTGATTTACCAATGCTGGATGCGCTCATAGAGGCCGGAGCAAATGTTAATGCCAAGACTAAGGTGAATGTCAAAAATAGCATTACACACAGGACTACACACGCACAATGCAATAGGCATGCAAGCATACTTAAAGCTAACATGTCTGTTTGCCACTCTGGATACATTTAATCATAGTGTATAATATTTAGTCAATGTCTACAAAGTACACACACGCGCGCAGGCACGCCACGCACGCATGCAATCTCGCACGCACGCACGCTCGCATGCACACTCACTCGCCCGCCCCCCCCCCCCCCCCCCCGTGCGCTCGCCCGCCGTGGCGCTCGCCAGCCCGTCCACCCGCCCGACGTCACGCATGCAAACACTGTTCTGACATCGGTTCTCTTTATTATTTATTTTCTTTCAAGTCACCTCGTAAACGCTTCATCTCATAAAGTTTTTGCGCATTTATCTATTATCTCCGAACTTGTGACCGACATTTCTAGAACACCATCGCATCAGTATGGCTCTTCAATAGAATGTAAGGATCCGATCTGTCGCTTAAGTGTCTGGCGTCATAATTAAGTTATGCCACTTGTTAGCTGATGTCACAATCAAAATAATGTAGGGTCGTCACGAAAGTGAAAAAGTCTGTCAGGAAAGTGTTTGAATATAGTATTCTTAAATAGACTATTTACATGTTAATAAACATTCTGTTGAATATTTTATAACTAATTTAACTGGGAGCTGTTCTTTCTTGTTTTGGCGAATAATTGCATTGCCAACTATTTCCGCATGTCAGAATTTTGGTCGTAGTTTTGTGCATCCTGGTTCAGAGCGACATCGCTTAAAAGACCCAGTTACCACTAACAGACACCCCACCCCCAGCCCCACCACAACAAAATTCCAAAGCGTTCCAGAGAGGGTATATTTTTGAGTCACAAACTAATTGTTCCAGATTGAATTTAGAGAGAATTGATTTGCCATGTTTGCTCACGTTGTTCTTTGTCGATTCTATCCTCCTTTCCTTATCTGGTTACTTGCACATGTCTGTAACAGTAGTCCAAATGAAATGTTTTAAAGGCTTTCTTAGCGCAGTTGATGAATCCAGCCTTAGCCATTCCTCCAGCCATTTCAAGCTAAGCTCCGCCCACGGAGTGTCAGTGTTTGGGATCGATCGAACCCTGAATTCTCAAAATCTCAATTCCCAGAATACTATCACTATAGAGGCACGTTGTTGAAAATTTAAAATTAATTGGACGTTGTCGCTGATATGTTATGAGTGTGCGTGCGCGTGAGTGCGTGCGTGCGTACATGCATGCATGCGAGCATCTGCTTGTGTATAGCGGAAACAACTACTACTCAAATTAGTTTCAAAATATTCAACAATGTTTACTAAATTGTAAATTCATCAAAGAAATACAATTTGTAATCTTTCCTCACACATCTTTAGACTTTCGTAGCGGACCTAAGTCATTTTGATTATGACAGCGGCTAACTAGTGCCGTATTTGATTCTGACGTCATATTTGAGTGACAGTTCAGATCTTTCTGGCCGGATTCTTTCAAGGCTTGGGTGATTTGAGTCTTAGTCCATAGGAGCTACTATTATTAGCAGTAATGTTTTAACTGCCAACCCTCTCAGGGTGATCTTTTGGCGCAATTCGTTTAGATCTGACTTCAACCTGCGAACAATTGACCTTTCCATTATATCTATCCATCATATGACGCCATAATCAATTACAGCGTGAATGACTCGATTTAGTCCGTCTTAGACGGTTAATAGGTCGACACGTTGTACGATATTTGCATGTCTTTACTATTTAATACAAATTTTGTCGAATATTTTGAAACTAAGTTGACTGGGCGCTGGCAGCAACAACGCAGTCAAATTGGTTTCAAAATATTCAACAGCTTACATGTATAGTTTTCCGGAAATTGATAGTCAGGGAGGTCAGGGGTCGGCCGATCCCAACACGAGCGAGGTGTGGGTGGAGCTTAGCTAGAGATGGGCGGGGCATAGCTAAAACCGGAAATGTCCATTATATGATACATTGAAGCTTGTTTTTACACTTAAGGGATAACTAATCACATCTCTTGATAGCTATTCAGGTGATCTAACACGCTGGTCATAAACTATCCATGTAATTTTAAGCCTTTTATCACGCCGCTAAGGAAAGATATTCAGGATTTAGTAGTTGAATGTTGGTACATTTCTACACCCTATGATGGCTGTCATGATTTACTTTTCAACCAATCAGAAAAAACCCAGTGTATCTGCCTCGGTATATACGCTCAGTCATAGAGGCTCCAGCTATAGTTTGGCAACGTGGTATAAAAGCAATCCTACAGGTAAGCTCTTGAATATTTTGAAACCAATTTGCCTATGGCAGCAACAACTTCGAGTCAAATTAGTTTCAAAATATTCAATGGAATGAGCATTACATAATAGACAATGTGATGCATTGGAGCTTACATGACATCACACACAATAGCTTGAGGAGACAAAATGGTGTCGATCACTGTTCAACATTTACTCGATATTACAAACAGATAATTGCGATACAGATCAGGGAATGTGACAGGATATGAATGATCTGGAATCTATAAACCATATTCTATCGGTGCAATACAAGATTTGAGATGAGATTGTCATCCCTTTAACAGATTCGTCGTGATTCATATAAGCGGTTTACCAGAGAGCTTCATTTCCATAACATAACATTCAACATAGAAAATGCACGGGAACCATGATCACGTCGTGTAGGTTTTCTACGACGAATTTCAGGCTCGGCCTGACTTGTCCCACCCCTCCTACACATATGCTGTATTGCTCGAACTAAGGGATACATGGGTGAAACTTTTGTTTGTGCGCTGCAGTCTATTTTACAACACACCTTATATGACACTTCTTGTTGGTTTCACACATAATTTCCATTAAATGAAAGAATATTATAGGCTTGCTATATATACAATACAATTCGTACACCTGAAAGTGGTACTAGGAGAATGTAAACAGTCAAACTAGTTTCAAAATATTCAACATTGAATTGAGCATTTTCGCCTGTTGATCAGGGGAGGGGTTGGGAGTCTTTAGGGGCACTTAATATTCATATGTGGGCTGGTGGCTTGTTAAAGGTACAATGTACTTTAAATCATAAATTATTACAAAATTCTGTGTTAATTATTGTATGGTTTTTCCATGCATATATATATTTGAGTTGTTACACTCAAGGGCCTATGGCCTATTGTGGCAAATAAATATCTATCTATATAGAGGTTAGAATATAGAGGTTTATCAAAGTTTACATTTCATGTTTAATAAAGTAGAAATGATAGACCTATGACTGCATATATCGTTTACAAATCTTATTTGCGTGAAGATACCTGTAGTTTTTGGCGACCCTTTAACTCTAGCGCCTGGGCAGTTCCTAGTTCACCTATATGCCTTAAGCCGGCCCTGCCAAGAAGGTAGAATCATCGGAGCCGTCATATTGCGATTACTTATGGTTGCGTTGAATGTGAGGTCAACGGATCAACTATCTAGGTCATGCTGTCACTAAGTGTATTGTCAAAACAGGGTGCAAAGGTGTGAGTCAACGGCTCCCTCGAGTGCATTCTAATTGTACATTTTCATGTGGATGTTTGTAATACAATCTTATGGGCATAATATCTCATGTTATGAAATATACGGTACGCTTCTTTGAATCATGCAGACTTAAATAGCCCTCTCTTCCCAAGCAAATCGGCATACAATGTGCAAATATTTAGATCTTTTGACAAAATTTAACAATTAACGATGAACAGTATGTTACTGTTTATAATTTCCGAATATGATTTACGTAAATTTCCTAATATGATCTAAGTTAATGGAACACGTACGTGTAATTTATCTTTTTGTTCTCATATTGTAAAACCTTTAGCCCTTTAATGACTAAATTTATTCAAAAAAATAAGATATTTACTGGTTGAATGTCAATTTACAGTCCAAGAGAAGACTACTTTTGAAAATTTACTACTGGAATGACTGGCTCGGTTATCGAGCCAGTCACCAGTGGTAAATTTTCAAAAATAGTCCTCAGGGCCTGCAGATGGACATTCCTCAGAGACCTTTACAGATGCCGGTGTTGGCCGGCTTCGTCGTGAAAGGGTTAAGCATGGAAATCTCAATGTTTAAGTGCCTATTGGTAAACCGTTACAGATTTTGAAACCAATTTGCCTGGAGGCTGTTGCTGCCTAAGGCAACACCCTCTTGGCAAATTAGTTTCAAAATATTCAATAGAATTGTGTATCTCTTTTGAACTGTCCACCTAAGAGTCCTACCAGTATGTGATCATTTCTAAATATACTGCCGACATAATGACGTTTACTTAGAAATTGGGCTAATATAGTTTATGTTTGGCTTAAGAAAACAGGTAGTTTGCTAATATATTGGATAAGTCTGTGCAAACGCCAGATCTGTCCCTGGATACTATTAGAAATGTGGTAGTCATGGCCGTTTTGACAGTATTGATCATCAAAGGAATAAGAAAATTCAATTTCTTTGTCTAGCCGGTGTTCATTGCAGGCCGATATTAGTTATATTTTTAACATTCCAGTCATAAATTTCCAAAAATGGTATTCTCATGGCTTGCGAATGGACATTCCTCAAGACCACGACAGAGGCCGTTTTTACCGGCTTAACCGGTGTACGTTTTGAAGTTGATGCAATAGGGTACGGTACCAGTACACTCACAAACATGCACGCCTGTGTGAATGTATTTCTTACACTCGCAGTATGGCAACTCGCCGTTGCACGAGGCGGCCTCCTCTGGGCAGGTACTAGCTGTGAAGAGACTCATCCAAGCCGGAGCAGATGTCAATGCAAGCAAGGAGGTGAAAGTCAAATATAATATTAATGTGCTGATTGCTTAATTTCTGCAGACTACATTTTCTATGGGAGTTAACTCTGGATATGCTGAATACATTGAAACCAATTTGACTGAAAGTTATTTGCGGCTAAGCCACCAATAACATTCAGTCAAATTGTTTTCAAAATATTCTGACGATCCAGAGTTATTGCCCATTGTAATTAATGTTCGGTGACTTGCAGCAGTCTGATAATTAATCAATGTCATTGGAATATCATAACAAGAACTGGGATATTATTAGTCCCTGTGACGGGTATTTGGAAGGACATGGCGGGTGGACTAGATGGCCCAATTAATGGACCTTTCCGGTTTTAGCTAAGCCCCACCCACACCTCGCCGTGTTGGGATTGATCGATCCCCAAATGCCCTAGCTACCAATTTCCTGAAAACTATACAAGGGATGCTGTTGAATATTTTGTAACTAATCTGACTGGGTGCTGTTGCTGCCTATGGCAGCAACAGCGCCCAGTCAAATTAGTTTCAAAATATTCAACAGAATATTTATTAAATAGTAAAAGCAAACAATTTGTACAACAACGCATAGACTGTCTTCAAATATGCGTTCGTGACGTACTTATCGACGTCATTCATGACGTCATTCATTATGATGTCATTGTACACATCACACAGTTCATTATGACGTAATATGATGGGTGGGTACTCTGGAAAGGTGAATTGTATTGGAAATCAGCAGGTCACTCCCCTAATAACACAGGCTACTGGGCCGGTACTGGACCAATATCTTTCCCAATGGGCGTTTCCGGTTTTAGCTATGCCCCGCCCATCTCTAGCTAAGCTCCACCCACACCTCGCTCGTGTTGGGATCGATCGATCGATACGCTATCAATTTCCAAAAAGCTACACATGTAAACTGTTGAATATTTTGAAACTAATTTGACTGGATGCTGTTGCTACCTAAGGTAGCAATAGCGCCCAGTCAAATTAGTCTCAAATTATTCAACAGCATGTTTATTAAATAGAAAAGAATTACAAAGACAAACAATTCATACAACGTGTCGGACTGTTTGAGATTTGATGACGGTCTATATGGAACCCTTTGTGACGTAATGATTGTGACGTCATCATACACGCGCTGATCTGATAATGACGTCATACGAGGTCAGATAATGGATGGATACCCTGGAAAGGTGAATTCCTTCTAATTATATAATGAATTGTTTTATCATTTCATCAATTCTTAATGTGGTTACTTCGCTAGGTGTAACAGATGGGGGTTCCCGTGCTTTTAGTTTGGATAAAGTGTGTTTTATATATTATTATTATTATTATTATTATTACTATTATTATTATTATTATTATTATTATTATTATTATTATTATTATTATTATTATTCTAAATATGCTTTGACGGAGGTATAACTTTGCTGATTGACATGTTATTATCTTTCAATATAGGATGGGGTGACATTGTTGCACTGGGCCGTCCAGGCGGGCTTCACAGACGTAGTTCAAGAGTTGATAAAAGCAGGATCCTCAGTTCTTTGTTCAGACACGGTGAGGAAAGTTACTCCTTAGATGGTTAACTGTGTACGTGCCTTTACTGTTAGCAAATTATATCATAACGACCAACGATCCTGGACGTACTAGATCAAGCTGGCTGTAATGATGTTGAACTATGATTAGTCAGACTGCTGATGGCAAATAGCAGGTTGAAACTGTGAGTACAAATGTGGAGTTTGCAGCGTTCGAGAGTTGCTTTCGTTCTCCACAACGAGATGGCCTCTCTCTGGTGCTGTTTACATGCTGCCTTGCCGCATCCCGCTCATCTGTGCGAGAATACTCCACAAGCCGAAACCTACTAGTATCTACATGGGACCTGCCACTAGAGATGGAGTACTGAGAGGATGTAGACATCATAGATGGTGAAAGGAAACCTCTCGATAACCTCCCCTCACTAGCTGCGGAATAACTCAAGAATGTAAATCTCTTCTATTCACAAAAGAAGCCAAGATCCAGGGTGGCCGGAAGCACTGGGGCAGCTGTCCCCGTTCGGTGTCCTTTGAGCAGGGGACAGCGGGGACAGCTGTGCCCTTTACCCGTTTATATGCGAAAAATGAGTAAACTTTACTTTAGAACTTTAAGCAAGATTTTTAGAATATTCAGAGCAGACCGAGCAGTTGTTTTAAAGTTCGGTTGTTTTGACGTTAACACAAGTCCATAAAGTAATATGGGAGTGCTTCTAGGCCGAATCAAATCATCAATGTAAATGCTACTTATGTAGTGGCAGTTACACGTGACATATTGACTTTTTAAATCTGTAAACGTTTCATTTATCTTTACAAGTAAAGATAAGATACATAGTCATATGCTATTTGAATTTTGAGGTGATACTGGTCTACGCTCGTTAATGCCTTGCTTAGTGGGTAAAATAGAATATTTGTGCAATGATGGGCGGCTGGATGCATCAATGTGGAAATACTAAGGGCTATTAGAATTAACAGCAACTCTCAAACTCAAATTTTTAATTGACGTGTGAAGCAGATGCAAATCTAGAAATAATTTGTATACACATGGTCGAAGTGGGTGTATTTGAAGAATGTGTCTAAGATTTGGTGCGACCCTCCCCCCCCCCCCCCCATGCACACATATATAGAATGGGAGGAGGGTGTGGCTGGGGCCTCCATCGAAAGAATGTTAAAATTAGATGCACTTAGAAACCATCGCCTGTGTCTCCTACATCTCTAAGTAATAAACATCATCCTCTTGGATTTTTAATACTGTGATTTATATGAGTATGAGCTCCCCTCCCCCCAACACCTCCCTCACCTACCAACTCATATGGTCGTGATACACATGTTTAACCGTGTTAACCACTTGAGTTCTAACCATAAAATATGATGACACCATGCACACGTAAACAAAACCAGAGATTTGAAGGCCTCCTTTGAACAGCCCAAGCCAAATGTACACGCCAATATGGCTAAGTAAGAAGCTGCGAATCCATAGTTTAAATCACTTATTCCATACACACTAGCTGTTGAATAATTTGTTATTAACTTGACGTAATTGTGTTGCTACCTCATCGGCCTATTCATCCAGTATATGTCCATCGTATTCTTTAAGCGAGTCATTAAGAACTGCTGGGCAGGAAGGATCCGTAGCGTCAGATCCATAGTTGATCCCGGAAAGTTGCTTGATCGATTTTGTTGGTGGCCATCTTGGATTTTGCACTATCTTAAAAATTACATTTAAAGACCTCCTGTGAAACTGCTTGACCTGGAACTCAAGAAACTTCATTGTCTTCATCTAAGGCAAGAGCTGAGCAAACCTTGTTCACATGTTCAGCACGATTGGTAGATATGTCTTGGATAACCTAGTTTTCACAAAAACCCACTTTTCCTCTGAATCCCACTGATTGCAAATATAATTAGGAACTAGGGTCCAATTAAATATTTTCAAGAACTGCGCTGGTCCACCGTGCATGCACGTGTGCACGCACACTCAACGTGTGCACGCACACTCAACGTGTGCATCTGACACAACAAACCGCCTGTCCGCTCGCTCACATTGTGAATTGGGAATAGGTTCAATTGACCAAAGAATACATAAGTTCTTCGATTAACATTGCTCTAACATTTATACGTAATCATAAGAAACTCAGAATGCAGGAAATCGAGTCATGAACCTGCACATTTCTCATGGTGGTTAGGTAGGTGGGTATCCCCGAACACCCTTCTATGAGAGGCGGGGAGGGGTAACACCCATTTCATATGCTCTTCCAGACAATGCCATCAAGCGTGCCCTTTGTGTGGAACCTGCCCCCGCCCCTCAAATCTGCTTCCGGCGCCCCTGCCAAGACCACGTTTATCCATCACCGACAGACGAAGTCAGTGACAAAGATATCCTGCTGTGTGGCGGGGACGAATGGAGGAAGAACAATATCCTTGGTTGACCAATGTGCAGCTCTTATAACATCGCTGCCTAGTGCATCACAGGAAATGTTGCCTTCCAGTCTTTTTGAAAAGTTGATCCTTGGATCATGGACCCCAATGACCAAATAACTAGGACCTACCCTTGTATGACGCGACCAGTGTATCATTGATGTTGTACAAATGTAACAGCTGCAAAGGCAATTCTAGATAAACTTGATGCCTATCATCATACAATAACCCAGTTCGAGTTCTCCGACGACACATTATGCTGATTCTGATAAGCCGGGTTTCAAACAGACTATAATCCCAGTGCTTTATACACTATATGACATATAGCCCTACTGTCAGTGATGATGACCCAACAAAGATATAGCCCCACTCAGTGATCAAGATTAGCCGGCTCCAGTAGCCCAAGGATACTAGATTTTAGGCTGGGCTACCAAAATTTCACTCATTAGTAGATGGCTACCTAAATTCTTCCATCCATATTTTAAGATTTTGAACAGAAAATAATTTTATGTCTACCTGATGAGTCTACTGTAGTCTAAGCCAACATTTATAAGCTTGAAAGCATCATATTTAGCACATCATTCTATATTAGTAAATCCTTTATTATTATATCATATGTCTTTAAATGCGGGCAGATGCTGCATAATGATAAAAATTGGGCACTTGAAAAAGTGTCTGGGTCCCTTATCTTTTGGTTTTAGGGGCCCAGCTTGCTACATGGATAAAAAGCTAAAGCTATTTCACTGGCCCTACTGTCATCGAAGGTGACCCAGCAGAGATGGCATATTCTAGGCCATGTTCTGCGAATGCCACAAGACACCTTCACAAAAGCCGCAATCTAAAGATAGAGGCGTGCCTTCTTCGAGAATACGCCTCTAATGTATTGACCGGCCATCTTATTACGTCATCACAACGACTAGACTGTTACACAGACTTCTTCGGAGATCAGACAGATCGGGACCCATTCTATCTCTGTAGCGGACAGTAAAAGCACCACTGTGGATCGTGTTGAGTTTGGTACCATCTTTACCTCTGTATCACTAGCTTGATACAGACATTAAAATCGACTCGATCCACCCAGTATTCGTGTAATAGAAACATCCACGCAACGTCAGCAAATTCTTGACCTCATTTTGTGTGCGACAGATGTGTGACAGATTTGAATTTTACGACGAATTCAGAGGGACTATGTTTCTGTTAACTACTTGTCATACAGACTACTATAGGCTTTATATCATCTCGTTTTACGTGAATTAATATTGTCTGGTATGAAGAGACTAGCGCTTGTGTCCTTTGAAGTTTCAATTCTCTCTACCACCATATTCTGGTGGAAATCACTACGCCAATGGCTACTCGATCTCGTATCGAAGGAGATCTTGCGAGATACGAATGAGAAAGCCTTCGGATTTACTGTAATCTGTGCCAATATCTGCAAATCTTGTAGAGGATGCCGCCGCATAAAGCTAGGATTCCATTAACTCGTATGCGTATCCGAATGAGTGATTCCATTTGTACGTATGCGTATCCGAAAGTAGTGATTTTATTCAAACAATTTGACTACTACTACTACTACTACTACTACTACTACTACTACTACTACTACTACTACTACTACTACTACTACTACTACTACTACTACCACCGCTGCCGCCGCCGCCGCCACCGCCGATGCTGCTGTTGCTACTACTACTACTACTACTACTACTACTACTACTACTACTACTACTACTACTACTACTACTACTACTACTAGGCCTACTACTACTACTACTACTACTACTACTACTACTACTACTACTACTACTACTACTACTACTACTACTACTACTACTAGGCCTATTACTATTACTACTACTACTACTACTACTACTACTACTACTACTACTACTACTACTACTACTACTACTACTACTACTAGTACTACTACTACTACTACTACTACTACTACTACTACTACTACTACTACTACTACTACTACTACTAGCATGAATATGCTCTTAAATAGTCTATCAGCCTTTCAGTGAGTTTCACATTCCAGCGCGCTTACTATGAATTTAACTTATATATTGGAACACATGTACAGATTAATAGTGTCGATTTGGGGAAAGCCCATGAATGACGTAATGAAAACGTCATTTTCAAGGAATCACACATCCGAATGCTGTCCGTATCCGATGCATGCGCGCTCGCTCGCTCGCTCTCGCGCAAGCAAGCACGCACGCACGTACGCACGCACGCACGCACACACGCATGGGCATTTAGACTGACAGATTTCTGTGTTTCCTGTCTACAGTTGTCGAATGTTGGCGTAGGAAATATGTTGTAGTGACTAATCACGTGTAAGTTATTTGTGAGCTGTACTGTGCGGGTTTTGTCGCGCCATTCCAATTTCTTGTATACACATACATGGTTTTGGTTGCACGCACGCACGCGCATACGTAGCAAGCATACATGCGCTGACAGATTTCAGTGTTTCCTGTCTACAGTTGTCGAATGTTGGCGTAAGAAATATGTTGTATTGACTAATCACGTGTATATTATGTATGGTATGGATGTATTTCTCACCTTCACAGAATGGCTGTACTCCATTGTATGATGCGGTTTATTATGGGCGTCCAGCAGTTGTGAAGGCGCTTATCCAGGCCGAAGCAAATGTGAATGCCGAAGATAAGGTGAACATGAAGTCTAGCAAACAAGCACAACGATCAGATAAATAAAGATATATTCTTAATAATGATAACATGCAAATCCATACATCTGGAACATACATGTGGGCGACAATACCATGACATATTCATGTGCTGTCTCTATAGAGGGATCAGATTTGCCACTCTGACTTCATAATCAAATATGTCACATGTTAGCTGGCGTCACTATTAGTATATCACAGCTCTGTCACGAAAATCCACAAGTCTGTCACTAAAGTGTACGAAGTGTACGTCTTTGATGAATTTACAATTTAATTAACATTTTGTTGAATATTTTGAAACTAATTTGACTGTGAGATGGTGGCACCTTTACACTGTCTGTTCCGGCAGTACCTTCTGGGAAACTAACATCATTAAGGATTGTGAACTGACAACCTCATACAGTCAAAAGCTTGATGATGTCTAAAAGTGACCGCACATTATGCCGACGCGACGGTGGCCATTTTGAGGCGAGGTAGTGATGAATTAATGGATTAACAAAAGAATGAATTGATGGGTGTGTGGTAGGTAGGTGAGCGCGTGGGTTGATGGGTAGTCGGTTGAATGGATGGGTGGGGTCGTGAATGTATGCTCGAATAACTAATTTTGAGTCCCAAGCGGTGCCCGTTAGCTTTGGCGTATGACCAACGCGTTATGGAAACATGAACTGGTGTCCCAGGGTAGGTAACCTCTAATATGTCCATTGGCCGTCTCTGATGAAAGGGGGTTCATTTCGGACAAAAACATAAACTCGTAAATTATGGCCGTTGAGGTGACCTTCCACTTGGGTGTATGCCTGCAAGATCAATCAACATCTAGTGGCATAGTTCCAGTTCAAGAATCCATCTTGCAATTTCAGTTACATTTCTAATAGATCTTTGTGGCCCACGGAAAGGTGGGTAGCTCGAAAACCGTTGGGAAGATATTAAATAAAAGTAGCAGAACGTGATTCCACGATGGGTACTAGTAGTTGAACACGTATGGAGTTGAGCTAATATACTAATTTCTTTTGCGAACATTACGTATCCAACAGACCGTGACAAAAGCGGGCCCAGCCATTGGTCAACACTATCATCGTGCACTGGCGATTCTGAACCGAGAGAAATATTTGAAAGCATGTTCAATATCGAGCGACGACCGTTGATCAGAGGCGATCAGTCACTTGCTTGTGGGTGTCGTCGACATTCTCTGTCGCACATCTGAGCGATTTTCTAAATCACGTCATGTCGCCGTCGCGTCGCCATCTCGTCGGCATGTGCGGTCACTTTTAGTTTCTTCAACCAAACAACCGCTGTGTTTGGCACCCTCGATCACTGGCACCTCCATTTGAGGTCGCTCTCGCAAAGTGGAACGTTCGCAGTCTATCCAGCTCATTGAAAAGAGAAACACTAGTAAGAGACTACGATTACGACAACATTGATATCGCATCCATACAAGAAACAAAAGTATCCACTTACTCAGAACACTTTGCAATCAGGCGATAAACTAATTCTAGTAGAACTGAAAGAAGGCAATCACCGACGTCTAGGTTTTGTAATTGGGCCAAAACTGATGAATCACGTCCTCTGTTTTGCATACATGAGTGAACGCATTGCAGTTATTGACCCAGCCATACCAATGAGAAACGGCGCTATCACAAAATGTCGCATTGTGAAAGCATATGGCTCAACTGCTGAGAAATCACATATCGATCCATCAATAGATCCATCAATACTAAATTCCTTCTAAGATGAATTGCGTACAACTAGCAACATTTTAGCAAGACGGCAACTCTTCCGATCTGGTGACTTCAACTCCAAACTCGGAAAACTAAGCAAAACAGACAGTGCAAACAGGTCTTGACTCGTGTATTGGTTCCAATGGAATGGGAAAGCGTAATAGTAGTGGATATGCATTAGCTGCCTTCACCTGAATGTAGGCATATTGCTTATATGCAACCATCACACCCTTTACGCACTCGTGTCGTCGTCGAACAACATGGACAAAACAAGTAGCGGACAAAAAAACCTAAAACCACAAATGCAATCTTTAACCAGATTGACTAATGTGCAAGGTGAATGCAAAGACATTATTCTGAGACTCGTGATAATAACATTGGTGCAGACCTTAATTCACCTTTCCAGTTTATCCATCCATCAGATGCCGTAATAATAAACTAAGTGACGTGTAGGCTGATGCCATAATCATGACGTCATGAATGATTCGATATAGCCCGTCTTTAAGGCTTAATAGTCAGACACGTTGTACGAATTGTATGTTTTTGCTATTTAATAAACACGCTGTAAAATATTTTGAAACTAATTTGATTGGACGCTTTTGCTGCCATTGACAGCCATGAGCGTTTAGTCAAATTAGTTTTAACAATTTACCTGGATAGTTTTCTAGAAATTGATAGTCAGGGATCAATCGACCCCAACCCGGACGAGGTGTGGGCGGAGCTTAGATAGAGATGGGCGGGGCATAGCTAAAACTGGAACGGTCCATTCCCACCACAAAACAGGGATTACTCTATTACGGATTGATCAACTGTGCATTATCTACACGTGACCCTCAAAACAAATGTCCAAGATCGACCATGCTCTCTTAAACCTAAGTAACGACAAGGCCATCCAGGCATAGTATAGGAAAATTAGAATGCACATTCAATGGCATGCTATTGCAAATCCCCCACGCTTTCGCCAACATCTGAAATTCTAGTTCCCCACTACCACCACCCCCACCCCACCCCCTCATCCACCCGCACCTTGTTGGCGCAGCCTATTGTAAATATTGCCTTGCAATTTGCAATCATATGAGTAACTAGCATACACAATTTGGTAGAATTCCGTCAACTTTAAAATTTACTGGAAACTGGCAGAGGTGTTGTGAGAAAAGATGTAGCTGTGCTAAAATAGTCGGGGCACAACGAATGTTGATATAAGTAGTACTATCAAGGCATTAGAACTTCTACAAGACTGAAATTAAACTTGACCCCATTCTTCCTTATATTAAGTGGATGGAGCATAATGCTATTGAGGTCAAGAGGTCACAGTTTAAGGTCACTGTGACCTTGGTATAAAACTCGAAGTTTTTGGTTTAACTCAACATATTGTCTTATATCTCAGGGTTGGTTATCCTATTGGGACTAAATTTGGACACATGCTTCCTTATGTCAAGGGGGCTGAAGCACACTTGTGACATCATGCGGGCAATATTCAAAGTCACTAAATTTAGTATATAACTTTTTTACAGTTAAGTTTTTGATTTTTATCAACATATTATCTTATATCGCTGCATGACTTCACTCTGTTGCGACTAAGCTTGGACACATACTTCCATATGGCAATGGAATTGAGCACAATGATACTGAGGTCATGTGGTCAAACTTCAAGGTCGCTGTGACCTTGGTATAAAAATATTTTTTTACGGCTATGTTTTTGGTTTAGCTCAACATATTGTCTTATATTTCAGGATTGGTTCAACCTATTGGGACTAAGCTTGGACACCTGCTTTCCTATATCACGGGGACGGAGCACATGATATTGAGTTCATGAGGTCAAAGTTCAAGCTCAGTTTAAACTTGGTATAAAAGTTTTGCGGTTATGTTTTTGGTTTATCTCAACACCTTGCCTTATATCTCGGCGTGACTTCACCCTATTGGGACTAAACTTGGACACCTACTTCCTTATATCAATGGGATTTAGCACAATGATTTTGACGCCATGAGGTCAAACTTCAAGGTCACTGTGGACTTGGCATAAAACAAAAAAAATTTGCGGGGTATTGTGTGATGCCGTTTACAGGTGGGTGCGCGGGTGTTCAGGCAGCAGAGTGGTTTCCGCACAATAACGCCTCTAACGATTGTCGGATCGCTTTGAAACTTCTTAGGATGATTGGACTAGATCTGAGTAAGAAACCTATCGAAATAGATGATGATCCTAAATCCAAGATGACTGCCAACCACCGGTGGCCATTTTGAAAATTGGCTTCCGCACGATAACTCCACTACCGTTTATCGTATCACTTTGAATCTTCATAGGATGATTGGACTAGGACTGAGTAAGAAACCTATCGAAATCAACGATGATCCGAAACCCAAGATGGCCGCCAACCAGTGGTGCCCATCTTGAAAATTGGTTTTTGGATGATAACTCTGTTACCGTTTATTGGATCACATTGAAACGTGAGAGGATCGTAGGACTAGCTATGGGGAAGAAACATATCGAAATTGACGATGATCCGAAATCCAAGATGGCCGCCAGACACCGGCGGCCATCTTGAGAATTGGTTTCCAAATGATAACTCTGTTAGGGTTTATCGGATCACATTGAAATTTGCTAGGGTGTTTGGACTAGGCATGGGGAAGAAAATTGTCGAAATTGACGATGATCCGAAATCCAAGATGGCCGCCAGACACCGGAGGCCATCTTGAAAATTGGTTTCCTAACGATAACTCCAATTTTGTTTAGTCGATAGCTTTGAAACTTCATGGGATTCCTGGAAAGAGTAAGAAACATATCGAAATTGTAGATGATCTGCAATAGAATATGGTCGCCAGCCACTGGCCGCCATCTTGAAATTTGATTTCCGAACGATAACTCCATGACCGTTTAGTGTGGATCACTTTGAAACCTCAGAGGATGACTGGTCTATGTCTGAGGAGGAAATCGCAATTTTCTGATAGCTCTCAGTCACTGATATGTCATCATGGCAGGGTATTATGCGCCGTTTGCGGCGCTCTTGTTATGGTTAAATTATTGGTTTAGCTCAACATATTGTCTTATATCTCGGCATGGATTCACCACATTTGTACTAAACCTGGACACATGATTGCATATATCCACAGGATTGAGCAAAGTGATATTGAGGTCAAAGGTCAGGGCCATTGTACCATTTGACATGTGTAAAATGCAGACTAACAGTTACCGGCAGATTCTTCTGCTTAGATCATTTTGCCTTTATTTCAGAATTGGCCAAATTATTGGAACTAAGCATGGTCATTCAGTTACCTCAACTAGTCGGAGCAGCACAAAGACATTCAGCCTTCTGAGGTCAATGTCATTGTGATCTTGATACAAATCTAAATTTGCATTTGGCAATGCATAATGCCAAGATTTTCGTCAGTACCCCGTCCGTGTAACACCGATGTCTTGTTGTTATTATTATTGATGGAAATTATAATTTTAGGCAATATATTGAAGGGTTCCGCTATGCTGTCTGTTTGTCTGCGACCTATCGTGGTTAGGATTTTGTGTTTAGTTTAACATATCGTCGAATATCTCGTCATGGCCTCACATTATTGGGACTAAACTTGGACACATGCTTCCTTATATATATCGGATGGAACACAATGATATTGAGGGTATGAGGCCAAAGTTCAAGGTCACTGTGACCTTGGTAAAAAACTAATTGTATTGTTAAGTTTTCGTTTATTCAACATATCGTCATGGCTTCACCCGATTGGAACAAAGCTTGGACACATGCTTCCTTATATCAAGGTGATAGAGGACAATAATATGAAGGTCATGAAGTCAAAGTTAAGGGCATTCAGACCTTGGTATAAAACTCAATTTTTACAGTTAAGTGTTTGGTTTAGCTTCTTATATCTCGACGTCTTCACCCCATTTGTACTAAACCGGGACACATGATTACAATTATCCACAAGGTGGAACACAATGCTGTTGAGGTCAATGGACAAGGTCACCCTGAACTTGATATAATACTCTATTGTTTCCGGTTAAGTTATTGGTTTTGTTTTGTTCAACATTTCCTCTTATATCTACGGATTGGTTCAGCCTATTGTGACTAAGCCTGGGCAGATGGTCACATATATCAACCAGATGCAGCACAACCCTATTGAGGTCATGCGTTCAAAGGTCAAGTTGACTGTGACCGTGGTATAAGACTCTATTCTTTTGGGTTAAATTTGTGGTTTGTGTTTAAGACAATCTAGTTTATGTATCCCAGGATTGGTTCAACCTTCCTAAATTTAAGTCGGTCACATGCGTACCTATATGAAGTTGATGAAGTACAATGATATTGATGTCAGAGGTCAAGGTCATTGTAACATTTGTATAAAACGCAGATTTTATCAGTTTGGTTCTACTTAGCTCATCTGGCCTTTATTTAAGAATTGGCCAAATTATTGGGACTAAGCATCGTCATACAGATACCTGTAGGAGCAGCACAGATACCCAGACTTTTGAGGTGACGGTCAATCTGATATTGATGCAAAGCTAGATTTGCATTTGTAAATACAAACTGCCAAGGTTTTCGCCAATATTTCGTCAGTGTAAAACTGATGTATTATTATTATTATTATTATTATTATTATTATTATTATTATTATTATCGCATTGCTATGGTAATGATAGGATTTTGGTGAAATTTGTGTAGGATCTTGTTGCTTATGTTAAAGACTTGTCTCCTTGATTAAAAGGGCAAAAGACTGGATACTGTTCATAGTAGTAGATGTTGAAGTTGTTGTGTATCAACAGCAGTACTAGTGGCAGCCGTTGAGGTGGTAACTGTATACACAGCTGGTGGTAGCAAGATACACAACTTCTAATAGCTGCAGAGTGCATAACAGCTCAAGGTTGCAAACATCTTCATGAATAAAGCCAGAATAGAGTTCACCCACGGGTACCTATCCGGCACCAAAGAAATGAATGATGACTGTACCAGCTCTCTGGGTGGGGGTGTTGGGGGATGGGGGGGGGGGGGGTTGGGTAGGGTGGGGGTGGGACTGAAGGGGAGGAAGAGCAGAATCTTGGTTCCTCCTCTGCAGCTTTACCGACTATGTTCAGTTTTCAAAGTTTCAAATCGATTTGAACACATGTAAACAGTGGGCGGAGCTTAGCGAGAAGTGAGTGGGAGCATAGCTAGAAATTGATCCCTCTCGCAACTAGTATAAGTCGGTCATGTTGGGATACAGGCACAAATCTTGGTTTTTGTTGTCAGTTTGTTTGTCACCAAATTATCGGTGTATCAGTTGTTTGGTCCATTAAATTTGTGACATTTCTGACAAAACCGCACATGTCTCAACTATAGCACATTCACACTTGTTCATTTAGAAATCGTGCGTTTCAAGGCACTGTACCACTGATGTTTGGTTAATACATCGGAGTAAAATATAGCATAAACTGTTAATATTGTTTGCCTTTGAGAAAACGCTAAGATCGAATTGTATAATACTCTGCAGGATTGGAATACATGTTTGCATACATCAGCCTGGCGAGGCAAGACAGAGTGTGTGACTCAACTACATACTGCTGGTGCTAATGTCAACTGTGTGACTAAGGTAGGAACCGACATCATGTTATCGTAAGTAGAAGTGCGAGACGCTGGCCACAAATCTATGTGGTCAAGAGCGGTTCACCTGACCTGTGGTGACATCCAGTTTGAATTATGACAATAATGAAAATAATGGATTGTGATTGGTTGAGAGCTGGTAGGGGGGAAAGGGGTGTGTCATAATATGCAAATGAGATGACGTCACTTGAGCTCTCGACCAATCAGATTTTCGGCCAGTGTACCATAGCATTTTGGGATGTAGATCTATCGATGATTGACAGGATGGATGGGGCGTGTCGAAATGAGGTCAAATTATCAGCTCTAGACCAATCAGAAATGTGGCTATATCGCCACAGTCATTCGGTATGTAGATCTATTGATGTGTTCTTATGATTGAGAGGTGTAACGACTCGTGAAATGGTGGGTGAGGGTGGGCGGTTACTTGATGGTTACATAGATCTATTGTACCCTGTATATAAGAGACAATGGGCAGGTGGATGTTCTGTATGTAGATCTATTGTTCACGGACGAATATCACACCTAAGGGCAACAAATTTTAAAGGTCCCATATGTAGACTGTATTTGAAAGACATCATAATATATTCAGTACTTGCAAATCAAATAGCTGTTATCAATTTGCTAATACATAGCATATTTCTATATTTGTTGCTAATAAATTACATTGCTTTAGAATATTGCCATCTTTTGAATTCCAAGCAGCTGTGACGCCATATTGGAACAACCGTTAAGCAACGCCAATACAGATAACACTGTTTAACGGTGGTCACATTTTTTTGTTCTGTTGTATTTAACAATGAATTTTGAAATAGACAATTATCTCATTGATAGTCCCGACGCAGACATTAGTCAGAAGTTTATAATATCGCTGATGCCGTATTAAATATGAATATCTAACGCACGATAAAAACCCTTTTTAGATGAGATCTGCTGCAAAAAAATATCTCAATGTGATTCTATAGGTACAGCATCCACTTTATATCTAGTTACATCCAGTATTCGTGGGATGGCTGTCAAGGGCAGATCTAGGATTTTATTATGGGGTTGGTACTGTTTGATAAACAACATCATTATTTTGTATCCAAACTGTGCATTTAATTCAGCAGAATCTGATATGATATACACCCCAACACCTCCCCCAGCAACTCCCCCTCCCCACCACGCACACACGCACGCACACACACACACACGCATACACACACGCACACACACGCACACACACACGCACGCACACACGCACGCACGCACGCACGCACGCACACACACACAATCCAACCATAGATCCGAATTTGTAGATATTTGCTTATGGCATATCGAAATTAATTGATTTGTTTAAATCTAAGACTAGAGACAGCTAGGCCCATTGAATAAATTTTATATGCCTATTTATTAAATTTGTGGAGACCTATTAGCCAAAGTATTTGTGACAATCTAAAACATCAGGTTTAAGAAACATGGGTTAAATATCTTTTAGGGATATAAATTAGCCTACCCGTGATAAGTGACATTGGGGAGGGGGGGGGGGGTGGGTGGTACTCCTAGGCTACTGGTTTCAGTTGCAAATATTATGCCAAATATACAAGTGGTCTGGCATACATATCACTTATGTTATAGTTATCTTGTTTATATCACATTCTAAGCATAGGCCTACACATGCGTGTGTATCCTACTGACTACAAGGGCCTGGGTGAATTCTGGAGATATATCACCCACTTCTTTGAACATAATGTGTATCAATATATGTACATCCCAAAAGGCTGTAAAGCGCTCGCCATAAATCTGATTGGCCGAGAGCTGATCACAACCCCATTTGGACACGCCCGTCTCCATTTCACGCCTCATTACACCTGTCAATCATTGATAGATCTACATCCCAAGTCTGCGGAATGCTGGTTGCAAATTTGATTGGTCGAGAGCGGGGGCATGTAACCTGTGACGTCATCTCATTTGCATATTAGAAGACTCCCTTTCTACCACCAAAAGTCATGTGGTTACTTGATCAGATCTTGACCAATCAGAATCGAGTATTTTTGGCGGGGAAAAGGGTGTGTGTCCTAATTCAAATTTGATGACGTCACAGGTCACGTGACCCGCTCTAAACTAACCAGATTTATCAGAACCATGACGTCCTGAGAATCATGAATAAGTGAGAAAATTATGAAACTTGCTAAATATATATTGCAACCTTCAGATATTAATAGTACACATGATGCGCAACCATCTTAGCTCTGCACAACTGAACTGAATTTGTCATGGAATATCCGTGCAGGGGCTAATTTATTTGAAAGCTTACTTGAGAGAATCATTTCAATAAACCATCAAACATTAAACAGTCCGTCAGCCACCCACGCGGCCAGTCACCCATGTAGATAGGGAATCACTCATTCGCTCATTTGCTTGACCCATCGTTCGCTCGATCCATCGCTAGCTCGATTAACCACTCAGTTGCTTTGATCAATTGATCGCTTTCTCGCTCGTTCGATCGCCTGATCAATCAATTAGTCGAGTGACTGACCAAACCCACTGACCAAGCCAGTAAATCAATGAGAAAACAAAAACTGATCACTTTGCCGTCATTTTGAAAAAAGCCCATCTTTTCCAATGTTTCTGGCCATGTGAAGTCCATTTCAGCAAGAAACAGTAATTTTAACGCCACCAGAAAAGAAAAAAAGAAAACTGGAATCGATGTTAAAAAAAAACCCCAGAACATTTTTGTGCTTTTGTGCAAATTGTCTGGTCGAGAGAAAAGCTTAAACTTAGTCATTAACATATTGAGCATACCCTATAGCCTTTCTTAGTCTCTGAACTAATATGGAAGGGAAACTTAATTACATGCAATTACACTATCCATTCCGCCTATGCATTTACGATGGGAGAAGGATCTTGCCTGTTATCTTGAAAACCATTGGGCATAAGAAATCCAAAATCTACTTCAAGAGAAGTAGCTGATGAAATAATTGTTGGCTAGATGCTATTTATTTATTATTTATTATCTGAATACCGACTACGTTTACTGTTAGACGTGTTGATAGTGACATCATTACAAATTATCTCATGATTACACTCACCTTTTATGGGTAGGAGGGGATTGCATTCGGGTTTGTAGGCCCCTATGCCTGCCGCTCTGCCAGTCCTGTAGGCCCATCTACCTGGCTGGCTGGCTGCCTGCCTGTTTCACTGTCTGCCTGCCCGCCCCTCTGATTGCTCCTGTTTGGACTAATCTCTGTTTTAAATCTTAATTGAATTGAAGGATCCGATCCGTCACTCATGTATCTGCCATCGTGATAAAATATGTCATGTATTATGTGACGTCACAATCAACATGGTGTAGCTCCGTCACGAAAATCGAAGAGTCACCGAAGTGAAGGGATTGTATATCTAAGCTTAATAAACATTTTGTCGACTATATAGAAACTAATTTGACTGGGAGCGGTTACTGCCATTAGTGCCATAAGCAACAGCTTCCAGTCAAATTAGATTTAACATATGCAAGAACACACTTGTATTTGTTACCGTGAACTTTGGATTTTGGGAATTTAACCCCTCTTGTGTTAACTGCTTCAAAGCGCTCAAAATGCTACCTATATCAATTAACTCTTTAAAGCTATCTATATCTCTCACAAAGAAACTTCTCACTCAGTAAATGCCTATTTAGAGGAGACAATGTGTGTAACTTTGCCACAGAAATTTAAAAAATAACTCCTTTGCCACACGTTTTGTTCAGTTTTATCATTAAATGGTTAATATTCAAGAAAATCTAATGTGTTAATATTCAAGAAAATCCAATGTTTTGCTTTAACAGTGTACATGTGCAGGCCAAGAGAAGACTATTTTTGAAACTTTAGAACTGGAATGACTGGCTCGTCTACGATAGCACCATCTTCCACCAAATTTGTTGAAAAATGAACACCAGTTCATCTTTTGCTTTAATTTGAAAATTTAAAGTTTTGACATCAGAGTGGTATGGCTTAATATACGCTCTCAAAAAGATAACCATTATTAATGAGTCAATGTATTGGGAACATATGCCACGTAGTAACGATCACCTATCTCTCTTTAGTAAAACTCTGCACTAGCCTATGGCAGATTTCACTGAACGTGTTTCATAATCTTTATATATGTCCTCAGAATGGAAGAACACCATTACACGCGGCTCTGTACCAAGGCCGATTAATAATATCAAAAATATTGATCAAACATGGAGCTGATCTCTCTCTTTCATCAAAGGTAATATCTATATTTATTTTGTGTATACTCTTGGCACATGGTACGTCCACACGGCTACGCTCTCACGCACGTGCGCAAAAAAATACCCACACGTGCGTGCGTGTGTATGTGCAGGTGTGTAGGTACAAAATTTGTGCATGCACGCGTGCATATCTATGCAAATGCATATGTGCATGTGACAGACACCTAAGCACTGCCCATTTTTACGCATGTTGGAATCGATGAACCCTGAATTCCTAGAATCCGAAGTTTAATGCAATCATACAGCTAAACTGTTTGATATTTAGAAACATAATTAATTGGGGCTCTTGTTTAACTGAATGTTTATTAATTTGTAAATTCACCAAATACATGCAATCCATATACTTCCGTGGCAGGTTTCTTTAGGGTGTACAAAAATTTATAACACGTTAGAAATTGTGTATATGTAACTTTCATTCACAGTGTCCATCCATGATAACCTACCGCAATCTTTGACATACAGTTTGATTGTAATTGCAATAAAGTTATTTCTTTTTGCAGAAGGATGGTACTCTGTTGGCAACGATAATCAGAAGCAGCAGAAATAATCAGAAGTGTAAACACATCCGTCTTTTAGTATGTGCTGGCTATACAAACCCAACAGACAACGCATGGCTTGACACACAGGAATTGCCCACTGAACTCACCGACAATCAGGAACTTTGGTCCTGGTTACGGGAACAACTTACTACTGTGCCAATGCTTCGTCAGTTGTGTCGTGTTTCGCTGAGGTCAGCTTTCAGTCAGTTAGCTGGAGTGAGTTGTCCGAACCGACAAGTTGAAGAACTTTCCATACCGTCTACATTAACATATTTTCTTTTGTTCAATGATCTGGATGATATCATACACTCCGGTCAAGAAGAAGTTGAACTAGAAAGTGATGATAGTAACTTTTGTGATGATGGTGATGACTATGATGATTCCGATGATGATGAGGATGAGGATGATGATCATGATGATGATGATGATGATGATGATGATGCCACAGGTGAACAAGGATAATGCAGATGATCCTGGTCAGACCAGTGGATGTGGCATTTATGGTTTCCGTGACCACGCAGTCCATGATAAGAATTGTTAAAACTAATGACAGTTACTATAGACCAGATTAAATTGAAGTAAACATCATAGTGAATATCCATATTGATATGATGCGCTGTATGTAAAATGGTTCACACTTGCTGAGCATGAACACAATGCTATCTATGGTACCTTGTCATAATGTCACTTACTGATGTGGGGATTGTAGCGCACCCGGCCTGCGTTGCCCCAGTGGGCTTTCCATTACGGCCGCTGTGACAGGCTCCCAGTGTCTCCACCGCCGCTCGTCGGAGCGTATTCGTGTTACAACGACAATGATGCCACCAGAGAGGTGTCCGCCCCATGTACCATCCACTGCCCGATGTGGCGCAGGAGTCTTGGATCTCATAGGGAGGGGACAGGACGTGGTCAGCTACAAGCAATTGCCGGCTGCATATTGGGACAGCATAACCTCTTGTTTCCCATGGGACTGAGTGCGAATTTGCTCCCAAAGGGTTTATGTCGATTGTGTTGTCTGAAGCTCCACTTTGACACTGGGTGGACCAAAAGTAGTCTAAGGTTGGTTTAGGGAAGTAGACCTTCCTTCCTCTTCAGAATCAGTCATTCAGAAGGGGGTATCCATCATGCCGAGGGTTCTATCAGGGCAACACAAACACAGTTCAACAGTGAAAGAATTACGATATTTATTGAAGAAAGGATAAATACGGTGTCCTTCGTCAACTAATTTAAAGCAATGCAATGGTAAATAATAAAAAGTGATACCAAGAAAAATCGTAAGTATAGTCCCTTCTAGGTTATGAAAAACTGTTTAACCTGTATAAAATGTGTAAGTTGTACGTTCTCTCCTTATTCAAATCTGCCTTGACCAGATAGACATCCGGAAATAGGCCGGATGTAAATTTATATATTTATCTATAGTGTTGAATTTGGAATACCAAAATGCTGTAAAAATAATTCATTCGATTAATAACACCTGTCAATGATAAAAATAAAGAAAGAAATAATAAAAAATAACTGGTAATGACTCAAGAAACTAAATGGTGCGGGACGTTTTCATATGTTAAGCTCAATTTGGAATCTTCAAGAAGAAGTGTCAGAGAAAAAGGCTGAGGCAGAGGGTGAACTGAAGTCATCATCAAATGGCGTAACCAGGGTTCAATCTTGACAGAATTACACATACATAAACCCACCATGCCGTAGTAATGTCTAGATAAACAGACAAGGGTCTGCTCTAGCTTACTTGATTGACCGATTTCCCCTATTATGCACCCAAATGACAAGGGAATTAATCAGGAACTAATAGTAGAAGAGCGACAGTATGGGCACCGATTCTGATTAGGCGAGAGCTTGATGATGTCATCAATATTTGAATTAGGCCCCACCATAAACGACCCGTGAAAAGTGGCATGGCCTAATGCCCTGTGGGTGCACTACCCCCAAAGCCATCAGGGTAGGTAGTCGGTTAGCCAGCCAGCCTGCCAGTCAGTCAGCCAGTCTAATTAGTTTCAATTAATATTCGTCAAAATGCTTCTTAAATAGCAGAGCCCGTTATTTAGCCCAACATGAGAGATTACAATACACACGCCCTGAATCATTGCAAAAATAATGTTTGAATGACAAGTCATTAATTCAATTCAGGTTGATGATTTGAAACTGTGTGTAACTCCTACCGAAATAGTGATAGTATTAGTTTTAACTCCAAGCAGTTCGCTATAACACTTGACCAAAAGAATCTAAGTAGGGCGCTTTGCAACCACCTGAATGTTCAGCTGCACACAGTCAGGCACCACCCACATCGCTCCCCAGGGTCAACCAAACTTCTCACACAATTCTACACCCTGCTCCACCACTACACCCTAGAATAAGTCTACAACTTAGTCAGCATTGACACACATACACGTTAAAATTGAAAACTTACGAAGCTAACACCCATCATTGACTATAGTTGCGACTGGACCTGCACCGCTAGAAGACTGTCTACAACCTCTATTGGTCATCAGACACGCCTATCAGATTGTAGTCTAAATAACCTGCAACGGTTATAGGTAGTGTATCCGAACAATACAAAAACTGACAGTTGAGTTGTTCTTACTCTCTATAATAAAAACTTTTGAAACAACTTAAAACCTTTTGCAAAACCTTTATGAAACTTAAAACCTTCTTAAATCGTAAGAACAGCTTAATTGCGAGGATGACATATTTGAATGAGATTTAATTGTTATACTCCTCCTTATATAGTCGATAATTAATGGTTTTCTTGCTGTTGGTAATTGTAATTATTTGTAATTCTTCCTTAAAATTCAGAGGAGCAAGAGTATGGTGTGTCATTATAGGCTTTGATGTAGATGGTGAGCTGTCAGCGGTGTGCTGCAAGTTTCGTTAAAATCCTATACACAATATTCTGCCAAACTGTTACAAACTTTAGCACTGTCATATGTAGCATCTTGGCAAAGGACGTTGCTCCAAGGATAATGCAACGGGTCTCATCCAAGTCTTAAATAGGTATAGCAATTCGACACCAGATATGTTTATACTTAGTAACTTAAAGAGAATCCGCCGACACGTAGAGTAATGGCCTGGGGTTTCCTGAGGACGGGTGCAAGGGCTCATCATCTTGGTCAGTAAACTGTTCCTTGAACAATTCTCAAATTACCTCGGCTTTACCCTGGTCAGTCCCGATAAGGTGTCCTTCAGAGTTGTGTACAGTGAGTTGTGGTGTATAGTCAGTATCCATCAGGGCTCCGGCTGCCCAAAGCATTTTCTGACAGTCATCCATGGCTGTGATTTTATCTGCCTGGGAGTCTGCTTGTTGAATGGCAAGATCTTTTGAGCATTAGCTGATGTGGTGCAGAATGTTATTGCGTTCCCTGCATAGTTTGGTGCCCTCTTCACTTTGGTCACTTTGATAGGATTCTCATGACACCATCGGACCATCCTAATTATGCAGTATGGCAGCGGGCCAACTCACCAGCAATTTGACAACCGGCCAATCCACCAGCAGTATGGTAACCAGCTAACACGCCAGTAGCCATGGCAACGTGGTCACCACTCAACCCACTATCAGTATGGTAGTCAGCCAGCACATCAGCAGTCATGGAAGTATCGTAGCTAGTCAGCACACCAGGGGTATGATAGCCAGTCAGCCCACCAGCATCAGGGTAATCAGCCAGTTCATAGAGCAGCTAGCCATCCCACCAGCAACAGGGTAATCAGCCAGTCCATCAGCAACATAGTAGCCCATCAGCAACTTGGCAGCCAGCCCACTCAGCAGCAGCATGGCGACCAGCCAAGCCATCGCAAGTATAGTGGCCGGCCAGCTCACCAGGAACGGGGTAGACAGAGAGCCCTCAAGCAGCATGGTAGCCAGACAACTCACCAGCAACAGGGTACTCGGCCATCCTATAAACAGTATGGTAGCCGGCCGGCAAATCAGCAACATGCCAGTCAGCCAACCCATCAGGCAATGCCTGGGCCAGTCATTCCAACAGCATGGTAGCGATAACTACATGACACAATATTATGCTTAACAAAAATAAACATGAAAATGTGCCATCAGACGAATCTAAACCAAATTGAACTTCGCAATATGCACTACCTAATGAGTGACTTACATGCGAACAGACAGCAAATAACAACCCAGCATAATGAAAGTCAGTGTTCCGTGCTCTAAATGTTAGCAGCTTAACTCAGTATAATGGCATACAAAATCGGTCTGAAGTTGGTAGCCAGTCAAACCAATCTGAATCTGGTAGTCACTCAACTGATGAATTGCATGATAACCAGTCAGTCCATCAGCATAATGAAGAGTCAATCCAGGAGCGTGAGAACCAGTCAGATCAACAGCAGTATGCTGACCAGTCAGTCCAGCAGAAGCATGCTGATCAGTGTCCAACAGCTGCATAGTGACCAGTCACTCCAACAACACCATGGTGACCAGTCAGTCCAGTAGAAGCATGGTAACCACTCAGTCCAACAGCTGCATGGTGATCGCTAAGTGGTGTGCTATTTTAAATATCTTCATATATGTATGCCCTTTGGCTCAACGTTGGCACAATAACGTATTGCAAACGTTGGGCCAACGTTGGGTAGGTGAGCAACGGTCAAGTATGGTGACCAGTCAGTTCAGTATGGTGACCAGTCAGTCCAGTATGGTGGCCAATCAGTCAGTCAGACAGTCCAACAACAACATGGTGACCAGTCAGTCCAACAGGGGCATGGTGACCAGTCAGTCCAACAGCACATTGGTGACCTGTCAGTAAAGTTTAGTGACAAGTCAGTCAAGTATGGTGACCAGTCGGTCCAGCAGCAGCATGGTAACCAGCCAGTCCAGCAGCAGCAGCATGATGTTCAATCAGTCAAACAGCATTTTGGTGACCTTTCAGTAAAGTTTACTGACCCATCACTCCAGTATGGTGACCAGTTAGTTCTGCAGCAACATGGTGTCCAGGCAGTCCAATATGGTGACCAATCAGTCCAGCAACAGCATGGTGACCAGTCAGTCCAACAGCATCAGGGTGACATGTCAGTCAAGTATGGTGACGAGTCAGTCAAGTATGGTGACCAGTCAGTCAAGTATGGCTACCGACAACTCCAATGTGGAGATTAGTCAGTCCAGTATGGTGATCAGTCAGTCCAGCAACAATATGGTCACCAGTCAGTCCAGCAGCAACATGGTTACCTGTCAGTACAGCAGCAGCATGGTGACCAGTTAGTCCAGTATGGTGACCAGACAATCATGTGTGGCGACCAGTCACTCCAGTATGGTGACCAGCCAGACAGTCAGAGTCCAACAGCAGCATGGTGAACAGTCAGTCCAACAGCAATATGTTGACCAGATAGTTCAGCAGCTCCATGGAAAACCAACCTATCCAGGATGATGACCAGTCAGTCCCGCAACAGCATGGTGACCAGCCTGTCCAGTATGGTGCCCCATCAGTCAAGTAATTTGACCAGTCAGTCCAGCATGATGACCAGTCAGTCCAGCAGCAACATGATGTCCAGTTAGTCCAGTATGATGACCAGACAGTCCATCAACAGGATGTTGACCAGTCAGTCCAGCAGCATCACGGTGACCTGACACTCAAGTATGGTGATCTGTCAGTCCAGCAACAATATGGTCACTGGCCAGTCCAGCAGCAACATAGTTAGCCATCAGTACAGCAGCAGCATGGTGACCAGTCAGTCCAGTATGGTGACCAGTCAGTCATGTGTGGCGACCAGTAACTCCACTATGGTAAACCAGTCAGGCCAGTATGATTAACAGCCAGCCAGTCCAACAGCGACATGGTGACCAGACAGTCCAGCAACCGCATGGGAAAATAATCTGTCCAGTATGATGACCAGTTAGTCCAGCAACAGCATGCTGACCAGTCAGTCAAGTATGGTGACCAGTCAGTCCAGCATGATGACCAGTCAGTCCAGCAGTAACATGATATCGAGTTAGTCCAGTATGTTGCCAGTCAGTCCATGAACAGCATGGTGACCAGTCAGTCCAACATCATCATGGTGACCTGTCATTCAAGTGTGGTGACCAGTCAGTCAGGTATGGCTACCAACCAGTCTAATGTGGAGACCAGTCAGTCCAGTATGGTGACCAGGCAGTCAAGTATGGTGATCAGTCAGTCCAGCGGCAACATGGTCACCCATCAGTCCAGCAGCAACATGGTCAGCTGTCACTACAGCAGCAGCATGGTGACCAGTCAGTCCTGGGTGGTGATCACTTTGTCCAGTATGGTGACAGCAAAACCAGCATGGTGGCCGGTCAGTTCTGTATGGAGACAAGTCAGTCCAGTATGGTGACCAGTCATTCCAGCAACAACATGGTCGTCCGTCAGTGCAGCAATAGCATGGAGACCAATCAATCCATCTGCAAGGTACATGTATATATTCAGATCAGCCAAATAATCAGTCAAACCAGAAGCATGGTGACCAAATAAACCAGACGTGTGTTTACCAGTCAGCAACAGCAGAAGGATAGTATCTACCCAGTCCAACAGCGACATGATAACCAGTCAGTCCAGCAGAAGTGCGAGCATGACTCGTCTTTTTAGGGCAAGGCCCAGTTACAAAAACATCTCAAGATAGCATCTTTCCATATGAACTTAAAGGGAAGCTTTAGGTATACCTGAACGTGTGTGAGAGAGGTCAAATAGACATTACAGCCCTACAAGAACATTGGCTATATGACTGTGAAAACGACTCGATGAAAGAACTACTTGCTGGTTTCCAGCATCACTCCAGATCTGTGGATGAAGGCAATCCATTAGCCTTAATACAGTTGGCATGCCAATACGAAGGATCAAATATAAGCTGGAGAGATGGGTTAAAAAATCTAATTGAAAGTCTACCTGATGGGTCAAATAGAACAGTATGCATAAACATAAACTCATCACCTCCAGTCATCATTATAGCACCATATGCTCCATGTAAAGGGAGTAGCAAATAAAATGCAGAGTATATTGAAGTCTTAGCAGAATGGCAGGAACGACTGAACAAATATAAAGACTAATGATGTCCTGATATGCGGAGATTTAAATGTATCACTGCATTCAGAATATCAAGATTCAAAAGACAAGCTGTTAAAAGATTTCTGCTCCAAGGACCAAATAGAATTTAGTTCCAAATTATCCACATGCAAAAACCTTTGAATGTGCAAATGGATTTTCCCAGATTAACTATAGCATTGCGTCAAACCTAGGTCTCATAAAACAGATGCAGCATGTATCAAAGGAATACGACAACTGCTCAGATCATATACCAATTACAGCTATCATTAGAGTTAAGGAAACCAGTACAAGAAAGATAGCCCCAGTGGAAAAAATGTGATCTGGTTCGATATATGGAAAATCTAGAAAGGATGTTGCATCAAAAAGATCTCTGCTCCTCAAAATCAGATGAACTTACCAATACTGTCACTGTGTATGAAGTACTAAAGGGGCAAATTCCAGAGAGGAAACCAAATATTTCAAAGAACTATAGAACTAGAAGGCTGCACGCACGCACATACACACACATGCACGCACGTACTCACACATGCACGCACATACTCATGCGCGCACACACACGCACGCAAACACACGCACACACACGCACGCACGCACGCGCGCGTGTACGCACGCACGCACGTACGCACACACACACCTCTTCTGTACAAATTTGCAGTAATATACGTTGTAAAAGCACTGTTGCTTCTCAAGGGAGATAACTATTTGACCAGAATAATTTGGCAGTCAAACACAGCTATCTACTTCAAATTAAATTAAAGATATAAACTATTTAATTAATAGATCAACCTGTTAATCCTTACCACTCTGGTGTCAAAAATTTTAATTTTCAAATTAAATTAAAAGATTAACTGGTGTTCATTTTTCAACAAATTAGGTGTAAGCTGTTGCTGTCTATGACAGCTCATCATCCACCAATATTGTTGAAAAATATGTACCAGTTTCATTCCTACTGACACAGTAAAAGATAGTTTGACATCAAGGTGGTAAGGGTTAACACTCAAATTTATTGCTAAAGTTTTCCACTTATAAAGTGCCAATTTGCAGACCAAGAGAAGTATGATTGTTCTTCATAACAATGGTTGGGGTGGGAGCGTGGGTGCGTTAGCGAATAGAGAAACGTGCATTTCTCCTAGCCATCTGTTACCAATATTGTCTTGGGTGAATGCTAACCATGTGTATGCCTGTTCGTCATTACGTTTGTTCATGACTGGAACGTACACATTGTTATAGTGACCCGGGAGTAGGTCTACTTCAATAAACTTGAAACTTATTGAAACTGTATTAGTGATTATATACCAAATTTTAATACCAGTAATATGTGTGAAATTGATTGAGAAAAACTGTTTAGCCGAAATTAGGCTCATCGTTGGAGTTAATTTACTCGCCAGTCAATGCAGGAATTCAGTTTTAGCTATGTGCCTCCTAGCGCTACCTAAGAGCCATGCATGTTTTGGCCGTGTTGGGATCGATCGGTCTCTGAACTCCCTGAATAGCAATTTCCAGGAAACTATACGAGTAATCTGTTGAATAATATGAAACTAATTTGACAGGGTGATGTTATTGCTTTTGGCAGCAACAAATTCGAGTCAGTTTACTTTGAAAGTATTCAACATAATGATTATTAATTAGTAAAGCCATGCAATTTGTACAACTTGACATATTAAGTGATCATAATGGAATATCCAATTGCCCACAGCGTGTTAATGACCTTTCCATTTTTGGCTATGCCCCGCCCATCTCTAGCTAAGCTCCCCATGCACCTCGATCGTGTTTGGATCACTCGATCTCTGAACTCCCTGACTAGCAATTTCCAGAAAACTATACGGGTAAGCTGTTGAATATTTTGAAACTAATCTGTCTGGGTGCTACTGCTTCTGGCACCAATATTAATTGAAAACTGAAATAACCAGCACCTATAACCTGTCCAAACCCTGAGTCAACTTAGACTGGAATTTTTTTTACCAATATTGCATGGCCATTAAGAGCTACATTAAAAATGAAATTGGTAGTTATTACCCTAACTCGATTGAAAATTGATTTGCTGAACTATGTACAATTCTGATGATCGCTACATGTGGTTGGAGTTGTTTTAAAGTGCAACTAGTTAATTTTAATTGGTTGGAGTAATAACTAACCGATTGTCCTTATGCAATAGCTTGACCCTTGTACATTGTTATGGCTAAAAGGATCCGAGGTTCAGACGTTTAATGATCAACCCATTAGACTAACTGAGATGTCTTCCATATCGCTCGACAAGTGTTCTTACATGATAGATTGCCCATTTAGAATTAATTTCCCATGATTTAATGAGTTTCCAGAGTCAGGAAAAGACGAGTTGGTAGGACCCTAGAGTGATATGATTCAGAACTAGTATACACAATCTTTTATTGATCAATTTTTGTGTTTTGGTGGCCATCTTGAATTTTCTGAAAGAAGGCGTGAATACATTTAAAATGCTACTTCTCATTAACTGCTTGCGCAAGTTCAACCAGACTTGGTTGGAAGGATAGTATGATGCCAGGTTTCAGAACATATGTAAAATTTCTGGAAATCTTTAAAAGCCCATTCCTCAGTAACCACTTAGCCAATTTCAAGCAAACTTGGTTGTAAGAACCCTAGGATGGTATGCGTCAGGCATTATATACAGAATTCTGAGTGATCATTTGTTTGGCGGGCATCTTGAATTTTCTGAAAAATGGCAGGAAATCGTTTGAAACGTTACTCCTCATTAACTGCTTGGGCAATTTCAACTGGATTTGGCTAGAAGGATACTAAGCTGGTAGATTTCAGAACATGTATATGGAATTCTGAGTGGTCAATTTTTCCGAGGCCCATCTTGGATTTTCAGAAATTTTTGGGAAACCTGTTAAAATGCTATTCCTCATTAACTGCTTGCCGGTTTGACGCAAACTGGGCTGGAAGAACCCTAGAGTGATGTGTCAGAGTCTATATACAGAAATTTGATTGGTCAATTTGTTCGGCGGCCATATTCAATTTTCCAAAAAATTGCTGGAAATCATTTAATATGCTACTCCTCTATAACCGCTTGTTCCATTGGCCATCTTATCCAAAATGACATCTCAGCAACTGCTGTACCGATCAGGCTGAAACTCATTAGATTTAATTTCATTGATAACTAAAGCTGATTAAAGTTTATTCAAGAGAACCTGATCATTGATAAAACATGGTTGTCATGGACCAATCAAAATTTTGGGTTTGGTAGCCATAGTGGAATTTTTTATTGTCTGCATGGAACCTAATGTTCAATCTGATTGTGTTGTCAGCATTCATCATTAATTTCCCCCATAAATATCGATTGTACTTAATTCCCAATTTTGTATTTTATGTCTTGTTACTGATGATTTAAAAATATAATGTTTGTTAAATGCTAATTGTTCAATTGGTCCAGGAGAAGGTTAAGGTACTTGAGCCTCTTGTCTTGTAGCTGGTAACTTATCTTAACCTCCTTCCTAGGAGAACGTTTAGGCTGCCATCTCTAACTCTCAGCGACGTACCCAGTACTTATTACTACGACAGTACACCATTTTGTTTATTATTTACCATCACCTACCATCACCATCCCATTACCATTTTCCACCTCGGGACGTCACTTAGATCATAGATGACAGCTGCAATGTGTTGTGAGTGCCATCAGGTAGAGCTCACAGTGAGATGCCATCATCTCCGCACTTAAAGCCTGCGTATACATGGCTGACAACTGCCTTTTCTATCACAGTTTATTCACAACTGAGCTTCAGATACAGGGGCTGACACTCATAGTGAGTTCTTTTACGCTTGCATATCACAGAAAACCACATGAGATGTGACTGACGACTTTACATCCGCTCTGAAGGTCAGGGACTGCACAGGTTTTTACACCTATCTGAGTGCGGGATCGAACGTTTAACACTTAGATTCGATTCTCGTGGCAGAGGTGAACGCTCTAGACAGCTGAGGTACGTAGCCCTCATATGAAAGTACCATCTCTGTTTTGCTTTTTTATGAAAAACTGAAAATAGTAAATCTAGTTAAATGTCCGACATCATGTAAATAGTAAATGTAGTAAATGTAGTTAAATGTCCAACATCATGTAGTTAAGTATATTATGTAATTTTAAATACACAAACACACCATGCTAATATATACACAATTATGTACATGAAATTACTGTACATAATAATTATGATAAGAAAAAATATATTAAAAAATAGTAAAAGCAACAAATTTTAATGCCCCACTCAAAAAAAGAAAAGAATAAGAGATAACCTCATCTAGTAATGTAACTATAGCAACATAAAACAAATCACACAATACAGTATGGATACACTAAGCCGAATGCGTACCATGCCAATGTAAATATATAAAGTTCTGTTGAGATCGACCATAGGCCTTCCAAGCCTCCAAAGTCGTCAATGTGTTATGAAATTATGAAAGTGATGAAGATAGCGCTTCGTTCCTTAAAAGAAAACATGTGGCCCAGATAGAGAAATAAAAGATGAGTTACAAGGTATTGTCTATGTCTCAATCTACGACAAGACATTGCACAACAAGTTAGTAGCCGAGCAGTGTAACACTGGTGACAGTTCTACACCAGTTCTGTAATATAATGGGATTACATATAATACTCCTTCTGAACACTTGGACATTTAGCATCAGCACTTCCAAGATATGGCTACTCCATCACCCGATGAAGATTTTGACTCTGTGCATGAAGACTTTGTGTCAGCAGACATGGGAATGCTAAATGAAATGTCTGAGTCTACCAGTGAGATATGTGTCTTTAAAGAGGAGATCTGGAGTGGGAATCGGATGATCCATATATGTTTAAGAAAAGCCTGTTAATGCCCTTTGCCAATAAGAGGAAACTAACTACTGTGTAATCACTATAATCAGTGTCATCGAAAACGTCCTCGAGTGTGCGATATTGTCAAAGATAGCTCATATCTATAAACATGTCAAAAATCTGCTGCAGAGAGATTTACTAACAATGTTTCCTCTATATTTAGAGCATTAATATTGACAGAGGTGGGTGATGAATTTATAGAAGACCTTCTGGTGGTTCTGCTGGATGCAGAAAAGGCCTTTGACAAGGCTTGACATGGATGGTTATTCAGGAAGGTGAAGCTGCTTGGTATTCCATGGGTTGTATACGATCTGATGGTCGACTGGTACCGAAAGTTCAGAGGTCAAGCCAAATGGATAGACCCGCTGTCAGCTGCTATCATTCTGCATCAAGGAAATATACAGGAAAGCATCATATCCAAACAAATTTCAAAGTGGTCAACCGAGAGGTGCTGCAAGAGGTCCAGGATAGTGATTTTGGTGCATGTATTGGTATGGTAGACTACTTAGCTCCAACTGTGGCAAATGGCACGGCCCTGATGATCCCAGTGAATGTAATCTCTGAACATGTAGTAATTAAGGTTGTGAAAACAGATCCAACAAAATCGTATAAAGATCAATGGGCAGAAATCAGTTTGTTTGCAGGATGATAACTCTAGAGCTGGACTCTGTAAGGATGTTGTGCTGGAATTTAACTCTCAGCCCCTGAGCGTAGCAGATAAGGAGACTCACTTAGTGATTCTGCAGAGACCCATTGCTTCTATCAATAATCATAGGGTCAGCAATTTGATTAAATCAGCTACGTCAGGCTTTTACCTAATTCTTGTCACTGTAGAAATGGGTGGAACCCTACTGCTATACAGTCCCTGTGGAAAGTATATATTAGCCCGAGGCTGCAATATGGATCTGAAATTGCAATACTCCATCGCCAATATGGCTGTACTGGGCTTGATTTGATTCTCTCGTGATGCGGCACTGCATGTGCATGGTGCGTTGAGGCGAGGGTGCAGGTTAGCTGCGGATCTCAGGGTTGCAGATCTAGTGTTGCATCGCTCCAGATTATGCAAAGACCGACTTCGTGAGTCGGTTCACGTTCCAGTGTGGGCCGTGTGACCATTGTCGCGGATGTTGAACCACACCGTATCATCCCAGCTGTTTGTGTCACCGGTGTGGCAGTCTATGTACTCAATTAGATTGGCGACATTGTATAAAATATATGCCTATTTAATATTATAGCCAAACAATGGTACTCGTTTGCTACTAAGACTAAGTTGGTGTTTTGTTTAACATGGTCCTCGCCAGAGGTACCTCACCGATCTCTGAGGTTGAGGTATCCCTGCAAGGGAGGGGTCTAGCGTGGCTACTTGGCATGTTTAATATAAAATATTATAACCCCTAGCACAAATATTATTTATTTGCGAGAGGAAAGTGTCTCTCGCGGGCCTCTGTCACAGAAAAATGCTTACAACACCGAAGCAGAGTAAGAGAGATGATAAAAATGGTCACTCTTATTCAAACTATGCTCTATGGTGTGTAAAATGAGTCAACCTAGTGAAATTATAAGTTAGTGATGCACGCTGTATTAAATGAAGATGGGGTGGTTGATTTCCGCAGAATTCAACACCGTCACCTTATGTAAGTTAAAAGATACTGTATTGGTAGTTGCTGCTCTATTTATGCAGTCCTTCTGCTAGATCCTATCCTAACATTTAGTTCTTAGGTCTGTATATCAAGTTTAAGTCGCAAGTGGCTGTGAGTTCTACCTATCTATAACATATAAGCCTGAATGTTGAGAATTGTGGTGCGGATCGACTGGTCAGGTACGAACCATCCCAGCCAGTTTGGGTACGGGACGGCAGGGTCGGGTGCGTTTCAAGCACACCCCCTGAGTAGGCACGCATGTGTAGAACCGATTACAAGAGGAACGTAAAACAGCTAAGTCCATAAGATCACGTAGTGCGCATGCACGGGCGTCAGAGATTGCTTACCGATGCGCATTAGTGTTGGGCAGGAAAAGCATCTCATACAATACCGAGTTGGTACTCGTAATGATTTTAGATTGCATTTCGCGATCATGACCAGAATGAAGCGAGGATTCCAAAACTCTTTACCATATTTAAATTGGTTAAGAATTGGCCGAGTTATGGCTAAATGAGCCCACTTATTCTATTTTCAAAATATCGAACCCCCTAGGCATGGCGCATGTGTGATCTCAGTGCATGGGTACTATAGCGCATCACGTGACCCGCTTCTATGCTTCTGAAGCGCGCTCGCTGATTGGCTGTGGCGTTCCATCTGTGACATCACAGGCATTATATAAGGGTGTCGAAAAATCAGATTCTACAGTAGTCAGGTGGTGGTGAGGTGCCTGGTCTGAGAGGACGAGTGCAAGTTATTGCATTCTGTAACGCAGATATCCAATGTCTGCTGTGGATCCTTTCGGTTTTCAGACCCATTTTGATTTGGGTACTAGCCACCACATCCACAACTGCCAGTTTTTGTAAGCTCCCGGGAAGATATCACCCGGGGCAATAAGCAACTTAAAGTCAGGTAGCCCAAGCCACTACTTCCGCAAAGGGACCTTTCGTGCAGATGGGCATTTTGGCTCCGATATAGTGCGTCGTCCAGTATGTGGGGCGAGTGACGTGCTCTGTGATGACTCGCCAGATCTGCCGTACCATGCAACCAGTGGTTGAAATTAATCCGCACATCATGTGCTAGCCTTTTGACATTTCCGACCGAAGTTATGGGAACATTGCTTGATACATTGTGCATCGCATCTTGTGAAGCATCAGAATGCAACTGCATCAATTAACATTCATCTGTAGCCCATCAAGAACCATAGGGCACTTTTCAATTTCCGCACCAGTATGGAAATTTTAGAACACTCAGTTAAATTAATAACTTTTCATGTGGACTTGACTAGCTACTAACCATCTTCTTCCACGAAGGATCGTCTTCACTTTTCCTGAGAATGAGCCATCTCCATCGTGTGTCTGCAGTATTCTCCTAGCAGCCAACTCACACATCGTGCCATCTCGTGCTCCAATTGTGTTGTGCTTTCAACTATCCTGAATACGGGCCGTCTTCCATACCTATGACTACTCTGTCTTAATATATTATTATTGTATTACTTTTATGTAACAGGTACTGATGACTAATAGGTACCTCCTGGTCATTTGAGGCCGCATTTTAATAGTTTATTATTATGTATATATTATCCTCATTTTTCGTGCTCATAAGCACCGTAAGGTCGAGTGACCTTCTGCTCACTGTATTTTATAAAGTTAGTGATATGGCAGCAGCCATCATGTTAAATTGTTTTGTTTATTATAAAAACTTTTGGACCGCAGTATCACTAGGTTACACTATACAGCAACAACATCCGCACCACCTTGTTCCCAGCACAGCATCAATTTTTCACTGAGGTCGCTGTTCATGTTCTCATTATGTGAACATGACATGCGCCCGGCTAAACCTGGACTGTTCTAGCTCGATAGGATAGGTTTATAATAGTAGGGACGATTACTCAGTAGGAGACAATGTTGTGTTAGTCTCTTTTCCCGAGTAGCGGATATGTAACACCACACTCTGGGTAGATTGTATAAATTGGCCATTTACCGTAAGGCCTCAATTATGAGTAATTGTCTCTGTCTATGCTCCACCAGCATTCAGGCTTATTAATTGTCTAGACCTCCTTCCGTTACCTTATTTAGAGTTAGCTCTGGACCTATTAGGGTTCCAGAGTGGCTAGAAATAAAGTAAAGATGACCGCATACAGCCCCCCCCCCCACCGCCGTGTATCGGCGGATACTGGCGAGTTGGAAAACCCTGCCAAAGTACGAAGCACTGCGAGAACATATATATTGTTAATTACAGACCTGCAGTGCATCTCTGGGCGATTTTACTTAACGCTAATGACAGGTAAATATTAGCTCCCCAGCTACGGATCAGTTGCAATCCATACCCGACACACTGGTGATGGGAAGGATCCAGCTCTCCATCTAACTCTACCAGTGACTGGGTGTGGTCTTAGAACCCACCATGCCATCCGGGGAAGAACATTATAGTTGTATAGCTGCATCTCGGTCCCCACCTTAAAAACTTGAATGTGCTTTTCAAATGCTTATGTACCGTTATTTGTCCTTGTGATGGTATGTGTGGTCATGATCTGACATTGACAGGATCATTATATGATTCTGGAGCTCTCATCTCATGACAAGTATGCACACGTCTGCTAAGGGGAATGTTCCATATGGTGGCCTCACAGTCACTGAACATTCTCCCCAGTCAGACTTATATGCTAAAAAGTAGTTAGCTTACATTGGCAATTGTGACTAAAACCACACTTGGAACCAACAACTAAAAGATAGGGTGGGAATTAGCAGAAGGCCCGCATAAATAAATGTGGCAACTACTAATACAGAATCTTGGAACTTGCATAAGTTGGCGGTGTTGAATTCTGCGGAAATCATCCACCCCGCCTTCACGTAAAACAGTGTGCATCACAACAACCATATAGCTTCACTAGGTTAACTCGTTTACATAATTTGGTTTTAATAAGAGAGTGGCCCTTTTTGCCATCTCTCTTCCTCCGCTTCGGCATTGAAGGCATTTTCCTGTGACAGAAGCCCGCACGAGGCACTTTTCTCTCGCAACAAAATAATTGCCTGTAGGGGGTAATTTGGTTTATATTAAACTAGCTAAGTAGCCATGCTAGGACCCTCCTTTGCGGGATACCTCACGAATCTTACTCTGTGAGATACCTCTGGCGAAGACCACGATGATGAGTCATCAACCCGGCCCCACGTATTAGACCTCCTCTCAGGTAGCAGGAAATGAGTATGATTGTTTGACTGTTACCCCATTAATTACTGTATGTATTTTTAGTTATTATCTCCCGGCCTTAAAATGGAGCCGCGGAACCATCACACCTGTGACACCAACCGCATGGATGAGACAGTGACGTTCAACTTTGGCGGCAATGGTCGCACGACCCCACTGGAATGTGAACATTCCATAGGCTCTTGAAGTCGGTGTCTGTATGATCCAGCAACATGCAACACCGGATCCGCAACCCTGAGATCTGCACCTAACCTGCTTTCCCACGCTGCCACACTGTGTACTTGCGGTGCTGCAGAACGGAAATGTCCGGCGGATCAGCACGCACGCCCGGTGGCTACAGAATTCCCGGTGTCCATATGGTCACCCTTATGGAGCATCCACCTCAAATAGTCAGCTTTGGAATCATATAATGATCCTGCCACCACTGCGTCATGACCACATATAACAGCACAGGTACACGTCACATTACATACGCATTTATAAGTACACATAGGTTTATGGTGGAGAGTAAGAGACAGATATCCAACTATGGTGACCTTCCCTTGAGTGCGTGGTGGGGGGTCTAAGACCGCACCCAGTCACTTGTAGAGTTAGATGGAGATTTGTGCCCTGTTCGTTAGCTAGCATGTCGTGGGCGGATCATGTGAGGTCAGCACCCAGGGACTAACATTTACCTGTCTTTATGGTAATGTAGATAGCCCAGAGATGCAATGCTGGCCAGTAAATATAATATAATGTTTTCGCAGTGCTTCCTACTTTGGCATGGTTATCTAAGCTAACAAGTATCTGCAGATAGAGAGGGCATGTTTGCGGTCATCAACACTTAGATTCTAACTGCTCTGAAACCCCAATAGTTTCAAAGTCAGCTTTAAACAATGTGGCGGATTGAGTCCAGACAATTATTAAGCCCTAAGGCTGGAGGAGCATAGACAGAGACAATTGCCCATGTATTCAAAAGAACGTGTGAGGCCCAAATGTCTCCTAAAGAGTAATCGTCCCTAACCACTTATACACCTATCCTATCGAGCCAAAATAGTACGGTTCGGGTAGTGAGAACGTGAGCAGCGACCTCAGCAACAAATTGATGCTGGTGGGGAACAAGGTGGTGTGGTTGTTGTTGCTGTATAGTGTAGCCTAGCGAACTACAGTCCTAGTATTTTATATAAAATAAGAAAAACATATAGCTAGGATGGCTACTGCCATATTACAAACTATCAGAGTACATTTAAAATATAAGGTTACATGACTTTGATGGTGCCTGTTAGTCATCGGCACAAAGTAAGGATAAATATATACAATAAAAAGATATAAAATATAAAAATTTGGTCTCAGACGACGATGCGGTACCTTTTAGTCATCAGTACCTTATATAAACATATTAATGCAATAACGGAGTACCTATTAGTCATTGGTACGGAAAAAGCTCTAACGTCAATGGTTAAAGTGTCACAAATCTGAGGTGAGAGATAGCACGATGCTGAAGTTAGCTACTAGGAGTATATCTGCAGATTAACTGTCTGATGTGGCTCACTCTCAAGAATGGTGAAGAAGAACTGTTGTGGATGCGGAAGGCTAGTAGATAGTGATGTTTATTCACACATTAGTAATTTAAACGGTGGTAGGAAAGTTCTGTACTGGTGCAGATTTTTGTAGCTACCGTAGTAGTTATGAAGGGATACGGTTGAAAGTTCATTGATGCAAATGCATCTTGGCAGATCACAAGACGGGATGCACCGCATAGCTCATGTGGTGCATCAGGCAATGTCATAACTAGACTGCGGTCAAAATGTTCAATACTGAGCATGACACATGTGCGGAATTTGAGTAACCACTCTTTAGCATTGCTCGGCAGATCTGGCAAGTTATCCATTAAAAACACCACTCGTCCTACATGCTTGACAAGATCTTACATTGGGGCCAAGAGGCCAATCCGCAAAAAGGTCCCTCTGCGGTGTTGGTAGCGTGGGTACCTTACTGTAATTTAGTTCTTGCCCCCGGATGATTTCTTTTCTGGGAGCTTCTAAAAACTAGATGCAGATGCGGAGGCTGTGTCCCAGAGATGAGGCTGAAATTCGAATGGCACAGTAGTCGGCTATTAGGAATCTGATCTACTGTAAGCAGTTGCCCCACGACCTGGTCTGCTCTGGCCAACACAATCCTCCACCTTCTCTCTGGTGGTGAATGCGATTTTCTACTCCTTTTATACTACTCGTGACGTCATAGATGGAGCACCACAACCAATCAACGCATGAGTTCTGAGGCATGGCAAATGATCACGTGATACGCTATCTTCCCCATTCACCAAGTACATGCACGCGACTAGGGTATTTAGGCAATATTTTGAACGGAATCAAACATGAATAACTCGGCCATCTTGGGCGATCTTAAAATAGTAAAATGTTTCAGAGTCCTCGCTTCATTCTGGTAATTATTACTACCAAGAACGACGAGGAGAGTATATTCTAAAGGAATTACGAGTACCGACTTGATACACTATAAGATGCCATTCTCTCCAACACTAATACACGTTGGTAGGCAATCTCTGACGCCCGCGCTGTCATTTTGAGAGCCTCTCTTATATGGCTTTATACACACATACTATCCTGTCCAGGGGGTCATGCTTGGAACGTACCCGGTCCGGCCACTCCGCATCTAGACGAGCTGGGACGACATGTACCTGACCGGTCAATCCGTGCTACAATGGGCATTCTCTCAGATGAACCGGAGATTGATAAGAGGACTTTGGTTTTATCAGGAATTACCTGCAGAACCAGGATTGTGTGGCATACCAGATTGCCTCTGTCAACTCGCACTCAAGGGAAGCAACTCATCCAGCTGGTTTGTCTATGGAAGCAGCATTTTAGATAAGTATGATTTGCCCTCGGCACAAATCATGAAAGCTGATCTACCCTCAAGAGTTGAGTGGAAGAGGGTATCAAAATCTGCGGTTCATGAATCTTGGAGAGAGAAACGATTGGTAGAGAGAAGAGAATCCACTAAGTTCACTGAGGTTTCTGGCCACAAGCAGCCAAGATACTACTACACTAGCCTATGTGCGGAGCTGGGATGGCGCATACCTGATTGGTCGATCCGCGCTACACCACCCCCTCCTGGTTTGGCACCTGTGCCAAATGACACCGCAACATGGATCAAATGTCACAGGGTATTTGCTAGGTGAGAATTATAGACTTCTCTAGTAGGTGCGTAGCTGAGAGGAAGAGTGACGCGAGAAATGCGAAGTTTATCAGAGAAGGCACATAGACATGAGAAAGAGTTTGGGAGGGAGACTGACTTTTATTTTTGATTTTTGGCCTGGTATTTTTATTTGTCCAGGCCTTTTCTCTTTTTTTTTGTTTTGTAATGTTGTGGTGCATTCTAACCTTTATTTATTACCATGATTCGGACAAACAATAGCTCGCGAAAGCGTTCTCTTTGGTGACGGGTAATTAATTCCCCATCGAGAACGCCCAGGCTCCAACGTACCAAAATTAAGCTTATAATGTAAAAATACATATGCTATAAAATATATATATATATATATATATATATATATATATATATATATATATATATATATATATATATATATATATATATATATATATATATATATATATATATATATATATATATATATATATATAATATTAAATATATGCAGAAATATATACATGACATGATATATGAAGTCATGTATATACAGTGCGGCCCTTTTGAGAGGATCCGCACAGGTGACTGTCATCACCTCTTATATCCGTCTCATCTTTTAAGACGAGAAGAAAAATAATAAGAAAAATAGTATGTTATAATAAGTAAAAAGGTCGATCAGGCAGCCCCAGCAATAGCTGGGATGGCATGATCTAATATAGTTATATTAGTTGCGATATAAACTGCATAAAGTGTATTTACAGCATAGGGATCCGCAATGATTATTTTGTTGATACACAGCTATGTGATAGCACAGCTGTGTAGGATGACCTTAATCAGCCTAAGGACGGGGTTTCAATTTTACAAAACTATATAATAATGAGAAAAGTATTTAAAAAATAAAGTAATAATAGAATCACCGCAAACAGTAATCAGTTAAAACAATCTGCTGCACATATTACAAAAATGTCTGTGAGTGTCAGGTGAAAAGTTCCCCCAGCGGGGCTGGGTTCTGCGGTCCATATAAGCCAGTGGTGGTGCATGTGCTCATGGTGCAGAAATATGTTCTGGTGCTGATTCCATGCTAGTATCTGATGATGTTGCGGAAAGGTTGTCGAAGGATGCACCGAAGCTGATGGAGTGCGGTGACGATGTGCTGCTGAAGGTGGTGGCTGCGGTGGTGCTTGGCATGTGGATGTTTCCGGTGAAGGTCATTGACATCATCATCGTGGTGCTTGCGGTAGTGGTCATCGTGTGTGCGGAGCGGGTGGTACTGGAGATGGTGATGGTGCGCAATTGGTTTGATGCGGATCCGGCGGTAGTCTTTTTTCACTTTGCTGCCTGTATTAGTCTGCTTGCCATGGTGTGCAGAACTGGTAGGATGTCTGGTTGATGTGCTATGCGTTTTCTTCCTGTGCATGGTCTGTCTGGCGTTGTAGCTTTGCTGATGGCTGGATCTGTTACTGTCATGGTACTGGTGCTTGGTTCGGTGGTGGTGATAATGATGGTGGTTCTGCTGATGCTATGCGGTGGAGTGGCTGTGGTGCTGGCTACCTCCGTTATTTCCAGATCGATACTGATCATTAAATCCGGTGGTGATGATGAACTTTCGGAAATTCAAATGTCTCTTAACGGAATTGTCACTATACCTAACGGAGGAAATGTCACTAGTGTTGGTGCTGTTGCTGCTGGTGCGGATGCAGGTACTGCTGGTGTGGATGCATATACAGATGCTGCTGCCAGTGTAAATGCTGCTATTGTTGCTGATTCGGATGTCGTTGTCGTTGCTGATGTTGATGCATGTGTGGATGCTGGTGTGGATGAAGATGCTGGTGCGAATGATTGGAGATGTGGCGGCTGTCGTCGTTTGGTTTGTTTTACACAATCCATCTTGCTGGTGGTTGGGATAGCTCTCACGGGTGTTCTCTGCATGAGTAGCGGACCTACGACGTCAATATTTTCGTCCTCTTCACCCGGATTTGAAGTCACTATTAGTACGTGGTGTTTCGACATGGATATATGGGTAATCCTGTAGCGCGAAGCTGAATATAGGAAATTACAGTCAACACAGTAAGCTCTTTGAAATAGATGGTCACGATCAACATGTAACTTTAAATCTGAGTTACGTGAAATTTCCCGGTCACAAGTCTTTCCATTAGGAGAAGTTAGAATACATGGAAATCTCTTTGCGGAACTCTTTTGAAATTCTTCACCTGAAGTGTCCAACAAGACAATGTCTTCTTCTAGCGACATAGAATTTTCCGCATGGTAATGTTTTGTGGAACCGCAAAAACTCCTAATCTAACTTTCTACATCAACTTTATAATTAACAGCCAATAAAATAATAATAATGAAAATAGCAGAATTGTGTGTGTAACACTAAAATGGCCTAATGGCTGAGATCCTCCCTTGTGTCAATTTGATGGGAAAACGAAGTTTCAGTGCACGATTCCTTCCTTTTATAGTTTTCAGTGACGTCAGAGGAGGGCGGAGGACCACACCCGAAAGCTCTAGGGTGAATCGGTCATTGTTATAGATGGATTTTGCTTGTTCTATCCTCCTAGCGTCCAATTATACACTCCCTTCATAAAAGGAAGGTAAATATAAATATAAGAAGGAAGGAATGTCAACTTCATCCCTTTCTCACAGGATCTCAGGTCTCCAATCCACATTAAAACCGTGAACTACTTATTCCGGCGGAAGCTCACCTTTTAATTAGAGAGAGGCGGTTTTCAAGTTAGATACTTATAAACTTGCCTATTTTAATTTTAGGCTGGAATTCCCGAAAGGCTGTGGGAGAGCGTAATTACGTCAGAAGTCTATGATCCTGACTCATCTTCTCTCACCTCATCGATCATGCACGTGGTAGCTATGCGGAAGCGTGATTCATTTGTTTATAGTCTTTTATCCAATTTACCGGAAAACACTATGCGCCAATCACGTGATACCTGCTTTAGATAACACATGGTTGATTGTAAACGTAGGAGATTTTGTTATGTGTGATTTATTAATGTTGCTGACTAATTGATAATGGATGCGGAAATTCATATATTACTTCTTAAATGTCTGTTCCTTAGAACAGCGTCCCGATCCGCGCGTGATTTTAACATGCGCTCTGCGTCTGTGTCTTGTATGAATATTCTTGCTCTTGTTGATCCTTGAGCCGAATTGGTATGTAAGAGAATTTTTGAAATTCTCTGTGTAGATTAACTGTCTAAATTTTGATGCTGCCTTGCCATCCTGCGCGCTAATGATTTGTAAGCGCGGCAAAACTTTGTTAGTTCTTAATTAAAATTACAACAGTTTAGCTGAATGTAACTCATTGTTTGGTTTAAACATATCCATATCTTGCGGGCGACAAGTTGCTGACCCCGCCAAGCAGGACAGTATTTACAGGATGGACAGACTGCCAAGCATCTGCATATGTGGGTAGGACTAGTCCCACCGCACCTAGACACAAACCTAGTTGTTACAGTACAGCTTAAAAATGCATGTGACAGTTGTACAGTTTACAATACGCTTCTCTCCAGGCTTCTGTGTGTTCAGTCAGGGACGGAACAAGGAAGCGCCCAAACAACAACAAAATATGGACCCCAACTTTAAATTCCCTGGCCACTATAAGTAAAAAAGCACACAGGATATGGATTCTTGAAGGCAAGTCAATTGAGAATGATAATGCTGCAAACCGTAGGCGAAAAGATTCTAGGCGGGCATTAAGGCAAGCTATATGACTGATGAACAGGCAGAAACGGAGTGACCATTGCAACAAGATCATGGAGGCACACGAATACGACAGACAAACCTTCTACCTAATTGCAAAACAACGTACTCTAGGCAATAATGGAATCCACCACTTATACATCATGGAACAACGTGTACTGATGAGGCTGACATCTCAGGGGCATTTTAGGAACACTTTGGTGCACTGGCCAGTCCTCTTCAAGATGCAGCGTTCGACGTAGCCTATAAGACCTTAGTGGAGAACGATCTCATCGTAATTGAAGACCTGTGTCGTAACCAGAAAAAACAGAATCAGCCTGTAACAGAATTAGAGCTCAGGGAAATCGTAGCTGGGTTTAAGAACAATAAAGCTCCAGATTATCAAGGACTAACTGCAGAGCATCTGAAGCATGCCCCGGCAGCAGTATTTGATCACTTAGCAATTCTAATGAACTATTTTCTCTCAAAGGGACACGTTCCACGTGACATGAAGGAAGGAATATTAACACCTGTCATCAAGAAAGATAAAGATAGTAAACTAGCAACACATTATAGGGGGATTACGGTCCTGTCATTAATCGGGAAGATACTATAGAAACTTCTTTTAAACCGAACCAAATATAACCACGATATCATTCAGTCCATGTGGCAGAGAGGATTCACAGAGGGATCGTCCTCCAACAACACAGCGGTGATCATTTCAGAGGTTGTGAACGAGGCCAAGGACAACCAGGAACAAGTAGCTATGGTCACGCTAGATGCCTGCAAGGCGTTTGATGTAGTTTGGCACGCTTCACTCCTTCGTAAGATATATATCAGCGGAGTCGAACAATCACTCTGAGGAACCATCCAAGACCTCTATACTGATGCCGAAACTGTGGTCAAGCTTAAGAGCCGAATTTCCTCACCTTTACAGATCCAGTAGGGAGTACGCCAGGGTGGAATCCTTTCCACCATCCATTATAAACTATTCAACAACAATCTCCTACATATGGTTGGACACATTAATTGCTCAGCACCAACTTGCGCTGATGACATTGCCATTCTCGCACGTGATACTAATCATCTCCAAGAGATTCTCAACGTTGTCCACCACTACACCAATCAGGAACGGTACTCTATCAATCCAGCAAAGAGTGCCCTTATCTTTCTTAACAAACGACCAAAAGAAATGCCCAGAATACAGCTAGGAGAAAACCAAATCCTTGAATCAAAGTGTGAAACACATCTGGGTATAGAACGTTCCCTACGGGGCAAAGAAAATGCGCTGAAGAGGATTCAAATGGCATGGAGAACGGTGTACTCCTTGATGGGAGCTGGACTGCACGGCAATGGCGGAATGTCTCCTGCACTAGCTGCGCATGTATGGAAAATCTACTGTCGCCTCTTTGGTTTAGAAACTCTGGAAATGAAGCAAACCGAGATTAATCTCATGGAGCAATTCCAACGCAAAATTCTCCGGCAACTCAAATCCCTTTCAAAGTGTACATCCTCAACAGCAACACTTTGCTTACTGGGCATAAGACCTATAGAAGCTGAGATAGACTGCAGAAAACTGAACTTCTTAGGAAACATACTCAGAAACCGAGAGACGCTAGAGTATCAAATAGCTGCGAGACAGTTAGCTGTAAAGAGTATCAGAAGCAGCAGCTGGTCTATGAGATGTCAACACCTACTCTCTAAGTATGATCTTCCAAGTATCTACCAGCTGATTAACAGCATATCTTCAAAACCTCAGTGGAAAGCAGCAGTAGACACACAGATTAATAAAGTTGTTCATGAAGCCTGGAAGAATGACGCCAGCACAAAATCCACCCTCAAGTATCTTAACGTTCTCGACTGCTCAGTGAACCGTGTCCACCATGTCTGGAGCTCTACTGATAATACAACATGAGATGTAAGATGTGCCACGATTAAAGCGAAACTCCTGGTTGATACATACATTCTACAAGCTAATTGTAGTCGCTTTAATCAGTTTGCTGCACCTGACACATGCCAGCTTTGTCAGCTAACAAAAGAAGACAGAACTCACTTCCTCGTAACTTGTCCAATGCTGATGGAATCCAGAAAACCGTATCTAGAAGATATCCACTCTGTTGTACTCCAGGAGATCGACCCAGTAGCATATTTCTACTTTTGCGGATCCATGATGCGGAATGCTGGACTCGATCCACATCACTACTGCTGCTACTGGGTGCAGGGATGATGATAATGGCAAATGTGTATTGCATACCACCAGAGGACGCCATGTGTTAAGTGTCTTGGTGGTGGATTATAGTGCTTGGATAAACGTTGTTTCAGTGGAGGTGCTGCAACCAACCACTGCCGTTTTACAAAGGAAAGAGGGTTTAGTAGATGCAGTTTTGCGGGCTCAGTTTTCCACAGGGAGGGATGATGTTGGTGCTGCGGATGCAGTGTACATCATAGGCACCAACTTGTGTGAATCCGTGTTTTGTGTAGTGTCTAGCTTGGTTGTGGTAGTGTATGCGGTTGTTGTTGGTGTATCCATCTGACGTTGTTGCATATGGACCGAAGTTGAGCCAGGTTGTAGGAGTGGGCACTGAAGTGACTCTCTAATCAATGCCCATTCTGGTTTGACGGATGCTCAGGCTGTGGTGTATGATGGTCAGTTGCGGGTGGAGGGAGGATGGTGTGGACATCGTTCCTTCCAATGGCCTAGCTGATCACATCCAAAACATGCGTTAGGCGGCTGTGTGTGTGGTGTGGTGCTGTTCGGCTCTGGACGAGTAGTCTGTTGTGTTGCTACTGCAGTGCTCAATGTGGTCACTAAATTAGTGAGTGGGGAGATCTGTTTAGTTATCTCTTCCAATCTGTCTTGCGTGTTTTGCCGATTGTTGCGTTTGTGCTGGTTCCCGCATCCTGGGGCATTGTTGTGGCCCCCATGATGGGACTGGCCACGCCCCCTTCCTCTAGGCGTGTGATTCTGACCGATGGGTGAGGGGCGGGTCATGATGTGGTGCGGTGTTGAAATCTGTTCTTGTAGCCGTGGTTGGTGCGGTGTCTGCTCCGATTAGTTTAGCATCATTCAACTCATTAATTGGATGTGTTTGGCGACGATATTCTTCTCTCTCTCTCTCTCTCTCTCGAGGAAATTTTCTATTCTCACCGCCATTGCGGTGAGCGACTGTAGATTCATGTGCTCCATAAGGAAGAACTTTTCCTTAAGAGCCAGTTCCCCACGCAGAGCATCAATAAAAGTGTTCAGATGAAGATGCGTCACTCCTTCGTGTTTTGTGCTAGGGTACGATCTTGTGATGAGTCGCCGGATATGACTTGCCAATTCTGGGAGTGTTTTTTCTGCTCGTCTCCACAGGTTTTTCAGCTGAAGATGGCTGTTCTCTCCAAGGGCCATGTCCCAGAATCTTTCAGACAAGGCACTCTCGCGCTCTGTGTACGTTGGTGTCATATCTTACCCCAAATCTGCCAGCACCTGTAAGGCCTTTCCTGACAGTTTTGCAGCCAGATACTCTCCCATTTGCTGATCTGTCCATCTGTTTGTGCAGCTTATGATTTCAAACTGGCACTTGCAGTTGGCCCATTCACCATCCCCACTGAATTCAGGTGGGATGATCACTCGGCCAATGCCGTGGTATGGAGTTATGGGCACAAATCCAGGTGGAGGTATGGGAGATAGTGGTGTGAAAGCTGATACTGGTGTGTGCGTGCGTGCGTGCGTGCGTGCGTGCGTGCGTGCGTGCGTGCGTGCGTGCGTGCGTGCGTGCGTGCGTGCGTGCGTGCGTGCGTGCGTGCGTGCGTGCGTGTGTGTGTTCTTTCCGCTCCTGTAGCCTGATGGCACCACATCCGCATTGGAGACTCCCTTCTAGGTTGCTCGGTGCGGAACAGTAGTAAAGTCGACTCCGCTGGCCTCCTAACTGGTATAGGACAATGACCCATAGGTGGTGTGTCATGTATCCGACGTGGCGGATCTGGAGGTCGTTGTGTGAGTCTTCCTTCGAATGGTAGAGGTCCAGGAGACTGGGACCCTGGGACTAACATTTGCTTGTCTTTAAGGTTATTTAGATTGTCCAGAGATGCACTACTGGCCAGTAAATATAAAATAATGTTTTCGCAGTGCTTCCTACTTTGGCACGGTTATGTAAGCTAACAAGCATCTGCAGATACAGATGGGATCTTTGCGGTCATCGACACTTTGATTATAACTGCTCTAAAACCCCAGTAGTTTCAATGTCAGCTCTAAGCAACATGACGGAGGGAGTCCAGACACTTATTAAGCCCTAAGGCTCGAGGAGCATAGACAGAGACAATTACCCATGTATACAAAATAATTTAGGAGGCCCTATGGTATATGGCCAATTTATACAACCTTGCTGGTTTGATGTGTTACATATCCGCCACTCCCGGAAAAGAGACTTACACAAATGTCTCTTAAAGAGTAATCGTCCGTAACTACTTATAAACCTATCCTATCAAGCTAAAATAGCCAGGTTAGTCAGCCGCATACCAGATTCGCGTAGTGAGAACATGAGCAGCAGCCTCAATGAAAAATTGATGCTGTTGGGGAACAGGATGGTGCGGTTGTTGTTGCTGTATAGTGTAGCCTAGCGAACTGCGGTCCTAGTATTTTATATAAAATAAGCAAAACATATAACTAGGATGGCTACTGCCATATCACAAACTATCACAGTACAGTTAAAATATAAGATTACATGACCTTGATGGTGCCTGTAGGTCTACTGCACAAAATAAGGATACATATATACAGTAAAAAGATATAAACTATAAAAATGCAGTCTCGGCCGACTGTGTGGTCCCTGTTAGTCATTAGTACCTTATATAAACATATTAATACGATAGTACGATAACGGAGTATGTATTAGTCATTGGTACAGAAAAAGTTCTAAAATCACTGTGGTTAAAGCGTGGTGTAGCCCGGATCGGTACGGACTGTCCCAGCTCAGCAGGGTACGGGGCGGCTGTTCCGGGTACGTTGTGAGCATGCCCCCACTTATTAGGATAGTACGCATATATAAAGCTAAATAAGAGAGGCTTGCGAAGATTGTGTAGCGTGCATGCGCGTGTGTCAGAGCTTCCCTGACAACATGTGCAGCTCACAGGGGTACGTGCTGGTCTGCCGACAGATATCCGCTTATCATACCGCAAGTGCACGATGACCAGAATGGCTAGTTAGCTGTGGATCTCGGAGTTGCGGATCCCGTAGGATGTCTCCCCGCGGTGTACAAAGACCGACTTCTAGAGCCGGTCGAACACTGATGTTCTAGTGGGGCTGTGTGACCATTGCCGCCGAGACTGAACCACACGGTGTCGTCCCAACTATTTGTGTCACCGGTGTGTCTATCCATACTAATTTAGAGAATTTAACAATTCGAATAATATACTAGAAATATAAATACATACTATACAAACAAGGTGAATCGTTTGACAGTAGAATGAGCACAATAATACACAATATAGAGCGAACTGGTGTCCTTTCTACGTGGTATCGCCGGAGGTACCATACAGATCCTTGAATCCGCAGCGGTATCCCCGCAAGAGATGCATCCGCATAAGGGATCACTGTGTAACTTAATATAAGTTAATATACCCCCAACATACACAGAGAGAACAATGTTGCTGTGAGAGGAAGGTGCCTCGCGTGGGCCTCCGTCACCGAATGTTTCATGATGGTGCGAGAGGAAGGTGTCTCACGTGAGCCTCTGTCACAGGAATGCTCGCTGTTGCGAGAGGCCAGTGCCTCACGTGGGGACTCCTTCACAGGAATATGCCTTCGACGCCGAAGTGGAAGAAAAGAGCTGGCAAAAAGGGATACTCTTTTGTTCAACAGAAAATGCTAAGTGCTGAAAATCCTAGCGAAGCCACAATTAACGTGATGCGTACTGGTTTACGTGAAGGCGGAACAAGCGATTTCCGAAGAATTCCCACGTCACTGTCTTATGTGGTTTCAAGATGCTGTATTGGTAGATGCTGCTTTATTTATGCGGGCCTTCTGCTACAGTCTAACCTACCAACTAGTTGTTAGAAATGAAAGCCAGCTTTGGCCGCAAGTGACAGGGATTTCTACCTATCATTAGATACAGCTGTCCAATGGGCGCATACGCTTAGCTTTCCGTAGGTCGCTTTGAAAGAGCATCTACCTCCACAGACAGTATGCATACATGTTACATCGCAATGCATCCGAATTTGATGAAAATCTAGCTACCTTGCTCCGCAACCACATAAGACATCACCTGGACAATGGCTACATTTCACATACACAAGTTTGATCACAGACATATCATTAAGGTGGGGATAGAGAGGTGACTATCCATCGCGAGCGTCCTTCCCGTGAGGGCATGGTAGATTCCAAGATCCTTCCCAGACACTCCAATGAGATGGATGGAGATGCCCGTCTCGTCCGTCACTGATTCCTGTGGATCTAACTTTTGACCTGTCGTTAGGGTTAAGTTCCAATGCACCCAGATATACACTGCGGGCCGGTAAATAAACTATCAAACTTACATTTATAGCTATATGTTTCCTTTGTTGGCGGGATTATCTAGCTAGCAAGTATCCGAGGAAATGGGGGAGATGTATGTAAATCAGCACTTTAACCATCACCGCTCGGAAACCTCAGATAGTTTCCCATGGTCGGATCACCCCAATGTGCTGATAGGGAATCCAAGCAATTATAAAGCCATACGGCTGGTGGATCATGGAAAGAGACAACAACTTGATATATACGAGGCCCTATAGGTATTTGGCCAATTTTACACAACCTTGCCGGAGTGCGGGGCTACATTATCGCAACAACCGGAAAAGAGGCATACACTATATGTCTCCTAATGAAGAGATTGTCCCTAACCACTTTAACCTATCCTATCGAGCTAACTAATAAGGTTTAGTTGGTAACATGCCGGGCTCAAACAATTAGAGCACGGCCAGCGACCTCAGTGTAAAATTGATGATGGCAGGAATAAGTGATGCAGATATAAATGTTGCTGTATAATATCTCCTAGCATACTGCGTTTTCTACAATTAAACAAAACATATTAACTGGATGGCTATCTGCCATATACAACTAACCAATGTAATAAGTAGATTGTAATTAAATTAAGTAACTAAGTATCATAGACTGATAAACTTAGATGGTGCGGCTAGTTGAGAGCACCACAGTAATAAAGAAATTATAAATTGCGGTCCTAAGACCGGGAAGGCACCTATTAGTCATCAGTACCAAATATGGAAATAATAATTAGATGTATAATAGTATAGTTACTTGAGTACCTAATAGTCATCGGTACGGAACCGGCTACTATGTTACTGAAATTGAGGCGCTAACATATTCATAGCGTGAGTCGACATGTTCTCTGGAGCTGGAGAGATTTCTGCAGGCGTTTCCCGCAGCTCGTGTCCACAGGTTGGCTCTGCAAGCTGACTCCTCCAGGCATGGTAGATACGGTACACACTCAGGACAGTGAAGCAGAACAGTAAAGTAACATCTATTAGACAGTCTCTGTAACTAAATCACCATTTATGTGGAAGTGAGAAAGTTTTCCATCTGGCGACGGAAGTAGTAAAGTTGAATGTTGCCCATTAACAGAGAGGGCGGTATACAATGTTAAGCAGACACATAACTTGGCACACTGTGCAGGATGCGTCGCATAGCTCTTGCTGCGCACCTAGCAAAGTCCGCTAGACTGTGGTAAAAAATTTAATTAAAACACACAGAACATGCAGTGTGGAATTTAGTGTCCACTTTTCAGCATGGTTGGCAGATCCGGCGAGTCATCCACCAAGGATCACCATAGCTCTACATCGTGTAGGATTACATTCTTGGGCCGCAAGGGCCCTTTCCAGAGGTGTTCCCTTTATAAAAGTTCGGAAGCGGGAACCATCACTTTAATTAACTATTTTGCTCCTGGAGGGCCGTCAGAGAGCATCCAAAATTGCATAATGCGGAAAGCCCGAGAACTGCTTTCATGTGCGGGTAAGCTGAAAGCCGCAAGGAACCACGGTGATGTGCTGCATCTTCCGTCAGTGTTCTGGTCCACTCGTCTAGTCCGCAACTCCAGTCAGTTTGCAGCAGGTCAGTCTCCATGCCGACGATGCTCCTGATCCTCGATTTTTCACCCCTTTTATACTCGCCGTGACATCAGAGCTGGGCGCCTCACCCAATCATCGGCCGAGCGCCAGCCAATCAGCGTGCTTGTATACTAGTGACGTATCGACCACATGTACAAATCACTCTGTATTTAGTTGTATATACACACGCACTCATGACGTCTTCTTCTTCTTTTCGATCGCTGGTATCACACTTGGAGAGCCATTCTCAAGATCTAATCTGTGGTTTTCTGCAGTTCCTCCACATGCCCATACAACTTTTCAAGAAAAGAGGTTGACAAAGGCCAGATCTCTTCTCTCAGCAGCTGATACGTACTGCAACATTGAAGTATGTGCTCTGTGGTCTGTTCTGCTTCTCCACAAGGACAAGCGGGCGATGTCGTAAGGTGGAACTGCCTGTACATGTGTTGGTTTAGTCTGTTGTGTCCAGTTCTGAGACGAAAAATGGTCACTTGCTCTGGCCTCGAGAGATGATGGTAGGCATCTTCTGATTGAGGCGTTCTATAGAGTGACTTGATGATAGTCTTCATCTCTGTATGGGTAACCATGTTTTCTGTCTGATTCTCTTCTGCACCCACCTTTGCCATCTTCCTCATTTCCTTGGACTCCACAGTGTGAGGGGATCCACTGCAATGCTATCCGAAAGCATTTGATGGTTTGTAGTGCTTCTTCAAGTTATGGCAGCTTACCCTTGGTGATAGCCTCAAGGACGGAGCGGGCATCAGATAAAAAGAGAATCTGTGCAATAGGGTCTGCTGTTCTGCTGATGGTATTAGCTGCATGAACCAGTGCTTCGACTTCAGCTCTGTAGTTTGTGCAGTGTTTGTCTGTCGGTATTGCAGCTGATTCATGTTGTCCGTTTGGATACTGTATGTGTAGTCCGGCACCTCCGCTCCTAATTGCATCTTTGGCTGATCCATCTATGTAGATCCTTATCCATGTCTCCTGAGGGTACATTTCTTCCAGCATGGCTAGGGTCAGGGGCTTCTTATTCACATCACTGTGTTCATCTTTGGTTGTGAGATGAGGTACTGTGGTGCGAATAGCTATGCTCTCTAGTTTGTTTTCCCAGGGTGGAGGATCAAGTGTGTGGTTTAGGTCTTCTATTTGTGCTGGCAACATTTCTTGGTGTTTCTTTTGACTTGCTTTGTCTCTTTCACAAAACTTGATCTTTTAAGTCTTCCTGATGACAGCTGTGCTTGCCTGATCTTCATCGGGTGGTTGTTGAACGATTTGAACTTTGCAGCTTGGATCAGTGCTTTGCATTCCATTCCTTTGCTAAGTGGGGGGGGGGGAGGGATGCCTGCTGTCTGCTCCATTTTTTCTATTGGTGTTGATCTCATTCCACCAGTGATGATGCGCAGTGCCTGGTTTTGTACTCTGTCGAGGTTCTGTTGATGAGGTTTAGCTGCTGTCATCCATGAGCTGGATCCATGCTCAAGGTGTGGTCGTACGGCACCTAGGTAGATGGTCTTGAGGATCCTTTCATTGGCACCCCACTTTGTTCCTGCCAGCGTCCTCATGATGTTTAGCTTTCTTCTGGCCTTTGCCTCTGTGTTCTGGATGTGCTCCTTCCATGTTAATCTTCTGTCATAGGTGACTCCCAGGTATGTCTGCTGGTACTCATACTCGAGTGGAGTACCGCCCAGTGTCAGATTGCCAACCTTGGTTTTGGTGGACAGTAAGAATAGCATGGCTGATGATTTTTCTTTGTTGATGGTAATACACCAGCGATTGGCCCAAGCTGTAATTCTGTCCAAGGCGAGCTGCCTTCTGTACATGGCAGTCGTTGTGTACTCCTCGGTGCACCAAAGTACGAGGTCATCTGCATAGAGGGCTGCTTGGATCCCATGGGGCAGCTCTGCTACAATGTCATTAATGAAGAGTATGAACAGAGTTGGTGATAATACTCAGCCTTGTGGCAACCCTTGGGTCAGCAATACATTCTGTCCAGATTGTCCATCCACCAGCACCCTAGCTCTGCGATTGTGTAGGTATGACTAGGTCTAGCGGAACATGTTGCCACTGATGCCTGTGCGCCGGAGCTTCACGAGGAGGCCATCCTTCCACACCTTGTCAAATGCCTTCTGCAGATCGATAAAGGCAACTAGCATCACCTTCTTGGCTTGAAAAGTGTCCTCTATGACCTGTGCAAGATGTGTTGTTGATCTTCTGTGCTCCTGTCTCTTCTGAAGCCGGCCTGCTCTGAAACTATACTGTTCTCCGACTCCCGGTACAACTGCAACCGCTGGTTGACGATGTGCTCCATGACGTTATGGCAATATTCCAAGTATAATGTAACGGGGAGCTTCGACGATAACCCCGCCATTTCTTGGCCGACTTTAAAATGGTTTACAGTTCTAATAAGCTCGTTTTATTCTGGTCCTGATAAGTACCAAGAACAACGAGAACGGATGAATTATAAACATTTATGAGTACCTACTCTATACACTATAGGCATGCACTCGCTTCCAATTCCAAGACGTGTTGTCAGGGAAGCTCTGACGCGCACGCATGTGCACCACATGTTTTATTGGACTTAGCTGATGTTTTATGAGAAACCTCTCTCATAGGGCTTATGTACGCGCACCATCCTACCAAGGGGGAGGCGTGCTTGGAGCGGATCCAGAGTGGCCGTTCCATACCCAGCATTGCTGGGATGCTCAGTACCCATCCGGTCGGTCCGCTCTACATCACCCCTTCCTAGTTTGATAGTCGTGGCAACGATCACGCATGGCGGATCGAGCGCACGGGAGCATGCTAGGTGGTAATTATAGACTTCCAGAGTAGGCGCGCAGCCAAGAGGAGAGTGGCGCAATAGACGCGTGTTCATAACAAAGAGCACATAGGGTGCGAAAGAGTTTGGGAGGGAGGCATACCATTGGTTTTAATTTTTGACCTGGAATTATTTTTCCAGGTCTTTTTTTTTTTTTTTTTCGTGTTTATTTCTTGGTGCGTGCAAATTTTATTATTTAGATCAGTGATTTCCTAAACAATAGCCCGCATGGGTGTTCTCTTTGGTGCGGATAATTATTTTCCGCAGAGAACACCTAAGCTCCAACGTACCACAATTACAATACAGTAAAATGTATACAGGTTATATATAATCACGTACCTATACTCGACAAGAGTATAACAGATTATTTTAATTACATTGTGCATCCCAGGTAAATAAAGGGTTGCACATAGATATGTTTATATATATTAGTGGTACGCATCCTAATTATATGAGCGAATACATACAGTGCAGATTCCGCACAAGCAGATCTCACTGCCCCAAATCCAAAAAAAGTCATACTGACGCGGGGTTTAAAAATATTAAGAAAAATAATATATATAATAATAAAGTAAAAAGACTAGTTCATCAGGCAGCCCCAGCGTAGCTGAGACTGCATGACGGGATTATGACATATTCGTTACAGTGTGTTGTGTACTTACATCGCACACGACGTGTTTACAACACAGGAATCCGCAGCGATTATTTTATGGTGAGACACAGCTATACAAGAATATTATGCAGCTGTGTAAGATGACAGTAGTCAGCCTAGGGACTTGGTTTCGATTGTTAAAACATATATAACAAGCATTCTGTAAGTATTGCTTTGCAATACATGTCCCCTACCTGGTGATATAAATCTTTAGAGAGATTGACAGTCAAAAATTTCATTAAAAATTGTCAAAAGCAGCTGAAGCTCGAACTTAATCTGTAACTTCTCATAACACAGCAATAAACCAAGTCTCAGTTATGTATGGTGAAGGAGAAGGAAAGTCTTGACAGCTGATATGTTTGTATTTCATAAGTCGAAAGGGAACATAACTCCATCAAAAAACGACGTAAACGCCTGAAACCCGAACTTGGTCTGTAGTTTCTCATAATAAAGCAATGTACCAATTCTCAGTTGAATATGTTGAAAGACTGCGAGAAAAAGGGCGGAAAACTAATATTTTTTGTATTTCATAGGTCAAAAGGGGGCATAACTCCATCAAAAAGTTATGCATACACCTGAAACTCGAACTTGCTCTGTAACTTCTCATAACAAAGCAATGTAGCAATTTTCAGTATAATATCTTGAAAGACTGCGAAAAAAGTGCGGAAAACTAATATTTTTCGTATTGCATAAGTCGAAAGGGGCTAACTCCATAAAAAATCTACGAAAATGTCTGAAACTAGAACTTGCTCTGTAACTCCTTACTCTAAAGCGATGCACCAATTTTCGCTTAAATATCTTGAAGGAGTAGCAATTCTCAGTATAATATCTTGGCCTGTAACTTCTCATAAAAAAGCTATGTAGCAATTTTCAGTAAAATATCTTGAAAGACTGGGAAAAAAGGTGCGGAAAAATAATATATTTTGTATTTCATAAGTCGAAAGGGGGCATAACTCCATGAAAAATTGACGAAAATGTCTGAAACTCGAACTTGCTCTGTAACTCCTTATACTAAAGCGATGCACCGATTTTTGCTTATATATCTTAAAGGTGTGCCAAAAAAAGTGCGAAAAGCTGATATTTTTCGTATTTCTTAAGACGAAAGGGGGCATAACTTCATCAAAAATCTACGCATACGCCTGAAACTCCAACTTGGTCTGTAGCTTCTCATAACAAAGCAATGTAGCAGTTCTCACTATAATATCTTGAAAGACTGCGAAAAAAAGTGTGGGAAACTAATATTTTACGTATTGCATAAGACGAAAGGGGGCATAACTCCATGAAAAATTGACGAAAATGTCTGAAACTCGAACTTGCTCTGTAACTCCTTATACGAAAGCGATGCACCGATTTCCGCTTAAATATCTTGAAGGAGTGCGAAAATGGTTGCATAGTGGCTCAAGGCGTGCTGTGTTGCGGATGCGGTCACTGCTGTTGCTGGTCGGTAGTGTGGGAAGTCTGATTGTCACTGTTTCGTACATTTAGTTTTGTCCATCTTCTTCGTAGGGAGCACATTAATAGGAAGTCTAGTTTCGAAACGAGCAGCTAGCCCTTCAAGGTTTTCACTTTGTTCGCCAGGATGTAATGTAACTACAAGCACACGATGTTTATCCGTCAATGCGTGGGTCACACCATAACGGACAGCGGTATAAAGGTATTTGCAGTCCGTACAAAAAGCTCTCTGCATAAGATGGTCACGATTAACATGCAGTGTCAAGTCCGAATTACGGGAGAAGGCGCAGCTACATGGCTGTCCGCTGAGCTGAAATGCTGAACACGGATATTTCTTTCTGGATGGTGCTGGCGTCGACTCTTCCAAACTGTCGGACAAGGCAAGGTCCTCGGCAAGTGACATCTTATTTCCGCATATTAATGGGGGTGCAGACTGCCTAACCTAATCTAATTTTTCCTAGCTCTTCATAACTTTCCTGGCCAAGTAATATATAATAGAAGTGATAAATTAAATAAGAAAAACAGCAGAATTTGGTTTGCGACACGAAAGTAGCCTAATGCTTGTTCTTCCCTTGTGTCGAGTTTTGACGGGAAGACAAAGTTTCAGTGCACGATCGCCTCCTTTTATACTTTTTGGTGACGTCACAGGAGGGTGGATGACCACACACTAGGTTCCAGGGTGATTCGGCTACGCCCAATAAGGAAAGTATCGATTTATTAAACCTGGAGTCATATGAAGTTCCCCCCCCCACCCCGTGCAAAGGGAGTAATTATAATTATAGGAAGAAATGTATATCACTTTCATCTCTACTCGACGGAAAAATAAGTCTCTGATCAACGTAAAAACTCGGAACTAATTATTCCTGTGTAAGTTCACCTTTTAATTAGTGTGAAGCGGTTCTATAGATTGGATGCTTATAAACTTGCCTGTTTTAATTTCAGGCTGGAGCGCCCGATGGGGTGTGGGAGAGCGTGGTGATATCAGCAGGGTGTCAACTTTATCGGACATGATGTATTTCACTCTGTAATGGCGGAGCCCGTAGGCGGGACAGAGATACTTTAGAGTGTGGATGACGAAGAACGGTGCTGTCGTAACTTTGATCAATCCATTAACGAATTCAACTTTTCGGTAGCAAAATCCTACTCGTGACAGACGTCAGACTGCGGGCATCTTGCTCTCTTAATAATAATAATAATAATAATAATAATAATAATAATAATAATAATAATAATAATAATAATAATAATATTAACTGTTGTTACGTGTGAATGAAGTATTATGTTTTTGGCGATTTTCGTACGACGGTTCTGGGGGCAAGGGGGGAATTCCCCTGTAGAGCGTACTGTAAATGGCTACGGCGTGCTCCTTTCTGTATGACCAGTTTTCCGGAAACCGGGTAATAAGGTGATTGCGCAAAATGTTGACGGGTCTTGATGGTGGTAGTATACTATTGTAGTGAAGTACGGGCTGCTGTGTGACGCTGGTGTATTGCGAATTGGGCATATCCAGGTTTCCACGCTGGTGAATGCCGAGTCTGTTGCAGTTGCAGAAAAGTCGGGATCGCAGAAAGTGATATACTTCCCACATCGTGAGAGAGGAATCTTGCGGAAAATTGTGTCTCTAACTTTCTCGATTTAAAACGTTAGGTGCTTGCTATATCTTGTTGTCGCTGATGTTGATTATCTCCGTTATATTCTCTCTATAACCGGATATGTATGTAGTATTCGCGCAACAGTGAATTGACGTATCCAGCTTTGCGGGCAAATGTGTTCTGTGTGCTCCTGGATTTCTGTGTCCGGTGTGATGTTTTGACTGCTCACTGGGGCATTGGCAGGTGGTTTTGGTAACGGGTGCCCTTGGACGGGGGGAGTGATCATCTCCCCTTACCCGATGGTTGGTACCCTGTCATAGTTTTTAAGTAGCGGGAAAATTCTAGCCGAGAGTCTGCTGAACAGGCTGCTTCCCTGCCCACCACCTGCGGGGGTGGGGGTGGGGCGGGGGGGGCAGTGGGGGTTGGGGTGAGGGGTGTGTGTGTTGGTTTCTGTGGTGCGGGATGCCACCTCCTCTGTAACAGAGGACCTTTCTCATATCTGAAGATGGACAGTTGTAGCTCGCCGGGTAGTGTCGGGCCGTTCCGGTGTAGTATGTCGACTCGCCACACCGCAAGTGCACGACGAGTGATGATGCTGGTTAGCATCCAGGCTCGGTGTGATGGACCTTGTACGAGACTGCCCTGCGGGAAACAAAAACCGGCTCCTAAGGCTGGTGGAATTCAATCATTCCCGTGGGGCCATGCGACCATCGTCGCGAACATTAAACACAACTGTCTCATCCCACGAGTTTGTGTCACCAGTATGCCTGTCCAAAGCAATTTCGTGATCTATGGACTTACAAGATTTGATTTGGTGACCTAAAAATATAAGTCTATACAATGAGTTTACCTAAGCAATTATAAATATGCTAGATAACGCTACAGTAAGAGCATACGAAAATACGAGACATAGAGACAGGTAGATGAACTTTTAAACATGGGGCTCCCGGAGGTACCACACAGACTCGTAGGTCCGCAGATGTATCCCCGCAAGGGAGGCTCCAGTACACGAGACTTAACTATTAACTTAATATAAGTTATTATACCTCTAAGCTGAAAGGAAGATGGTTATCTCGGACGAAAGGTGATGTGCCTCACGCAGGCACTACTCCTAGTGCAAGTTTTGGGTGAGGAGTATTATCTTGGCGTGGACCGTCGTCGCTGAATCCTTGCGAGAGGCAAGTGCCTCGCATGGGCCTCCGTCTCAGGAACGTGTTGCCACTGCTTAAAGCAGGAGAAGAATAGTAGGCAAAATGGGCCTACTCTAATATTTCAATCAAAAATGCTTAAGAAAGAAAAGACCATACCTAGTGAGATTATGACTATAGGGGTGCGTACTGTTTTACATGAAGACGGGACGGGTGATCCCTGATGGATTCCCTTGTTACCGTCTTATGTAATTCTTGGTTTGCTGTATTAGTAGTTGCCGCTTTATTTCCGCGGGCCTTCTGCTTTGCTTAATTCCTTTTAGTAGTTTTCAGAACAAGAATTAGTTTAGGCCGCAACTGGCTGATATCTACCTAGCTATTAGATACGGCTGTCTAAATACATGTTATGTAGCAGGATCTCCGAACTGGATAAGAATCCGGACATCCCACCCCATAACCACATAAAACATTACAAGACATGGGTTACATTTCACGAAAGCATTATTAGGCCATTTCTCTTATCATTATGGTGGGGGTAAGAGAGACGAATACCCACCGTAAATGTCATTCCCGCTAGGGCGTGGCAGATCTAAATATCATGCCCAGACATTTTAACGGAATTCGGTGGGAATACGTATCTCGCCCGTCACCGGGTCCTATGGAACTAACAGTTTTACCTGTCATTAGGTTTATATAGAAGTTGCCAGTTTTGCACTGCGGTGAGGGAGGATTGTCAGTAAATAAAATAATAATTAATACATGTGTTCGCAGTGCTTTCCTACATTGGCTTAAAGTGCTAACTACTAAGTATCCAAAGATACACGGGAATGTGTGTGATACCGCACCCTGGCCATCACCGCTCGGAAATCCCAACAGTTTCCCAGAGTCGGATCAGTGCGGATAGGGACATCCAAACAATTAAGAAGCCACAAGGCTGTGTGGAGCACGAAGAGAGACAAAATCTTACTTATGAGTCTTACCAGAGTGCGGGGCTAGATTATTGCACTACCGGAAGAGAAAAATATATTACACAGTATGTAATGAAGAAAGTGTCTCTAATCATTTTGAACCTATCCTATTGAGCTGAATAGAAAAGATTTAGTTGGTAGCATGCCGGGCTAAACAGAGTTATAGCACGGACAGCGACCTCAGTGAAAAATTGTTGGCGGCGGGAGAAAGTGTTGTATATATAAGTGTTGCTGTATAGTGTTTCCTATGTGCACTGCAGTCCTATATTTTCTATGAATAAACAAAGCATATGAACGAATGGCCACTGGCCATATATATATACATAATCTAACCAGAACAATCAATACGGTGTCAAATGATTAAGATATATATATCAGTACAGGTTAACAAACCTATTACAGTGCGGTTAGCAACACATTGAGGAAAATGAGAATAATTATCAATAAAGACGGAAATTATAACTATTGGTCCTAAGACTGTTACGGTTCCTTTTAGATATTGGGACCGTTTTTACGGATACAATATAATTTAAAAAACCTTTATAGAGAAATAATTAAACTGTGAAGCATAGTTACTTGAATACTTGGTAGTCATTCCTAAGTTAGGCTACCATGTTACTGAAATTGATACATCAATCAGTAGTCGATGTGGGATGATGCACTCTCCGGAAGCTGGAAAGTTCCTGCAGGTTGGGTCCCGCTCGCTGTTTTCCGCAAACAAGACCTCCCGCAAGAATACTTATGGCGGGAGTACATCACTCAGTGCTGTATGCCTAATAGAATGTCTAACGAGCAGTCAGTAAAAGATACGATAGTACTACGAAAGTTCCCATACACAGATGGCACGGATGGCAGGTGTAAACAACCCGATCACAAGCGGGGGTTGTCAGAGGCAAACGAAATACAAAACAAAGCTACACGGTGCTGGGTATGTCAGCCAGCGCTGAAGACGCACCGGGCAGAGTTTACTTGCTGCGGTCGAAAGTAGAAAGAACCTACATGATTAATGCGGCGGCGATTGAAATACCACTTTTAGGCATGGCCAGCAGATCCGGCGAGTCATCCATCAAAGAACATCCTGCCTCTACATCTGTAGACTCACATATTCAGGCCGTAAGGGCCTCACCACAGATTTGTGTTCTGAATGGAGATGTTAATATTCGTGAACAAGTATCAGAAGTTCCAAATTACTCCCGTAAATGGGGAGTTACAAAATTATTTTAGTGTGGTGGGTTGGAGAACTGCACGTTACGGGATAAAAACCTGACACATAGAGAAGGAAGATGCGTAGTGTCTGCCAGGCTTGTTAGTAACTGGTACAGATCCAACCTGTTCGGCCCCTCGCCAAGGATGCTCTCGATCACTGGATCGCGTCTCCTTTTATACTCCTCGTGACGTCACAGGCGCCATCCAATCATCGTTCGAGCAACAGCCAATCAGTGCATAGCTAATAATAGCGCAGTCGAACGTTCTAGAACATTCTAGAAGTTTTGCGTCCACGTGGTTATGACGACACGGCAATATTTTGAAGATAATCATAAAGAGTTTTCCCTGGATAACTCAGCGTTTCTCAACCGATTTTGAAATGGTTTACAAATTTGAAAAGCCCGTTGAATTCTGGTCTTGATTAATGACAGATTTAACGGGAACAGGCACTCAATACGGATTACAGGGTACGATCTCAGTACACTAAAAGTGCCATCCTATCTAGGTCGTAACTATGCGCTCCATACAAACAGCATCTCGGCGCGTGCATGCGCATAATGCGCTTTAACGAACTTAGTCGTTTTTCGACACGCTATCTCTCCCATAGGCCTATATACGCTTATGTCTCTACACAGAGGGGCGTGTTCAGAAAACGAATCCAGGATGGGCGGCGCGTACCAAGCTCAGCTGGTATGGCTGGTATCCGACCGGTCGATCCGAACTACACAGTTTACAGACGATGAGTGGAGTGTGAAGTGAACTGGACGAATGATGTCCGAACTTGGTGCATAGAGAAGGGACACGCATTGGAGATGGGGGCGATGGTGGTGCTGATGGTCGGGGAGCACCTTGGGTTGGGCGTGGTTGCGGGATTTCGGGGATGGTTGGGTACACCGAGTTGTGGGGTTTAGCTGTTCTCCAAAATGAGCGAAGCCCTCATCCGGCCTCTTCACTTCACGCTATTCATTACATGTTCCACCCCACAAGAAGTATGGCCTGGGCGGCCTCAGCTTTTACTTGTGGTAACTCTATAATGGGGGGTATAGCATGAAGTGGGTGGAAATGGGAAGAGGTCAGCAGAACAACTTTTCCGTCCTTCCCCTTGGACAACACAAACGAGAAAGTCTTCAGATACGACTTCCCAGGTCGAGTAGACCTGCACTGAGGAGGGAGAGGGCAAGTAGATATCTCGTCATCGTCCTCAGCATTAGTTGCTTGTTCACCAAACTCCTGGCTTGGTAGGGGAAGGGTCGAACTGGAACTGCGGTGCTCTAGACTAATGTTGGGAATACTCGTCTCCGTAGTGACATCCATCTTGGTACCGGTGTCATGTGGAATGCCCAGTCCGAATTCTGGTATGGTGTCATCACTGACACAAGGTTTAAGCCGATCGAAGTGGATGACTGAGGTCAGGCCAGCCGAAGCACGGATACAGTAGGTCACGTCCGACGTCTTACCTACTACCACATAGGTGCCTTTCCACTGGTAACTCAGTTTATTCGGCATGTTTGCCGACCATCGCGAATCGTGTACCCAAACCATTCTTCCCGCTTCATATGGATCTCCATGTACTCGCCAGTCGTGCCATGTTTTCTGACGCCGGTGTGCAGTGGATAAAGCAGCTCTTACTAGCTCATGGGTCTGTTCTATCCACTGCCACATGAGCTCTACGTCGAGAGATGGTGTCCCCCGGAATCCTGGGCATGGCCAGATCGAGTGGCAAGGCTGAGCTCTACGCAGAGAGATGGTGAAATTTTCTCCACTGGAATCCTGGGCATGGCCAGATCCAGTGGCAAGGCTAATTCATGGCCTAACATTTACCACGCAGGGGTATAACCCATGCTGGAATGTGGGAGTTGTAGACCCCAATCTCGACAATCAAGGCATGTTTCCTTCATCAACATCTCCGCCAGCGGGGATGATATGGTGTAGTTCTCGTTTTGATGATATGGAACAACTTGCAGGGCTCGGAGATCAGCCTGCTCTCAAGATTACTTCCTTGATCGGTGTGCAGCTCATAGGGCATTCCAAACTGGCAGAACACATTGCTTGCCCAGACCTCCACTACTGTGGATGCCGCTTGGTCTGGCAGAGCGAATGCTTGCACCCACTTCGTAAAATAATCCTGTATTACGAGAATGTATTTGTTTCCACCATCCATCATATTCAAGGGTCCGAGCACATCAATAGCCACTCGCTCCCACGGTGCACCAACTATCTTAATCTGAAGAGGTGCGGAATGGTGCGGTTGAACAGTGCGTCTTTGACATGGGGCACATTTGGCGACCCATGCCTTTACACTATCACGTATCCCAATCCAGTGGAATCTCTGTTTTATCCGGGTTAATGTCCGCTCAACAGATAAATGTCCAGCATTATCGTGTAATTGTAGAAGTATATCATTCCGATAATGCTCGGGGATCACAATGCAGTTATTGATGTAGAGAACGCCATCATGCATATGCTATTCTTCAAACCGCTGGTAGTAGTATTTTGCTGTTGTGGATAATGGTGTAACAGATTCCTGGGGAGGACGTACCCCCTCCTGGATCCACGCATATATATTTCGTGTCTAGGCATCTGTTGCTTGTTCATGAGCTACTTTCCCTGTGTTCCACTCTGTGCACCACAATTCGGGGAACACCGGAGATGTCTGTGTCGTATGTGTCACGGTGGTGGCTAGTTCGGGTTCATCCTTAAGCCTGATTCTGCTCAAGGCATCGACAATTCCATGCAGTTTGCCGGGTCTATGAACCACATTGAAGTTAAAAGCCTGCAGGGATTCCTGCCACCTCGCTACCTGGCCTCCCGATTTTTTAGGCTTCGGAGCCAGCGTAGGGAAGCGTGATCCATACGGAGAGTAAATGGGCGACCATACAGAAAGTGTTTATAATACTTGACAAAGTAGACCGCAGCCAGTAATTCTCGCTTGATGGTTGCGTAATGTTTCTCTGTTTTATTCAGAGCACGTGAACCATAACCCAGTACCTGCTCCATTCCATCCTCCATGACCTGAGATATAATTGCGCCAATAGCATAAGCTGACGCATCAGTGTCCAGGATGAAATCGAGGTTAGGATTGGGATGAGCGAGAATAGGAGCCATCGTCAAGAGTTCATCCAATGCCCTGAAGGAACCGTCACACTTACTCATCCACTCGAAGGGTCGATCCTTTTCGGTGATCTTGAAGAGAGGTGATGCAATCTCACTGAAATTATGGATGTATCAACGATAGTATTGACAGAGATCAAGGAAGCTCCTAGTTTCTGTGATAGACTCAGGAGTCTGCCACTCCGCCACTGCTTTTGTTTTTGCCGGTTGGTTGGCCACTCCATCACCGGATATGACGTGTCCCAGGAACTCGACGCTCTGTCTGAAGAGATGACATTTCTTTGGTTTGAGCTTCAAGTTAGCCGTGCAAAATCTTGACAGCATGGTGTCTAAATTGGAAAGAGATTGCTGAAACATTGGACCAAAGATGATTACGTCGTCAATGTAACACAGACCGATTTCCCATTACAAGGTAGTTAATACCTGCTCAATGAGATGCTCGAATGTTCCAGGAGAGTTGCACAAGCCGTAGGGCATTGTGCGGTACTGAAAAAGACCATCTGGACATACAAATGCGGTCTTCTCCATGTCAGCCTCATCCATGGCTACCTGCCAGTACCCACTAGCTAAATCAATGGTACAAAACCACTTGGCTCCAGACAATAAATCTAAGGCCTCCTCTATCTGAGGTAACGGATGAGCGTCTTTGACGTTAAGATCATTAAGGCGGCGGTAGTCTATACAAAACTGCGAAGATCCCTCCTTTTTACCTGCTAGTACAATGGGACTGGCCCAGGGGGATGCTGATGCCTCAATTATTCTGGTCCGCAACATGTCCTCTACCTGTTGGTGTGCCTCTGCCTCCTTATGAATTGGGAGATGTCTAACAGGTTGACGTATGGGTCGGTTGTTTCCGGTGTTGATGAAGTGTCATACTAGATGAGTTTCTCCGAGGTCCATGTCTCCTGATGAGAAATTATCATGATATTTGTGAAGTAATTTCTGTATTTGTAATTTTTGGGATTGCATCAATCCAACTGTGGCACGCAAATATAGGTCATGTAAGTGTTCGGGCAAATCATCGGACATTGTTGTTGTTGTTGTTGTTGTTGTTGTTGTTGTTGTTGTTGTTGTTGTTGTTGTGTTTGCGGTTGGGCCTGTTTCCAGTGATATCACATCTACCAAATGGCCACAACAGACTCCTGGTTCCGGTGTTATTGGCTCCGCAGTGCCATTGAATATGTGGAATGGAATATGTACCATGTTGGTGGTGTCCACGATGATGCGGGGACTGACACATTGTGAGGCGAGCATGTATTTAGGGTCGGGTTCCAGCATGGCTGTGTGAGTGTTGTTTCCTAATTGTGGTGCAGTGGCCCACAAGATCCTTTCCTGTCCTGGCTGAACTGTGGCGGTGGTCGCTAATATCACCACACACATATCATATAATGATGATTCTGGTCCAAGGGGTATCCGTCGGCCATGTATGTCTAGTTCCTGTTGTTTACAATGTATGACGCCTTCACTGGCACTGAGGAAATCAAAACCAAGCAAGTCATCATTTTGGATAGGGGCGATAACAACTCGCTGTATGAATTGCATCTCCTCTACCTGTATTATGAGGATTACTACGCCAGCCATGGGTACATCTGCTTCCGTAGCTGTTTGTAAAAAGATGTTTGTAGGCCTATGGGGTGGCTTCTTATGAGATGGGATGCCCTCATATAAGTGCTTGTTAAAGACGGTGATGAAAGCTTCTTCCTCTAAACAAACAGGCACATTTATATATCACTTTACGTTGAGCCTGCGGAAGAGTCGCCAATGATACCATTTGAGGCAGTGATGGTGGTATGGTATCATTCTGTATATAGTCGGCTTGTTTTCAAATTGCTTCCATGAGTGCTATCGGTGGCTGAGTGTGGAAAGGGCCAACTCGCCATCACTGCTGCTGTGATTGCTTAGATGACGACGGAGTCAGGGGTAGCAGTGGTGGTGGCGTTGTTGCTGATTCTGCATTTAATGATGATGATGATGATGATGAATGATGATTAAATCTTATCTTATTTATCCGAGCGACGGGAATCACAGAACACAGCAGAACAACAAGAAGAAAATGTAAACACCTTGACCGTTCTGGCCATAAATTATATTCACCCCGCTGCATTAATCTTCTAAATAATAGTTGTGCGGTAAAAAGATTCCATTCTCATTGCATACGCGTCAAATAGTCATGTAAATTATTTATATACCACTTTCATACCATGTTGGAACCAGTATTCGTGCATCAAGTTATCAACTGACTTGATCAGGGAACACCTTAGCCTCTATGAAGAGCCGCAGTCTACTACTGCGTCTCTAACTTCTGCCTATCGATTCCTGTCTGGATTTTCTGCCGAAACGGTCCATATTTAACACGCCTTTTTACACGAAAACTGAATATGTGCGAGATTCAAGATTCAAGATTATTTATTCAATAATTCCAAAATAAACGTATTCACGAATCATACCAGGTTGTCCGCCTAAGGCAGTGCCTATTGTTATGGCGGACACCTTACACACATATATACAGGTATATATAAATTAGACAAGACAGTACTTACACAAACAATTAAAAATTCAGACATTACATTTACTACTTCCTTATTAACCTGTTGACCCTTGATCCACATAAATAGTTTAAGTTTAAAAAGGAAATATGTCAATTCGCGGGTCAAGAGGAGACCACCCCTCCCCACACCCTAGCACCCTCCCACACCAACACACCCCACTCCAACCCCCACCCCCCCCCCCAGAGTTCACCAACAGTTCAATTATCTTGTCAGTCATTACAGTGGAAAGAAAAACTCCAGGAGTGGGCCTCTCTCAGTCCACGAACCAACATATAATACTGTAACAGCAGGGTGTGTGAAAGAGTTAGTCACTTGGGTTATTATTATTATTATTATTATTATTATTATTATTATTTTGCGATACATATGGGTAGTAAATAAGACAAGCACAGAACATAGTCAAGTTAAAAAATATACATGGATGACTATGATTATAGATACAACAATAAACATTTATATATTTTTGGGGGAGGGTACATTTACTTATAATGATGATATACTGTTTACAGGATGGTGGCTAATGGGGAGCATCCTTGGACACGGGAAGGGGGATGGAGGGGAGGGGTGCTCATTCGCCTGCTCGTCCTGTAGTTTGTTACTATTGTAATTGAAATTAGTATTGGATATAATAGCAAGTGGAATCATCTAGTCATAATTCTAGTAGTAGTAGTAGTAGTAGTAGTAGTAGTAGTAGTAGTAGTAGTAGTAGTAGTAGTAGTAGTAGTAGTGGTAGTAGCAGCAGTAGCATAGTCGAGTTGCTTAACTTCCTGAGTACCGAAATTCGTGAATTTGTTTTTATCGCTCTCGTTCTATGATGTAACGTTTCATGGAACGCATCTACAGAGTAGCCACTTTTTAATTGACAGTTCTGAACCTTTTGACAAAGTTTTGAGCAAAATACGGTCAAAACAAGAAACTTTTCATGCAATTACTGATGGTAGTGATGAAAATTGCAAGATTCCTTAATGCACTTTCTTAGATTACTTACTTGCGCTTATTTAGCACCTAAAATGAGCAATTTTCACAATCCAAAGTTACCACCTGCTTTGGTTACATTTTCCCGCCGTGTCTGATTAGACTGATTGACGGTAGCATGTCTAAATTTTATTGGGGAGGCTCTAGAGGAAAGGGTGGGTGCTTATCAATGATTTACCAAAATGTCAAAATTAACATAAAGTGTACACATGTATTTTGTAACGATAGAAATTTTGTTATTATTCCCTTTGTGCCTGCTGAACATGTTTTAAAGACCCTAACGTTAGTTCATTTCTTCAGCTCATTAATATTTACGAATTTCATGTGACATCACTACCTAACGAAAGCGGCATCCATTTGGGGTTTTTTCTTCTCTTCAAATGTATCAACTGCTTTTATAGTTTATACATTCATTTGTAGGACTAATTTATGGGTTAAAACGGGGAAAATTAGCAGTTGAAACATTCAACAAACCAATACCATGATATTTAAGGATTTACAAGCATGTACCAGACAGCTGAAGATGCATAATCACCAATTCACGAAATTCGGTACTGCTATTTCACGCATAGCCTGGCGAGGTGGCTCAGTTCAGATGCTTGGAATTTGTTTACAAATTAAAGTTTTGTGCTGAAATTTTTGCATTTGTATTCGGAAGTGCTATTTTACATTGTGTTAATTTTTTGCGCAGATCTGTTTAAGAGTTTTCTTTCACGAGTGCATTACTTTCTTAGATTCCCAAACTTCGGTACCCATAGTATACATGTAGTAGTAGTGCGCTAGTAGCAGTAGTAGCAGCAGAAGTAGCATCAGTATTAGTAGCAGGTCAATATTTTTTTCAAAACAGGAAAAGTAGCATGTTATATAGATAGAACAAATTTTCTGTCAAATACTATAAAATTATTTGGACCGATAGACATCGCTGTCCCATTAGACAGCAATGTCTTAGGATCCAATTATGCACAAGTATAAAACAGCATTTTTTACCTTGTTTTGTAGACGAGTCGGGCCATTTTTGAGCTGTACTGCATGAGTTATATAATACTAGTATGTGTTAATCAAGTAGTTTTTTAATGTTTCTTGCACAATTTTGTTGATAGAATTTTCTCACATGTTTCCTGTTTTGTGTTGTTCCATAGTTTAGTGGCTGCTAATGGTATTCAGTGTTTTCCTATGTCTGTCCGTGTGTATTGCTCATGTAGTTTATGCCTGCTTCTAGTGTTATGTTGATGGATGTTAATATTGTTTATAAAGAAGGGGGCTATTGATTTGGGTAAAGTGTCATGGTGGAAGTCTTTGACAATAGTTAACATTTGAGATTTTCCTATGTCGGTGAGCTTAAGCAATTTTTCTGCTTTGAACATGTTTTGGCCCTCTGCTGGCCTAGAAAATAGTTTGATGCTTTCTTTTTGGAGACCTTGAATTTTGGATATTCTGTTTTTGTAGGTGTTAGTCCAAACAGCATTGCAGTAAGTGAGGTGCGGGAGGATCAAGGTGCTGTACAGTGTTTTAACCGTGGCCTGTGTCATATATGGTTTTAGTCTTTGGATGACACCTATTCCTCTTGCTACTTTTGCAGTAACTGTTTCGATTTGTTTGGCTCAGGTCAAGTTTTTATCTAAATATACTCCTAGGAACTTTGCATAAGGGGGCCTCTTCAATTTCCTTATTGCTAATGTACAATTTTGGAACCTCTTTATTTATTAATTCTCTAGATTTTGAAAATAACATATAGTTTGTTTTATCCACATTTAGTGATAATTTATTTAGTGAAAACCAGTTAGTAATTTCTTCCATTTCCGTATTTACGTTTTTATATAATGTAGCTATGTCTTCGTCAGAGCAAAAGACATTGGTGTCATCAGCAAATAGTATTAGTGACATATGTTTGCATATGTTAGGCAGATCGTTCATATACAAGAGGAACAGCAGAGGGCCAAGGATGGACCCCTGAGGGACACCGCAAGTTAGTCTCCTATTTTCAGACCAAGTTGCATTGAATTGCACACATTGCATTCTGTCACTTAGATACGAAATGAACTATGCAGTCAAAAAATTATATCGGCAACATCAGATTGCCGTAAATAGTTTAGTGAATTATTCTCTTTAAACCATTCAGTCTTCATTTTATTCAAATTAAACAACAAGCACGTTTGTCTGCCCGTACATTTTGTTTTTTCGTATCTTCTCACTTCGGTTGACGACTCACGTCACCACCGAGTCCGCGCTGAAACACGGATCCCGTATTGCATTGCCGGACCACGCCCGGTTGTAGATTGAACAATCTACGAGGTTGAATAGAAAGGCTCTGATTGAAAATAACATAAACTCATTAGATAATAAAATAAAATAAGAATAATAACAAGAATGCGAATAAATTATCAAAAGATTTCGTTTTAAACAGAATAATAAGAATACAAAATAATAATAATAAGAAGATGAAGAGGAAGAAGATGAAGAAGAAATAAGAATAATTTGATTTTAAAAATGAAAAAAAAAAAAAAAATATATAATAATAATAATAATACTAAGAAGAAGAAGAAGAAGAAGAAGAAGAAGAAGAAGAAGAAGAAGAAGTATAATAAATAAGAACAATTTGATGTTAAAAAAATATAAAAATAAATAATAATAATAATAATAATAATAATGATAATAATAATAAGAAGAAGAAGAAGAAGAAGAAGAAGAATTCATAATAATTTGATTAAAAAAGCAACATAATAATAATAATAATAAAAATAATAATAATAATAATAATAATAACTAGATCTGTTCCATGAACAGATATACGGCTTCCAAGAATACCTGCACTTGAACTAGACATTCTTTTCTTGTACTTCATGTACAATCTAGTTATCTGGTGAAACTCCGTTTTTCTAGAACTTCTTTAGATAATATTTCTTGTCTTTCTGATCAATCGCCTAGGTGGTTTTGGAGAAGATCTATATACACAAAACTGGTCACAATATCAGCTAGATGATTGGTCATTCAGCAGTAAACAGGTTAATCAGGGATTTCTTTGGACACTAATTCTGGTAACATGGAACCAGTTTGACTGTTCTATACCTGGTGCTTCGGGAGAAGTAACTAGCAGGACAAGAGGTATTAGAAGATAGCAATATCTCACATTTTTATGTTACCTGAGGAACTGGCTGCTGCAGGACCCAGTCTGCGCAGGACTAACTATTCTGTGAAGAAACAATATCCAAGCCATGTACATATATAGAATTAGATTGCCCATTTGACTCCTGCTCATTGCCCACAGATTGACTCAAAATGATATGTAACATGACCACATTTGATAAGATTTATTTTCTGCCCACCATTTCCCCCACCCCTTCAGCTGATATCAAAATTCCAATGTGTCATGCACATCTCTGGCCATATGTTGAATCATACATTTCTATGTGAAATGGTCTAGGAGGAGTTGTGTTACAATTGATTGGTGCCAACTTTTGACCCTGCCCCATACCCTCAGTTTGACCCAAGATCAAAATAATTCCTTGTACTGTAGTCTACTCATCATTGGCTTCAAAATGATATGTGACATGACCACCTTTGGAAAAATGTTATTTTTTACTCCACATTTCCCATCACTGGGGTCATACCAATATTCCACAAGAGCTATCAGAAGAGATCGACGAAGAAGAAGGCAAGGGGTTGTGGTCCATATTCAACAGTATGAAGAGGCAGATGGCGCAGCAAAGCCGCATGATAGAGAGACTTTGCGTGGTAATCGAGAACTTGCAGAGTGGTCCAGTATTCCAGCCACCACAGCAGTTGCCGCAAAAGACCCGACAACAACCGTGGGCCAGAACTGCAACAAAAGTAGCGCCAAAGAAAAGGGAACCACCAACCTGCTTTAGTTGTGGTCAGAAAGGCCATTTCAAGCATGACTGCACTCAAGCTGTGCAACCGCAGCCGACTCATCCCAACGTGACCCGTGCACCACGTGCACAAAACGTGCAAAGACCCGCAACCTGTTTCAACTGTGGTAAGTTGGGACACATGGCTTAGGACTGCTATGCAGCACCAACTGCACCATCACCGCCAAAGCGATCGGTGACATGTTTCCGGTGTCAGAAGGTGGGTCACTACCAGAGTGACTGCCCCTCAAACCAACAGGCACCACCACCACGGCGTGCCATGAAGCGACTGCGACAAAAGATAACAATGGTTTTCGGCAAGAGTCACCGATGCAGATCGATCAAGTGGATCATCATAGTCAATATGACGGTCGTAATACTTACGACTCCTGTGAACCAACTGTGCACGCGTATTCGAGGAACGCTCGACGTGATTTAGTAAACTGCATGAATCGTGACCAAGAATATGAGGATCGCGACGGGTTTGTGTTGACGGATGAAGGCACGGATGAGTATGGCCATTATTCTTACGGTATTGGAGGAGACTCATCCGGCCAGAGAAGATCATACGCAGAAGTTGTGGACGGGCGCTGGAGCCCATTAAACGAGTTCGGAGGGAGCCAGTGACGACTGAACGGTTCCTTATCCGACTCGAGATGGAAATGGGTAGTCTGAAAGACAAGGGTGTATATATTGAGGCTTTAATAGATACTGGTGCAAGTACTTCCCTTGTCAGGAAAGATATATGGAGGAGCATCTTGAATGCTCGTCCATTAAAAAGGGCTAAAACTTTGTTGGCCATGAATGGTTCACCAATCAAGGTCTTGGGAGAAACCCAAATTAAGTTCAGAGATGCCAGGCCAATTCCAAGTATGATTGTGGCAGGCATGATGCACGAGTGTTTGATTGATGCGGATGCTTTGTATATGGGAAATGTAAAGATAGACTATAAGACCAAAGAAGTAGTATGGTTTGGTAAGGTATATCCATTTAAGATACCATTTAGAAGTCAAAGTGATTATGTATATGCCAGTTGTAAGGAAATGACCAGATATGCAGTTATTGACAAAGTATTGAGCGACTTTGCCAATAATTTCGATACGGCTCGTCCAAATACTTTAGGACGTATACCCAAGGTAGAATGTACAATTCCAACCGGAGACCATCCTCCTATTGGACAGAAAGCATATCGAATACCGCTAGCTAAGGCTTACTTGGTTAAGAATCAAGTTAAAGAAATGCTAGCAGCTGGTGTCATAAGCCCATGGTCGTCACCTTGGGCATCACCATCACCTTAGTGCCCAAGAAGGATGGTGATACCCGATTTTGTGTAGATTTTAGGAAATTGAATTCAGTGTGCCGTAAGGACAGTTATCCTTTACCGAATATCTCTGATATTTTTGATTCAATGAGGAGCGCAACGATATTTTCTACAATGGACTTGAAGTCTGGATATTGGCAGATACCCATGGCTAGCCAAGACATTGAGAAAACAGCGTTCATTTGTACAGAAGTTCTCTTCGAATGGATTCGTATGCCATTTGGTTTTTGAAACTCAGGTGCCATATTTCAGAGGGCAATGCATGATATTTTCCGCGAATTTGTACGAAAATATGTGTATGTTTTCGTCGACGATATATACACCTGTGAAGAAAGCAATAGCATAAACATTTATGTACCCATCCATCTTAGTGCAAGAGCTAATAATGCAACTAGAGGAATGCTGATTATGATGGTGGGGAAACACTGTATGTTTTTGTTTGAACTTGAAAACGAGGCCTGAATATGGTTACGTTGACACAACTGACAACTATTGCCCTACAGTTGACACACGTGGCTAGATTGTCATTAATGGTGTCTGAAAACGAAGTTTAACATCTGTGCACGAGCTTGAGACTGTCATTATTAATACCGGGTATATCCACCTTGTGCCTGGATGACGGCCTGGACACGACGTCTCATGCTGGTCAGCAACCGACTGATACGCCATTGTGGTATTCGTTGCCATTCAAGATGGAGTGCGTCTGTTAATTCCTGTAGGTTCTGCACAGGAGGATCCCTCCTTCTCACCATGTTTCCCAGAATGTCCCAGATATGCTCAATAGGGTTCATGTCAGGGCTCCTTGGTGGCCATGGTAGGGTTTCGATGGCATTCTGGCGGAGGTATTCATGCACAGCTCTAGCACGATGTGGTCGGGCGTTGTCATCCATGAATATAGGGTGGGTTCCAGGTACATGATTTACAAAATGAGGGACCACAACTCTATCCAGTATGGAATCTTGATATCGTTGTCCATTTAGTGTTCCAGGTACAGTCAACAGATCCAGCTTACAATCAAATGAGATGCACCCCCATATCATAACGGAACCTCCACCAAATGGAACTTCTTCCACGATGTTACGTTGGTCGTACGCCGTGCGTCTGGACCTCCATACACGAGTTCGACCATCTGTGGCATGAAGCAGGAACCGACTTTCATCGGACCAGTGTACCCGTCTCCAGGATCTCATGTTCCAGTGTCTTCTTTCGTTGCACCACCTCAGACGCTCCTCTTTGTGGTGTGCAGTGAGGAGAGGACGTCTGACAGGTCTCCTAGCTTTCATGCCAGCAGCATACAGTCTCCTTTTGACGGTAGACATTGACACTCTATTGCGCGTTTCCCATTGCTGGCTGAGCACTCTGCTGTTGATGAATGGAGATCTCCTAACAAGGCGTACTAGGGCTCAATCATCACGGGCAGTAGTCTTCTTCGGTCTTCCAGATCTAGGCCTGTCCTTCACCTCGTTAGTTTGCCCATGTTTTGCAATCAAACGACTGATTACAGTATGGTTAATGTTCAGCTGTCTGCCAATCTCTCTGCATGACATACCAGTGGTATGCATGCCTATGATTTGCCATTTCACACGATCACTTAACCTTCGTCTTGCCATAGCGGTTCACAATCAAGATCTAATTCTCTCTGTACAAATAAACCACGGTCATGAACACAAAATTCCTAATCTTGTCGCCTAAATCTGTATGTAATGTTCTACACCTCAAACTGGACCTTTACATAACTGAACACGTGTGCTGTTTCCCGCCACGCACGGACATCAAGCGGCGTGAAGTCATACATGCATGTGCATTTCGTACTTGGAATTATGTCAGCTAATGCAGGGACAAAAAGTATGGCAGCCTAGTTGTACCATCATGTTTCGACGTTCTATTGTTTTTCCTGGTGCTTAGCTTTTGCACAGGTGTATAGTTGTATATTCACGAAATCCGATTGAGCATGTACATCACTTACGCCTGGTCATGCATAAGATTCAGGAATAAAATTTGCAACTGAAGAAGAAGTGTGACTTTGCAAGTAAGTCTGTTGACTTGTTAGGGTATCACATTTCCGCACAAGGAGTAGCCCCTCAAGGTCAGAAGGTTAAGGTCATACAAGAAATGTCACCACCACGTGATGTAGGTGACGTTCGTAGTTTTCTCGGAGCTACTGGCTATTATAGATCTTGCGTGAAAGGATATGCTGAAATAGCTAAATCATTAATAGAATTGATGAAGAAATATAAAAGATTTGAGTGGGTGAAACATGAACAGCAAGCGTTTGGGAAATTGAAAAACTTGCTGTGTGGTGAGACCGTACTCACCTATCCAAATTTGAATAAACCGTATAAGTTATACACTGATGCATCTAGTTATGCGATAGGTGCGATTTTGGTACAAGTGAATAGTAAGGGTACTGTGCGTGTGATCCAATATGTCAGCTCGACTCTTAAAGACAGTCAGTTAAATTTGCCCGTAATAGAAAAGGAGGCTTATGATGTGATTTATGCATTGAAGAAGCTTAGACCCTATTTATCCGGTGTGCAGTTCACCATGCATACCGACCACACACCTCTGAAGAGTCTGTTTGTGGGAGAGGTCAAGAATACTAAAGTGCAACGCTGGGCGGTACTGATTCCTGAGTATGGATGTAAGACAGAATACATCCAGGGTTCTAAGAATATCCGAGCGGATATGTTATCTAGGTTACGGCGTCCAGTTGAAGTCGCCACGTTGGATACTGGTGACTACGTCATACCTGAGGTAGACGAAGGCATCTTACCTCATGTTCCTTTAGAGGTATATGACGTACCTTATGCTGGATTATGTACCGAGCAAACCAAGGAATTCCCGGTGTTGTTTAAGAACACACCGGAGGAGTGTATGGTAAACAACGGTATATTGTATTCTTTAATTCCACCTTCAGCATTGGACGCTGAGTACCCCAGAATCTTGTTACCTACCCTGTTCCATGAGAAAGTGCTCCGGAAGGCTCATGAACGAGCCGGTCACCAAGGTTTGAAGAAAACCATCGGTATGGTGAGAGACTCTTTTGTTTGGCCATACTTAAGGAAGGATGTGGTATGTATGCTAGAAATGTGTACAACGTGCCAGGTTAACTGACCTGTCATGACTCGACCTAAATATACCGAGATACCTATGGCCAATTATCCCAGTCAGATAATTGGAATGGATCTAATTGGTCCACTCTTAGAATCGAGTAAGGGTAATAATTATGTCATGACGATCATTGATCATTGTTCTGCATGGGCGGAAGCCTACCCGATTGCAGCAAAGACGTCGTAAAACGTCGAAGACAGGTTTTTCAATGAATATTTAGCTCGTCATGGTGTTCCAGAAGTTCTTATTACCGATCAGGGAAATGAATTATGTTCAAATTCACCAGAGCAGCGATTTCACGAGCATGGTATAGAACCATAGAAGATTGAGGCCATACCATCCACAGACTAACGGACGCACTGAATGGTTCAATCGAACTCTTAAGGAGTTGATTCAAAAGGGTGTAAATAATGAATCTCGAGCATGGGAAGATGAGTTAGGTGCAGCTTTAATGGCGTATCCAACACTCATCATTCCACGACTGGATATACGCCATTCTATCTGACATATGGTCGACGTGCTAGACTTCAGTTTGCAGTTCCACTTGATGCAGTGCATGATTTGGGTGAAAGACTGACCTGTCTTAACAATGCCTTATTGCGTGCTCGAGGAGAAACAGCTAAGTCTCGAGAAATACGCCGGGAACAGATTGATAAGCGTGCAAACGCTGGTGAATATAAAGTTGGTGATTCGGTGGTTGTAAAAGCTGAGGAGAGGATGAAGTTGACCTCTCGCAGCGACCCTGAATACGAAATTTTAAAGACTAATGGACCAGTGGCCCATGTTCGCCATCAATGTTCTTGAAAGGTGCACGTTCTTAACATCTCGAAATTACATGTAGTCGATTCAGAAATGTGCTGGGACAAAGTAAGACCACGCCCAATTCGTAACCCTGTAAAAGGTACGAAGGCAAGCCATCATCCGCGAGTAATGCCAGTATCCGAGTCCATACCTTTTCCTGTACCCGGGTCTGATCCGATACCCCGCAAGGTAGCTCGTAGGAAGCGACCAGCGCCTACAGGAGCACCGGAGATACGTAAAGTGGGTAGGGGAGTCGACATGGATATCGGCCAACCGGGTATGAGCAATGATCCTAAGTATGAGTCACTGATGGACACATCAGAAGCTCCTGGTGATAATATGATGATGGACACCTCAGGGGATGTACCCGAGCCTGTCAATGAACCAATGGGAATGTTTCCATCGCACTCCTATAGTCTGCGAAAGCGCAGTCATGGTCCTGAGTTCGAATTAGCCGGTAAGCATGCTAGCATTGGCGGATTTGGCTGGTCATGACATGCTGACTTTGTGAGCCGTATTGGGGCTGTTATAAGTTGGCGTGGTACGAGGAAGTTTTAATCACTGCTCAGTAACCACTGGTAGTAAGTTGCACTTATCAAAACGAATCATGTATGCTTTATGATTCTGTGTAGCACTAGTATTTGTTAGTGTAACTTTCGGACTCTGTAGAAATTCAAGTATTCATAAATTGCAAAATGGTGTGATGATAACTAATCATCAGCAGATTTCAGTGATACGTGCTGAATGGACTGTGGTGGTATCGATTGACCATCCGTATTTGCCTGCTAACTTTGTTGACCGATTGAGTAAATTTCGTGTACTGGTTGCCGAGATTGGTCGTAAGACTTCACTCAGTGGCAATGATATTTTTGGACTTCAACATCGGATAAACATTATTAAAAGGATTGCTATAAGGACGCAACAGATGATGTTGCATCGTGCAGGTAGTCGACAAAAAAGCATTCAACTTTGTCGGTGATGTCGCCTCGTCATTCTCTGGAGTAGCAACATCGGGTGATATTGAGACAATCAAGAATGTCCTCAAAACAGAATGTCGAGGGGTTGGACCTCCAGTGTGTCACGGACAATTGAGGGTCGACAAGACCCATGTGCCGTGTATTGTAAGTTTGTTGACCAATGCAACTGACAGTACGTGTACTGTGAAGCTGTCAGAGTCTAATGAAACTTCTAGTAAATTATTTGCCCATAAGGAGGTCGGAGTTGTGTTGCAAACATTCAGTGAACGGATAGAATTGCACTGTGGGGGACAGTTGACCGACCGATGTGACATGTTGAATGGTTTGTATGCGTTGATGTCTAGTGAGTGTGATTACAGTGGGAAGGGTTGGCGATTCGAGCCTATACAGACTTACAGAAGGTCTTATAGTCGAATCAGCCTAGCTGTGGATGTCCCGAGATTGGATGTGGCTGGTGTGTTCAGTCTTTAATTGTGAACCATTTGAAGGTCGAAAAATGGGACCATTTGCGGAAAACCAAGTATGTGCCCTTAGCACCACTATCCGATATCGACCCAGCGATGATCGAAAGCATCGGTGTTCACTCATTGTTCTCGTATTCTGTGGCTTCTGTAGTCACTATTATTATAATTGTGTTTATATTTTGTAAATGTGGAATCCTGCACCGTATGTGGATGTGTTTATCACGGATTCCGACGTCTGGATCTTCCTGGTTTCGTCGGTCGCAGCGTTGCATCGTCCGTCAATAATATAATATCGTCATTTCACCATCTGTCAGATGAGGCGAGCCCGACTGCCATTCTCCTTCTCCGTTACTGATAGTCGTTGTCGCAGCAACTCTATCCAGCTACCGGTAGCGAAGCGGGACCTGTTACTAAGTAAGAAGAAGAAGTTTCCATTCATTGTCATTGACCTCTGAAGATCTAGAATTCCAAAATCTTCAATATGTACATATCCTGACACCTTATTAGGTGGGCGCGCATGTTTTGATATAAACACAGCCCCTGAATGTATTTCATCTCGCATATTCGACCCCATCCCTACCATATATATATATATATATATATATATATATATATATATATATATATATATATATATATATATATATATATATATATATATATATATATATATATATATATATATATATATATATATATATATATATATATATATATATATATAAACTTGAATATAATACCTATGTATTATCTATCCTTATTGGCCCATACCTTCATAAATGCATAGGGCCATAACTCTGGTGTATTGCATCTAATCAACTTCCTTTTCAACTTTGGTTTCACAATTTAGATATTAGATGCATCTATGAACACATTCACCGGATTCGCGGAACGTGTTCAAGAGTTGACAAAATCGACTGACTAAGCATTTTGCTATTATCTGCAATAGAATAATTAACTGTTGATTTATATTGTCCAGAAACTAGGTCAAAGTTACTTTCATTCTATAGAGAATGTAACTTACACCCACGGATTTTCACCTACCAAATTAGAAGTTACCAACTCTGAAAGGTAGTGAAATGTGCCACCGAAAGTTCTATATTTCCTCATTGTCCGCATTCTATAGAAGATTGTAAAGGGCCTTAACTCTGGCATGTGTGGTTGAACCAATTTTATCTTTATAAGGAAGATATTAGTTACCTATATAATCTTTTTACCTTGTTCGGTATCAATTCAACCAGACATAACAAACGTGTAGCAATGTATTGCGCTGGCTGAAATGGACAGGCAGACGGACGGACAAAAGTACTTCCAAGCTATACAAAATGCTATGATAAAGTGACAAATAGAATACAAGGTTTTTTTTCACTTTTATTATGAAGATCCTACGGAATGACATGAGCTTCCGGACTAATTTCACAAATATAAAAAATGTAAACACAAATCTGGCGGTCGACTTTATCTCCGAAACCGGAGTATTTGATATTTAGTGGTCGTTTGCGGTTAATCACCGGTCTTGTATTTATAACGAAACAATATTATTTTTCAATTTATTTGTTTTGATGTCATGATATAATATTTTTACGGGTTTTGTTATCTCGGTGTGTAGATCTTTGATATTTCCGATCGGTGATCGTCGTGTCACTAGTATTTTGTCTATCGCCGGCGAACTGTCTAGCCATATTTAAGATATTTTAGTTCTTTCCAATTGGGTTGTTTCGTATATATAATGCTTCCTTAAATTGAGAAACTCTTCCGCTCACACGAGTTTCCAGAAAAACAACAAATAATAACAAATATGTGTGAGGTGGTTGGAATTTGTGTATAAAAATTAGTGTGTAGTAATAATACACACATTACAATAACAATATTTAGAATTTCCAATTTTATTTATGTCTCGAAGGTAATGCCTCTTTAAAATATCAAGTCTTGAAAGCAAATTTATCAAAACTCTTGTTTCACTGGAGATATCGTGATGAGACCTGCTTGAAAGGTTGTCCGTAGTGTCCTGAAGAACTATGATAAATTTGTGGGCAGAAGCTCAAGGTCACGGCGACCAGAATAATTTAAATATTATTTTGAAAAATAATGTGTCAATAAGCCTTGTTCTATTTGAGATACCTTAACCACACTTGGGTGAAAGATTGTCCGTGGGGTCCCGAAACAGTGTATTAATTGGGGGTGAAAAGGTACAGCCACCGAGATTCTATCGACCTTGTTAATATAGGATTATGTAAGTGATTCTCTGTCAGAAAAATACAAAATCATTTCTAGGCTAATTTCCCTCCACAAAAGCTGTCTATTTCCTAGCCTAATAGGCGACTGGCTGCTGAAGTATGCACTCACGACAGAGTTGATCAACGATAATGGAAATAGTTGTCTGACAGATTTAGGCTGGATAATAAATTACCAGAAATCAGATCTGGTTCCTTCCAGAAGTTTATCTGCGCATTTTCTTCAAACCTAGAGATAGGACATGTTATCTGCCTCAAGAAATAGTGAATTCACGCCTTTCATTAAATCAAATCCTGATCATCAAATGTTATATCTTTGGCGCCTGTCTACTTGAGAATACCGGGTTTTTGATAGTCTCTCTGGAGCCAGTCAGTTCACAGGCAGCCGTACAGAGACGCCCAATTCAGTTGTTTCTCATGACCCAGGTGACGCAGGGTACAGGCTCCATGAACTTAAAGGTGTCAGCGCTGGAACCTCTTATCAACCACCTCCAATGTTGGCTGGAGAAAAGAAATCTCCTTGCGGGTTTTGATGTTATCTCCTCCCCGCCCTCAGATCATGGTTTGCGTTGAAGCATCGATGAATGGATGGGGAGCTTGCATGGAAAGACAAAAGTGCCAGGGTTTTGGAATCTGGATCAGTCTCAAGAACACATAAATAGGAATGTGAGCAGTAATCCTAGCCCTAGAGCTCTTCCACAAGAGGGTGCAGGGCAAGATTGTTCTGGTTCATTCAGACAACTTGGCAGTAGTAACTTATATCAACGGCCGGAGTAGTCTGCATGGTGACATGGAAACTGTTTGTTAGTGGCTAGATCGTGGGACTACCCTCAAAGCATCTCATATCCCGGGAAAACTAGATCTCCATATGGACTGCCTAAGTCATAGGTTACACATTTCGACGACGGAATGGCAACTGAATCTATATGTGGAGAATTGTTTGTTCTATCATTGGGACAAGCCCAACATAGATCTGTTCACAGCGATTCCAGATCTAAGTGATATCGCAACAGATACGCTAAATATCAGCTGTGAGGGAAAAGGTTTTCTGAGCAAGCAGCCAATTTTATGGCCAATGCCAGGTGTGTGTGTGTGTGTGCGTACGTGCGTGCGTGCGTGCGTGCGTGCGTGCGTGCGTGCGTGTGTGTGTGTGTGTGTGTGTGTGTGTGGGGGGGGGGGGGGTTACCCTCCAGAGCATATAATTATAAAATCAAGAGATTTACACAATGGTGCTCAACACGATGTCTCAATCCTATGAAATCATGTATTCAGGTAGTGGCTGATTTCCTCTGTTGCCTATATGATAATTATAAAAGTAAGCCTAATTCTATAACTGGATATATGTTAGCCCTTATCACTGTCATTCCTTGTTTGACTAATAGGGGAAGCGATGAAATGTCCGCTTTAAATACTTTAATTAAAGGTATGCATAGCCTAACTTACGACCAAGGAATCAAACAGTGATTCTTCCCAAGTTCTTACACTGGTACCCATTTATACTCTTGGGTGGAGAGAGACGACGAGGAGTAAAGGAGATTGCCTGCGTTTCCATCAATCGTCAGTTGGCCGAATGGAGACGTGATCCCGGGGTCGCCGGGTTCACAGCTCTGCTCATTAATGCCTGACCTACCGCCTCCTCAATACTATATCTGTGCTAAGTTAATGAAACGTCCTGAATATAAATGAACTGTGGGTCGCAGCCAATGAAATTGCTCGATAGGAAATGAATGATGACCTGATTGGCTACCCTCCAGCTCACCAGCGTAAAGTTACTTCACGTAGCAAGAGCTCAAATGTCTGCAAGTACGGTCACAAACGGCGGAGCGATGTGAGTGGGCGTATGTTAGTACGATGGCATCAGCCAGACGTAGAAGTGAAATTCACGTCTTGTCTTCTTAACCAGACTGCTTTATGGTTGCAGGAGAATGCCTTAGGCTTCAGCCTATATTGAATTTTATGGCCAAGAGCCAGTCCTTGAAATACCCTACACAGCCTATTTTTCTTCGCCTGCCATAACGAGATTATACCCTAACTCAAAGGCTAAGTCCGTGTATTGATCTGTTACAAACAATGTACAGAAGAATGTCTATCCTACATTGAATCCCATTTTTGTCACAGATTCGCCACATGCAGGCAAGTTGACCTGGCCAAGGCTCACTGCCCGTGGTGTCATGGTTTCCACAACTGTTCCGGAGTGCTCGTGGAAGATATTATGACGGTAGCCCAATGGCATTCATTCGTATCTCGCGAGATCGCCTTCGAGCCGAGATCAAGAAAAGTATCTCGTATGTATTGAGTAGCCACTGGCGTAGTGATTTCCACCAGAATATGGTGGTAGAGAGAATTGAAACTTAAAAGGGCACGAGAACTATTCTCTTCATACCAGACAATATTATTTCATGTAAAACGAGATAATATAAACCAGATAGTAGTCTGTCTGTATGACAAGTAGGTAACTTAATCTCTCTGAATTGTCGTAAAATTCAAATTTGTCGCACACAAAATGTGGTCAGGAATTAGCTGACGTTGCGTAGATGTTGATATCACACGAACCACTGGATGGAACAAGTCGATTTTAATGTCTGTATCAAGCTAGTGATACAGAGGTTAAGATGATATGATAATCTACACGATCCACAGTGTTCCTTTTACGGTCCGCTATGGAGATAAACTGGGTCCCGATCTGTCTGGTCTCCGAAGTGGACTCTGTGGAACAGTCTAGTCGTTGTGATGACGTAATAAGATGGCCGGTCATTACATTAGAGGTGTATTCTCGAAGAAGCCACGCCTCTATTTTTATATTGAGTGACATCGAGTCTAGTTTTACCGACCACCACCCTCGTGACACGTCAACTACTCTAGCTCTAGCGATTTTGAAACATTGTTATCTCATTGTGCATTCACTTACTGGTTTCCGTATTATGCGCAACCAGTGGCCTTTTGTACCTAGAACATAATGAAATGGTCTACTGACCACGCCTCCCTTCCCGCCGAATTCTCTTATAAATTCTGGGTGTATCAATTAGTCCGGATGGTAAGTATACTCTTGGAAGTGAAATAAAGAAAATGTAGTAGAGCAGTTGCTAACCGTAAGCCTGTTAATAATTCTTCTTACTGACATGTCAATTAGGCGCGTGCGCTGTATGGCGCGCACTTGGATGTGCCGATCTGACAGCTGATCAACCTGTCTATTATGGGAAGCTTTAGTGATTAAATTCGGTGTATTATTGATCAAGTAGGATATAATTTTTATATCAAGACTAGCCGGGACGTAAGTTTTACCACTCGTGAAAAAGAGAAATCCTAGACTCATTGTTTTAAAGCTTGATCAGAACCAATGCTTATAGTCACTGGAATGCACCGTAACAACCTTGCTTGTGTTAAATTTTGAGTCGAATGGATAGATCCCAAATACGTAGTGAATTACTATTTAACTAATTGAATGACTTTACTATTTACTAAAGTCTGTTGAATATTTTGAAACTAATTGGACTGGGCGCCGTTGCGATCGACAGCAACGGCACCAAGTCAGATTAGTTTCAAAATATTCAACATCATATCTGTATAGGTAGCTTGATATTGGAAGGCCGAGAATCTAGGGTTCGATTGATCCCAACACGGGCAAAGTGTGGGTGCAGCTTAACCTGACATGCGCGGAAATAGGGCGTAAACAGCATGCATGCAGTATGCATCTGCATCTAAATGATTACTAGATACAATTCTTGTTGAATGTCATGTCTGGGTGCACGTCTAGAAAAGTGGCTGCCATTGCAGTAGATTAAACACAGGCTATGTACATATTTACATGGGCTGATCGGGGTTTTCAGATGGTCGCCTCCCGTATGTTGTCTGAAGGTTTTTACTTCCGGTGCCGAGATGGTTGAGTCGGTAGGGCTGTGCTAGATTGGCACTGTTCTTGGTAATAATGACTCCCCGTATTGACTGATGGGTGTTTGGAATGTCTGTTGATCATGAGTGATTGCGTCTGGTAACGTTGACATAGTCTCTTGGTTGATGATGTCCAGGTTATATAGCTGCATGAGCATTTAGCAACATGTACAGCAGAGTCACATTGACTTCTTCTCTGGTCCAAAGATTCCCAGCCAAGTACCCCCTTGCACCCTTCTCCGTAAGGCATCTACTTGATTTTGAAGTTCTTTTGGGGGCGGCCTCCAGACTGTTGAGCTGTATTCGACTTAAGGTCTAAAGTGAGTTTGGTATGCTCGGTATTTGATAGTTTGTTGGCACCCGTCCATGTTGCTACAGAGAAGGCCAAGTATCTGGTGAACTTTACTTATGATATTTGATATATGTTTTATCCTATTTAAGCTTACAACTCAGCACTACTCCACGATATGGGTTTGATAATGTTTGGCCACCCATTGTGTACTGGTATCTGCTGACTATGCTCGTTGTGTGTTATTTAGAATGTAACATTTTGCAACATTGGATAGAGAAATCCAGTTTTAGCTATGCCCCGCCGATCTTTAGCTAAGCTCCACCCACACTTCACCCGTGTTGAGATCGATCGATCCCTTAAGTCACCGACTATCAATTAAAAAAAACCCTACAGGTAAGCTGTTGAATATTTTGAAACTGGGATCACAGCACCCAGCCAAATTAGTTTCAAAATGTTCAACAGCATGTTTACTAAATAATAAAGACATACAAATTGTACAACAACGCTTAGTCCGTCATCAATAAAGCGTTCGCGATTACCTTAATAACGCTATTCATGGCGTAATTGATTATGACGTCAGTCTACACGTCACATAGATGCTTATCACATCATATGATTGACTGCGAAACTGGATTAATGAATTCCATATGCTGTCTATTCTATGAGAGTATCAGGATCATTCTGGAGACGTTTCTGATCTTCTTTTAAGTAAATTGTGTGATAGAGAAGACAATCTTATTAATTATTTGGGCTAAGTCAATTGCATCCCACTTCCAAGTCCACCTCCCCCCACCCCACCCCAGCCCCATTGGCAGAGGCTAATGTAAATGTCTTCTGGTCATCCACTTGATATGGCTAGCTGAACATAAAGGATTTGGTTGAATTGCCTGAAACGGTTTTGGAGGAGATCAGCAGATAAACGGACAGATGAGCGGGCGGGTACCTAGACAGACAGGCAGACACTTAGACTGATTGATGCCTAGACGGACAAATATAAGGATGGACTGAGGCGATTGAAATATCCCTGTAGTTTTTAGCTGTGGGTAGCAGCGCTATAAACCGTCATGCCCCTTAGTCTGTTAGTTTATTAGTCAATCAATCACAAAAGCACATCTCTCTCCCTCCCTCCCTCCCTCTCTCCCTCTCTCTCCCTCCCTCCCTCCCTCCATCTCTCTCTCTCTCTCTCACTCCCTCCATCTCTCATCCTTCCTCCCCCGCCCTCCCCTCTCTCTCTCTCGCGCGCTCTCTCTCCCTCCCTCTCTCCCTCCCTCCCTCCCTCCCTCCCTCCCTCCCTCCCTCCCTCCCTCCCTCCCTCCCGCTCGCTCGCTCGCACGCTCGCTCGCTCGCTCACTCACTCACTCACTCACTCACTCACTCACTCACTCACTCACTCACTCACTCACTCACTCACTCACTCACTCACTCACTCACTCACTCACTCACTCACTCACTCACTCACTCACTCACTCACTCACTCACTCACTCACTCACTCACTCACTCACTCACTCACTCACTCACTCACTCACTCACTCTCTTCAAGTTTATTATTCTTATATTATTATTTAATAATGTTAATGCTATATTGCGCATCCGCCACTTGTTATTATACTCCATGTACAACAATTGTATTATGTGGAAGATACGGTCATAAGACGTATGTCTTATTGTGCTCCCACTTGAGCTAAATACATTTTGCTTAAACTAAAAGCACATCACGGACTGTATCTAAAAAACTACTGATCTAAGTTGGCTGAAAGTTTAATGCAACGGAGGAACTTGCGGTGCCAGCGGATTTCCAGACCTTGGAAGTGAAAAAAAATCAAGAAAATCCAAAATAAAATCCGGTAAATCCGAAAAATTCCGGAACCCGCAGCTACCGAGATTCTATCGACCTTCTTTTACAAATGCGTCAAGATAATGAAGTTCTTTGATGGTGATCAAGAAATCTGAAAACACCCGACATTGCTTACGCTTGGCACACGCTTTTGCCGTGTCAACATAATCCCGCAGGTCGCGTTCCCGTCAGACATCATCACACCTGAACATTATTAAAGACGACCATATTCCCACCTGGATAACTCACATTTTATAAAATGCTTCTAAGGGTTTATTGTTAGAGTCGTGCGCACACGTGGGATTATGTCCAACGAGGTCGTGTCGGCGTGCCGTGAAATGGACCTTTCATTTTTTGTTTTGCCCCGCCCATCTCTATCTAAGCTCCACCCCCACCTAGCTCGCTCGATTGATATCTGAACTCACTGACTATCAATTTCTAGAAAACTATACAGGTAAGTTATTGAATGTTTTGGAACTAATTTTACTGGGCACTGTTGCTGGCTATGGTAGCAACAGCGTCCAGTCAAATTGGTTTCAAAATATTGAACAACATGATTATTAAATAGTAGAGACATACAATTCGTACACCGTGTCCGACTATTAAGAGTTAAAGACGGGCCAAATAGAACCATTTATGACGTAATGATTATGACGTCATCCTACACGTCGCTTAGCTGATTATGACGTTATGTGACGTCAGATGATAGATGGATACACTGGAAAGGTGAATTATTTCTACAATGTCGCATATGATTATGTGCGTGCGTAGGTGTGTGCGTGCGTGCACACGTGTGGGCATACGTGTGACTTGTCTGGGAATCTTCTATCACCTGCATTGGCTAGCCGTATATAGGGCAGTGATTCGCATGAGTCCTTTCGAAGGTATTTACCCCCAAAATTCAGCCTGGGCCCCCGTAAAAGTAATGGCAGTGGGTCCTATGGAACCCCTGAAAATCTTGCATGAGTGTTAAATACTAAATAGTTTTATAGGCTTTTGCATAAAAATACCTACAAACCTTTACATGTGACATACATAATTCATGATTGTGAGTCCCATGGTACCTTGTAATTTTAGCATGGATGTGGTAATACTGCCTGGAAACTCCAAATTTTAGTCTAGGGACCCCAAGATTTCAGCTGGGGACCCCCAAATTTCAGGGTGGGTGGGGGGATGTGTGTGGTGGTCCCTAACAAATTTATATGCCACGAGAAATACTGATATAGGGTGAGGTAGTATGCCTTTAAAATCGTCTAGAATATATATTGCATGTGCTGTGTATGGCTGAGCGAATGAAGGAACCAGACATATCCTGACATATGATGCCAGATTCCTCGATACTCATTTCAATTCCATACTAACACCATTATTACAGCATAGGAGTTGATTACCTGTCAGAGTTGTAGCCGAACCGATCGATAAAATGGAGCATGTTTTTGACAGAAAACACGCGATTTAAAGGAAAAGCGAAAATTAATTTTGAACAGGCATCGTACCGGTGGCGGGGAGTAGCGTGTAGCGTTGCACAAAAGCGCAGAGAGTGTGATAGTTTTACCATGTATTAGGCCTAATATTGCTATGTACAGGGACCCTATCGTGTAATATGTTAGTTTTATACACGAATGGAAGGACCCGATATGTAACTCAAGTACATGACGTTATAATTAATTACGTCATATGTAAGCTGACGTCACAATCATGATTGGCAGCGAATACTCCGTCATGAAGATGGAATAGTCCGTCAAGTGTACGAATTGTATGCCTGAGATGGATTTACTATTTAATAACGTTTGTGTTGAATTTTTAAAGACTAATTTGACTGGGAGCTGTTGCTGCACATTCAAATTAGTTTCAAAATATTCAACCGATTACATGTATATTTACCTTGAGATTGGAATTCTGGAAATTCAGGATTCAACGCATGTACATTGATTTCAACACACGGAAAACATGGGTGGGACTTAGCTACGAATGGGCGGGGCATAGTCAGAAATAGTCCGAGACAAGATCGACGACTTCACCGGATCATATCAAAGTTCCTTTAAATGTGGACGCAGCTGCGCAGACAGTGTATGGGCTCAACGCATGCTTGCGTCGGTAGTCATGTCCAAACACTGGTATTTCCACAAAATGGGCATTGGCATGTCACGAGCCTGCGACACAATTAACCGCTCAAAGATCCTAGATGTACTACGCTGGGCCAGTTGCAACGAAGATGAGCTACGACTAGTGAGACTACTGCTTGCAGACACCAAGCTGAAAGTATGAGTCAAGTCAGTGAAATCTGTAGAGTTTGAGACATCAATCGGCTCCCCACAGGGAGATGGTCTATCCCCTGTGCTCTTCATCTGTTACCTGGCTGCTGCATTGAAATCCGTGCGCGAAAATTCCACAAGACCAAACCACCCCGGTGTCAATACTGGGCATGCCGCTAGAGATGGAATATGCCGACGATGTGGACTTTATAGATGAGGAAAAGAAACCCCTTGACGAACCTCTTCCAATAGCTGCAAGCAAACTAAAAATTGAGAATCTCTTTATGAATGAATCTAAAACAGAGTTCACCCACATATACCTATACACAAAGTATGAAACTAAAGAAAATGACGATCCACTCCGTGGCGGCGAACCATGGAGGAAAAATAAAATCCTGGGCTCACTGCTTTGCAGTACTGCTGACATTGCTGCACGCTGCATCATGTGGAACATACCTTTCCAGTCCTTCTGGAAGCTATGGATCCGTAGATCAAAGATGTCCTTGGTATAAAGACTACGTTTATACAATGCAACCTGCGTATCCTTGATGATGTATAACTGTAACAGCTGGGCAGCTCCAAAGGCAGCTCTAGACAAACTTGATGACTGTCACCGCAAACACCTACGCACCATCACTGGACACCGATGGCCAGAGAGCATAATTTCCAACGATGCACTATACAAGATGTGTAATACGCCGCCGCTGTCTGTAAAAGTCGCCCAGCAAAGATGGTCCATGTATGGCTATGTGCTAAGGATGTCAAAAGACACAGCCGCACAGAGAGCCATGGAATTCGCCCTAATTGGAGCCAACAAATACAGAGCCAGGAGAGGACGTCATTGCATAAATCTGCTACGAGGTGACCTCAAGAAAGCAGGATTATGTACACTCAGGTCACGAATGGACCTGAGGACGCTAAGGATTTTGGCTGAGGACAAGACACAGTGGGCAAAAGCAAAGAAGGACTGATTGCAGCTGTAGGATGTTTCTACTACTACAGCCTCAGAATACAGTAATCATACATAGTCAGAAAAGAATCCCTTGGATGGTGGCAGACAGGGTGACATGCATTTGACGGATAAATGACTCCTACCTGGATATAGATGTAGAGTCCCCCCAGCTCTCGAGGCCACCTACATTCAGGGGCCACAAGAGAGTGGGTTCTTTATAGTCAAGTGGCTAAGTGAGTTTCCCGTTACAGCGCGGACAAAAACAACACATTTTGTAAGGAACCTTTTAGCCTTTGGCCTTTGATCTAGGTCATTTGATTGTGACGTCAGCTAACAAGTGATGTATTTTGATTATTGCATCAGATAATAGAGGCGTCAATTCCTATCTATGCCCCGCCCATTTTAGTTCCGCCTACGTTTTACGCCTGTTGAATTCCAAGAATCCCAATGTCAAGGTAACTATATAGGTAAGCTGTTGAATATTTGGAAACTAATATGGCAGCAACAACTACCAGTGAAATTAGTTTTCAAAATATTCAACATAATATTTATCAAATTGTATCTTCATCACAGGCATACACTTAGTACACTTGGCGGACTTTTCCTGCTTCATTAACGGCGTTATATTACCGTCATAATGATTGTGACGTCAGTGTACATGTGACGTAATTCATTATGACGTCATATAGGCTTAGTTGGGTGACAGATCGGATTCCTCTATTGTAAATGTCAGATCGGATCCCTTATCTCTCCTGGCGATGAAGTGTAGGCTGACTATGCGAATAACAGTTCAATTAAGTTGACAAATTGTTTGCACACGGACCACCTCCTCTCACGGATGTGTGCGTACAGCGAAAGGTTTGTTTGCAGTCTGCTGCATCATCAAATTAACACTACGCATGTTTAATGATATTTATTGTATCCGCATGGTGTCTGATCACTGCCTATGTAAGCAAGAGGATATAAATATACGACCAATTGTGAAAAGAGCACACACCTACACACGTAATTCTACATACGCATGTATTATAGTATTATACTACGGGCAGGAGCATCTAAGGTTTGTGTCGGGATCTACTAAAACCAGTATCAACCTGTCATTCAGGTATTGACGTCAAAATCTATTACGTCACATATAGGTTGACACCACAATCCTAATTGACATTATGTTCCGTCATGAAGCTGCAATAGTCCGCCATATGTACGAATGGTATGTCTTTGATGAACTTGCTATTTACTAAGCCTAGGCAGCAACACCATCCTGTCATGTTAGTTTCAAAATATTCAATAGCTTAGGGCCTACCTGTATAGTTGAGTTTCCTTGACGATGTGATTCTAGGAATTCGGGGTTCAAAGGATATAAATCAGTCACAACAAACCCAAACCGTGGGCGGAGCTTAGCTATAGATGGATGGGGCATACCTAGAATAGAGGAATCCACTTTAAGCTATGCTCCACCCATTTCCAGCTAAGCTCCGTCCATCTTTTGTCCGCGTTAGGGTCGTGCGATCCCTGAACTCCACGAATCTCAATTCCCAGAGACCGATATACAGGCAAGCCTATGGCAGCAACAGCCCAGTCGAATTAGTTTCAAAATATTCAAGAGAATGTTTATTAAATAGTAAAGAAATAAAATTCGTACAACCTGACGGACTATTACGCGTTTCTAACGGACTTAACTACGCCATTCATGACGTAGTTAATTATGACGTCAGCCTACATGTGATGGAGTTGATTATGACGTCATATGATTGATCGATGGAATGGATTCATCTATTGGATGCATTTATTGTTCTTGAGGTAATGTGTTCTACCCAGTCCAAGAACACATTTGAACTTTAACCCGTACCACTCTGATGTCACTAGTCTCTCTTTTATCATGTCAATAGTAAAGAAACTGGTGTACATTTTTCAACAATTTCGGTGGACGATGTTGCTGTCTTCGACAGCACCATCTTCCACCAAATTTGTTGAAAACAGTACACCAGTTCATCTTTTAATTTAATTTGAAAATTAAGAAATCTGACATCAGTGTGTTAAGGGTTTAGGTGCAGCCTATTTTTAGAAGCCTTTTCATTCCCTAGTGGCAAAAAAGAAGATTTAGTTTGTTTTTCAGAAGTTTATTTTATTTAGCCTTTGAACCTTCAACTACCAGTCACTACCTCAATTTCCCAGTAGGCATGCTAGTAAACTGTTGAATATTTTGAAACTAATTTTACTGGAAAATGTTGCTGCTTCAGGCATATTAACAGCTCCTGGTCAAAATGCGTTTCAAAATTTCCAGTCGTATATTTATTAGGCCTTTAAGAAGTTATTGTATCTGGTCTGGCTGATTCTAGCTGCAAAAATCAGCATCTGCTGCAGAAACGTCTTGAAGCAAAGCGGGTGGCAAGGAAGGGATTGTGCACCTTACCAACCTCACACACCACCACCCCACCCCACCAACCCCTAGATGTGCACCTGACAATCTCGTACGTACGTACAAACACACAGGAAGGTGTATTGATGTACACACGCACGTATATAGAATACACTTGCCCATACATTGTCTACATGTACGCACACCCAGGCGTGCACGTGTCCAACAACACATACACACGCACACACACACACACACACACACACACACACACACACACACACGCACGCACGCACGCACGCACGCACGCACGCACGCACGCACGTACGTACGCACGCACGCACGCACGCACGAACGCGCGCACGCACACAGACACGCACGCAAGCACGCACGCGCGCGCGCAGGCACACCCAGACGTGCACGAGTTCACCTACACTCGCACACACGCAAATTACATCTAGCAATATAGTATGTAAGATTATAGACTTAACAATAGCATCATATCATGTCGAATCTTAGGCTTGGTAGCAGGTTGTGAGATACCGGAGTTAAAAACATGAGCAGCAGGTCAGAAATTAGTGCTAGAAGCTTAGAACAAATGGCTACTAAATGTAAGCCCGTGTTCTCACTTTAGAGACCTAATCAGAAATAACGCCATACTTCAGTATGGTGTTATTCTTGATTAAGTCTCTAGTGAGAACATGGCCTAAGAAATGTTCCTACATTTGAAGATGAGAGGTTAACTGGTGTTTTCTAATTGGCCAAGTTATTAGTAAACCGTGTGTATGTATGACTGTTTATCTTCGCGAATGTTTGTATATTCATCGATATCGTTTGTATAGCTTATACATTCATCAAATTGACAAAACGCTTGCTTAATCCTTATCACGCTCTCAAATTTTTTAATTTTCAAGCTAAATTAAATGATGAACTGGTGTTCAATTTTCTACAAATTTGGTGGGAGATGGTGCTGTCATTAACAGTAACATCTTCCAGCAAAATTGTTGCAAAATGTACACCAGTTTCTTTATTATTGACACAGTAAAGGATAGAAAATTGACATCAGAGTGGTAAGAGTTAAAGCGATTCTTGCTGATATATATTCGGCGTGGGTCCAAGTATATGTACTTGCATTTAAATACATTTGTAATTATGATGTGACATTTTAAAACATCTGCATGCACACTTGCATTTAAATTTCATGCATTTGCATATATGCATTCGAATCCAAAATATTTGAATTTTTATTTAAATTTGAATTTTATCAAATGCATTTAATTCTTTATTTCTAAAGCACTGTTTAAATATATATATATATATATATATATATATATATATATATATATATATATATATATATATATATATATATATATATATATATATATATATATATATATATATATATATATATATATATATATATATATATATATATATATATATATATATATATATATATATATATATATATATATATATATATATATATATATATATATATAATTAACCCTTCAACCACAAAGACCTGGTATGATACATTCTTTACCTGCCCTGTAGGTGGGGCTTAGAATACACCTTCCGTCTTCTCTGCGTGTCGTACGAGGCGACTAAAGGAGGTAAGGGTGAGGTAACCCTGACAGAAACCTCGAGTGCTGAAGACGGAGGTTCCAGGCCGCACGGCGCACTCTAATAAACCATGGATCCACGCACTTAACGCTTATGATCATGTCGATAGTCACTTACAGGACTGGCGGTATGATCAGCGAATGAAAAGAAGAAGAAGAAGATACATTCTTTACGAGTTGACCATTATCATCGATGTCAGAATGCGAATTTCAAGGAGTCCGTCCGCCCGCCCGACAGATGGACAGAACATGCAACCAACCAAATTACTGGTCAACTGACCGACCTACCAGTTGACTAACCGACGAATGAATAAATGAATCCAGCAATGAACAAAGGAACGAACGATCAAGGGATTGCAAGAGATTGCGCAAATCTCCCCCCTCCCCACCCCACCCCTCCCACCCGCCACCACCCCACCCACGCCCACGTACGCACACACACGCACGGCGCACACACGAACGAACGATCAAACGAACCAACATCAATGGCAAAGCTTTCCCCCCTCTGGAAAATACATGTAACTTGAAATCTGTTAATGCTTTGTTATAACCAGCCACATGACTGTCGCTAAGCCCTGTAGCATGTGAGACAAGAGTAATCCGAGACTGCCAACCCTTGTCTCTTCCAAAATAAACTATGAAATGTCATCTTTGGACCTGATCTGGAAAATGTGAAAAGCGGAAACAATCCACTTTTGCTCATTTTTCCTAGTTTAGTAAAACACCATTTCTTGTGTTAATATTTGAGTTAAATTGTACCAATTGTTTTCGCGGCCAGGATAGGAAGATCCAAAATGAAATGGCGTCCTTTCATAGGTTGAAACCTGCGAAATATTTTTTAAGCCGTTAGAATGAAGATGGTTGCAGTCGTATGCAGCTTTTAGCGCATATGCTATTAATAACAGCCACCCGCAGGAATGCGTTGATCTGTTCACTTAGATCGAGCAATCTTATGAAATAAAATCTCTGACAGCTACATTAATTCCGATAATTGACGAGGCAGATTCTTGGACTTTTGACAATGCACGGGAAATGATGGCATGTTCACGGCACGAAACTTAACACCGTTGCAAACAGGCACTGCGTCGTGCGAAGAATACGCTTCGGCAAATATATGGCTCTAATCGGAAATGGAACCGTTGTTCAAAGCGTGCCTTTTAGATCTGTGCTCTCGTCTAGATCAGGAAATAGTTGAAATGGTCGGATAACTCTGGAAACGCGAGAATAACCAATCAATATCGTCCTCAGGTTGTGAAAAGCCGGTCGGCGTTTACGTTATTGGCCACCATATGATGGCGAGCTGTGACATCCGCGTTTCAAAGTGACGGTAAACTCAAGATTCCGACGATAGAGACACCAGCGTACCATAGAACCCGTCTGTTGCGGATTCCTGGGTTTGGCGCCAAACGATTTGCTTCTTAAAGACAGGTTATCGTAGCATCGTTCCTCTTAATGAAGCACTGTGATCTGGCCTCAAAACTTCGAGACAATAGCAACTAATTTGACATTCTGCCTTTGGGGGATACTTTTATGGACAAATCTGTGCCCATTATGGAGCGACGTTACCGGAAAAACGGCGCGCTGTATAACGGGAAATGTATGTGAGAATCTCTTTGAATCTCGCGGAATTAGCGAGAAGTTAGTTAACCAGTGCCCTGACAGTTGAGCGCGTCACAGCGACATACGCCCCCACTGCAGTCACTCCCCGGCTTGTCAGACGATGAATTATGTGACAAACAAGCACACGTTTCGTGGACGTTCTGTTAAAGAAATAGGAAGTTGTGCTGATTTAGATTCAACGCACATTCTCGCATAATCCCCGAGAATATCGGAATCAGACTAGCAACAACACCGAGGAAGTTGCCGCTTAGTTAGTTACAATCATCTTGAAATTCATCAATATTTAAAAAGAATGTGTCGTTTATTGTTTTTTACAGTTTTCTTTGTGGCTTTTGCGTTAACATACAGCGAGGTAAGAATTATTATTATTATTATTATTATTATTATTATTATTATTATTATTATTATTATTATTATTATTATTATTATTATTTTGACTGGGGTGCGCGTCACATGTATCGAATATATTAAATAACAATGTATATCTTAGAAGATGCGATATTACAGTACCAGCGGAATAATGCCATTCTATGACTTTTGTGTTATAGGCCTACTTTAATTGCAATAAATTACGATAATTGTACATGCAAGGACTTTCATTAGAAAGTTACATGGTCAAATCTTCTTATATGCATTGCAATTGCAATTAACCCCCTCTTATATATGTTCGATATACTGT